>JANAVB010008794.1:4571115-4643615 GCA_029216955.1 Iris pallida
CAAGATTAAACCCCTCTTTGTAGTTCCTGATTTCGTCAAGTATTTGCAGAGTTATTCGAATCCAAAATCAAGAAAAAACTTTTCAAAAACTGTGAAATTTAGAAAACTTCCTCGATACGACGTACGTCCTGCCAAATCGGGTGATACGGTCGCGAATCAAAAGCATCGAAAGGTGCGTATCAACTTCGTGAACGTGTGGTCTTTGACGTAATACAAATTGGTCGCGTGTGCGGGACGAATTTGATGCGTATCCGTCGAAATTTACCGTATCGACCTATTTGCAAAATTCTTAATTACTTTGTGCACGTTTGTCAAATCGAGACTAAACTTGCGCCAGCAGGACCGTATCATTGTTCAGGTCCTATATGCCAAGTTTGGTCCGATTCTGAGAAGGTTCGACTGTAACACATATTTGACAGGACCGCGACCCGTTCTAACGGACAAATTTGTTCACGGCTCACCGGAATCCCAAATTGGACATACCGTTGAGTTTATCTCCTCAAATCGGACCCATAGACATATAGTTTGATGACTTTAGGAGCATAGACTTTGGCACGCATTTTGGTGCAAAACGGGTCCAATGGCGGACATCATTTTGATCTGAAATTATAATTTTGTCCCTGTTCCAGAATTGGACTTTTGGACAGGAATTTTCTAGACATATCTTATTTCGAACACATTCGTGGTGTTATTTCAGCATCCGAGGACGTATGCGGGATTTGGCATTCATCGCTTCACTATTCTGACGGTTCGAGCTATTGGACGTCGCCCTTTTGCACACAACCACAGGCAAGATAGCTTGCCATATTTACTGCTGATATTTAGTCTACATTTTTGTTATTGCATATCATTGTTTACTTATTTCAATTCTTCTAGCTGTAATATTATTACAGTTCCCGATTTACTGCCTACTCAGTAATATTAGCTTACTTTATTTATTATCCTTTGATTGCATATGGACTTAGAGTTAAGGGACTACCATTTGTAGTGTATCGCATGTACCTCGACACGATTGTACCACGAGTTGTGTGAGAACAGTGGCATATAGAGGTCCTTGCGTGTTAGCTGATCACCCGTGCGCATCCGTTAGGTCTAACTGCTGATAGAGGCATGTTAGGAGACTTAGCAGTTAGTAGAGGTACATGATCACGGATGTGACCTTATAGGTACATTGGGTGGGAAGAGTATACCTGACGTATGGGTTTGTTTGCACTTCCCTGATTACCTGTGCGCTCCTCCGGAGACGCAGGCTCCAGGTGCCCTTTGACGTTTCCCAGTGCGTTATGGACGTACCCACTTACACATGATGCCCTATGACGATCTTTGGATGTTACGGACGTAGGCCCCTGGTGCCCTATATGGGAACTTTGCTGATCCCATTGACATCTAGGGCTCATGCGTCGAAAAGATTGTTTCTCAACTGCATCTTCACTTTAGTAAGGTTAGGTTACCTTATTGATGTCTTGTCACTTACTTTTATTTGTGGCATATTTTATATCCAGTATTTAGATGGCATGTCCTTTTTGTATCTTGTTACGTCCCTCTGAGGACCTGGTTATCTCTCCAGGTGTGTGCTATTGTCATTCACTGTATTCGAGCTGTGGCCGTGATCATCTCTATTTCTACGAGGATGTTGCACTTGGATCGTCTTCGCTTCACTCGCCAAACTCATTTCATTTTTTCCATGTATTTCTTCCCTTACTTGTTGGTAGTGGATTTGTCTCCGAACATTGTACAAAACATTTCATAGTTGATTATATGATCTTTTATTCTTTCATTTTGTGGATGAGATTAGATTACTCTTGGTTTACTGCATTTTACAGCTTATGTATACATACGAGGTGTCTATATTGGGGTATACTTCGTATGTATGCAGCTGGCATGTCTACGTACTTGGTCCTAAGTATTTTGGGACTGGGGCGTTACATATTTTGTGGTGGCCCATGCAGGTCAAGTTCATCACTTCGGTACATTACTGTACCGATGTGAGCCTGCAGACAGGATTAGAGTCTAGAATCTCATCCACACACTTGAATTTTCTTCCTTGAATTCTATTTTCGTACTCTCGTGACAACCTTGATATGCCTCTTGTTTGACCCCTTTCTACCATGAATCTTACCTTTTCCCTTTATACTTGATTGAGAGGTTAGGAATATGACTCATACTAGATATACGCGTTATATTGTTCAATCACCCTATTAAGTTAACTTTTATAAGTTGGGTAGTATGCCTTGCGGCCTACCATCCGTGTTCCTATAACCCAATGGGGAAGTATAACCGGGTGGAACTGAATATGCTAGTATAGAAAGATTTGTTAACCTAAATATAGAGTCTTATAGCCCATATTCCATTGTCAACCACGACCTGATACAAGAGAGATTAGGACGACTGTATAAGCAAGAACATCGGACAAGCGTAGATCCTTGTGAAACTTAAACTATTATCTTTCGTACTTATACTTTGCAATATCATGAACGATGTTGCAATTATAGCCTAGTTTTGCAAGCTTATTCTTTATCGAGCTTGTTCAGGACATATGTATACTGGGGACACCACAAGCATATTGTCTAATTAGAATCAATGTATTATGGTCTGATCAACCATGTGAATTTGGTTCGCTTTCATTTTGATTGTCCCACGTGATTGAGATATCGAGGTATCTAGAATCTCATCCACGACTGCATTGACAATTCCTCTTGAATTATACATTCGCCTTTGAAGCACAAAATTGTATTCGATGACATCTTTCTTGAACACTTTATTATTTTTGTCTTTCACGGATAGGAAAGACAAACGCTCGTATTTGGTAATAAATACGGAGTATCCCTCAATGGCCATGATAGTTGTCTACACAACCGTAGCTACCATCGGCTAGCCATGTGACTAGAACCTTGCCTTGAGTTACTCGTTCTCCTCTCGACCTCAAACTACTGTCGTGACCTTCTAGCCATTTGAAGTTGAGAATGATTAGGGTTTTACCTTAGTCAAAATGCCAACCTCGGAGACTATCTATTCTCAAGAACCAATTACTGCGTGTCTCTAATTATTATTCCTGATTCTTGCTTGAGCCAGCAACCTTTATGTCTTAACCCGACCCTTACTCGACCAAGCCCACGGTTTAGATATAAGAGGAATAGAAAAAAAAGGGCAAGCATTTACTGTGATAGACACCCACTCAAGGATTGGGATTCAACAGGTGTCATTCTAGGTATAAATTTTTATTATTAAAGATGTGACTCAGCATTAAAAACACCTTCACCAGCTTGGCTAATGCCTGTAGCATGATGCTCCATCATATTGATTCACTATTATCAACAGCAATGCATGATCACTACATTTCATACCACTAGAACCCTTATGACTATAGTTTGCAGGCTTGACACTAATAGAAATATGACTTAGTCGTTGGAGATCTTTCCATGACGTACTTTAGAGTTCGTTATGCCACCAATAGACTCTCTAATACTATGGAGGAGTGGGTCATTACATTTTATCGACTCAGGTATCATTGTACGAAATCATATCCATTTATTAAAAATTAGGGTACGGTCCTCGAAACTGATTCATAACACCATATCACTTATCGATCATATCGTAACCATTATTACCAAAGGTCAAGGTACGATGTTGCGACTCAAATATTCCTAACCTCATTATTCCTAAAACCATGTCCTAGTCTCTAGAGTGAATAGATGGTAAGCCATTATTACTTTTAGGAATTATGGGATCACCGATTGATTTAGGTAAATTGATTCTCGCTAGGATGATAAATTAGTGACTCGTGAACTCCACTTTTTTAGATCTTTTGGTGTCCCTTACCGTGACTTTGATATTCGGAGTGTAATACTAGCTGTTACCTTCCAACAAAATTCATATGCAAGACCTAGACGAGTCACCTTCAAGTAGACATATTATGTCCCGCTAAAACACGTCCATTGTACTCTATTTTATGATGTGACTTTCGTGTCAAAAATGTTAGCTATAACCGCAACCATAATACCATTGTCCTTCCTGACTTCAATTAGAGACTCAACCTCGACTAAATCTTTTGACTCAACATATGGTTGTAATCTACTCGAAGTCCACTACACATGTGCACTAGTGTGCCTCAATGGAGTCCCCATGTCTACTTATACACAAAAGTCACGGAAGGCGCGCTTTTGGGTTAAGGAACCTAGTTGACCAACCCGGTTGACAATTAACTCAACCATTCGAGTTGAAACTTATTCTAGGCCACCCTCACCTAGTAGAAATGGTGCAACTTGATTTTTGGTATCATTCCCAATGATATAGACTAAAATCCAAATCAATGATTGGTTCCAACGGAACTAATAAATTATTGGTTATAGCATAGTTTCTATCTGTATCACTTGATACCTCTACCGTGACCTTGATAAATGGAGCACAACACTAGCATTTTCTTCCAACAATTTTACCCTCATGAACTGGACAAGCCACTCTGCACACATGACATACTGTCCTGCATAAACAAACCTTCTTGTGCTCCATTTAAATTTATCACATATATGACACATTCTTCCTTTTAGAACAAACCATATATACAATTTTGGTTCCAATTGATTTTTAACCATGCCAATATTTATCCATCCCCTTAACTAGACTAAATAACATGATTCATGCAAAATCCGCCATACTTGTGTTATATGTTGTACAACAATCAAGCCCATGCCATGTACAACAGCAAACACTGAACCATCACACCCTAGTCACTATGGCTTAAAGAAATTGAACGCTTACCTAATCATATTCTATAGCAAAGTTTTGCACCTAGTATGGACCTCACCCCTTGGCCATGAACTCTTTTTCCTGATTTCTGCAATATCATCTCTTAGTTAGGCGAAGAACAAAATTCCTTGAACCAACATGTTCAGTTAGAATCAAATAGGAGATGCCTACTTATCTTGTTGAGTATTAACCCTATAGGAACCGTGTTAGAATTAATAACCCACCTTTAGAAGTGGTTGACCGAGAACCTCATGACAATGTCGAGGTTCCCTTAAAATTCGTGACTGTGATCAGAACTTCCGAATCTCGTGCCATCCTATAGAAATTGTTTCTTTTAGAAGCCTTGTAGCAAGAACTTTCATGGTTAGCTAACTCTTATAAGTTGGGTAGAGCCTCAAACCAAGGATATACTATCTTGTAGTTTATGGCGATAATTCGTATTCCTGTGATAACCACCTCTCCCGTCGTTTCGGAAACCAAGTTATGATTTGACGTGCCTACCATCCCATAAATCAAATCTCGTCATTTTATATTTATTATATATTAAGATTATTTTTAATTTCGAGGACGAAATTTTTATAAGTTGGGTAGGATGTAAATCCCCTAAAGTTCCATCATATTTATTTCCTTTTAATTATTAATCAAATAGATTTTTTGGTAATTATAGATAATTGTATTTATATTAAAAGACTTGTTATGAGGTTGTTTTTTTCTCTCTTAGGAAAATAAATATATTCCGTATAAGGTATTGAATATTTTTATTTATGCAATATACAGAATATTGTATTTTGTGTAGAAGCTATTTTTATATTTTGAAAGTTTTAATTATATTAAGAAAATATATATTGAATATATAAATACTCTAGTTATTTGGGATATGGAGTAAAAAATTTATAATGTAAAAGAATATATGTGCAAATATGTAAGTAATATTGTAGAAACTATTTTCATTTTAAGAATTTAAAAATTTTATTAGCAGTTTCTTAAAAAAAAAGAATCCCCTCGGGTGAATAGTACCCGCGGGGGGGGGGGGGGGGGGGAACTGTTCACCCGAGCGCCCAAGCCCCCCCCAATCATGTTATAAAAACAACAACAACAGCAACACAAACCCTAACCCTAACACCTTCTCGACCCCATCCTTGATCCCGTGCATCCCCCCGTGGCTCGGCAGACGTCCGTGCAGCCGCCTCGCCGACGGAGACCGACGACTGAGTTGCTGACAGGCCGCAACCACGGAAGCCACAGCAACAACCCAACCCGATTAACTATCTTCCACGGTAATTTTCTTCTTCATCGCTTGTTTATTTTTGAGCCGTAAATTCATACGAGTAGATGACATAACCACCTCGTATCCCTGTTAATCGAAGGGATTGAATCATAGGTAACATGAGTGAAAACTTGACACGAACTCGAGCAAAAACTTGCTTGAAAACAGAGCATACGCTAACCTAAGCTCCCAATTTTGACAAAAATTTATGGCCAACCTATGAACAGTTTTTGAAATCTAATTCAGGTCAGACCTAGACAACATATATAAGATTAAACCCCTTTTTGTAGTTCATGATTTCGTCAAGTATTTGCAGAGTTATTCGAATCCAAAAATCAAGAAAAACTTTTTTTAAAAACTGTAAAATTTAGAAAACTTCCTCGATACGACGTGCGTCCCGCCAAACCGGACGACGTGGTCACGAATCGAAAGCATCGAAAGGTGCGTATCGACTTCGTAGATGTGTCGGCTTTGACAGATTTCAAATTGGTCGCGTGTGCGCGACGAATTTGATACATATCCGTCAGAATTTACCGTATCGCCTATTTACCAATTTCTAATTACTTTGTGTACGTTCTCAAATCGAGACGAAACTTACGCTAGCAAGACCGAATCAAACTACAAGAAAAAATCCTTTTTACAACGTTGAAAAAACGTTGTAAAAGGTCTTTTACGACGTTCAATAGAAGGTCGTTATATCCAGGGCTGTAAAAGGGGAATATCTTCCACAATGTTCATTTGAACATTGTAAAAATGTTGTAGAAGTTCTTCCCATAACAGTTTATAAATATTGTTGAAATTTCTAAAATCTGACCAAAACGTTTCTACGACATTTTTTAAATATTGTAAACAATACTTCTAAAACAAAGTGCACATGTTGTAAATATAATTTCAACAACATTATGCAACTGTGGTAAAAATAATATCTACCACGTTCAGTAAACATTATACATATATTTTATACAACATTGTACAAATATTGTAAAAAAGTTTATACAACTTTTACAAAATATTGTATTTTTATTCAATCATGTTTGTCTAACATTGTAATAAATATTTGTATGTTGTAATTATAATATCAACAATAATCTAAAAGTATTGTAAATAAATTTTACAATATTTAGAAACGTTGTTAAAATATTATCTTACAACAATTTTGGCACGTTGTTGATAAAAGAGTTTATACAACTTCTACAAATGTTGTATATATTCAATCATGTTTCCAAACATTGTAATAAATATTTGTATGGTATTATAATATCAACAATAATCTAAAAAAATTGTAAATAAATTTTACAATGTTTAGAAATGTTGTTAAAATATTTTTACAACAATGTTGAAACATTATTGATTATGTTTCCATTTAAAAAAATACAATTTACAAATAAAAATATATTGAATCCAATTATAATACTAATACAAATACAAATACAAATACATTATTCTAATTTTGCTCTTGTTGTCGTTGTTGTTGTTGCTATCGCTGTTGCTCTTACTACCGTTGTTAGTATTGCTACCGTTGTTGTTGCTACTGCTGCTCTTGTTGAATTTATTATGTTGTCACTTTCTCAGAAAATTTTGAAATCACTTTTAATCCCCATTTACCAATCCCTCTTTATTTTCTTGTTGAGTTCCTCATTGACACCAACTTCCAGCTAGTAGTAGTGCAACTGCCAAGATCGCTCCGGACCTATAGGCATAAGTTGCAGGAACTTTTCACTAATACACAAAAATTTCGACAAAGTAAACTAACTCAAACAGTAAATGAATGGAGATATAAAGAGCAATGACATCTTGTACAAGTACAAAGTTTCCAATGCCTACTCTTGAGAGCATTATTCAGAGTTAATAATGCAAGAATAAGGGTTCAAGATCCATGGAGACACATTTGTAAGGTATGTTTTGTGTGGCTGGCACACATGCATTAGGGGCCAATCAAAACAAGTACAATAAGTTGTCGTATCAGCATCCTATCTGAAATTCTACTATCAAAAAACTTATCCTGGTTGACATGTTTTTCATAGGCCAGATAATATATTCTGTTGCACTTTACTTGAAGATGTCAACTAGTATAGGTGACCGTAATGCATTCATTGATACAACCCAACTCTATGCAACATTTAATTTCTGATAGATAAATAGTAAACTTGGTCAGGTGCTAATTCTAAGTATGCATTCCTCACTATATATGAACATCATCAAGGTTAAAAGTTCTTACCCATTGGAATCAGATGAATCCGCAATATAGAAGTAAAGAATTGCTCCATGGGGATCACGAGTATCAGTAGGCACAAATCGTCTAACAGTACCAACAACACGTCCAGAAACATCAGGATCTCCATCCTCTATTAGCACATGTATTATTATTCCTCTTACTAGATTTGGCTGCTTAAATATAGAAAATAAATATTACCACTCCATGCAAAATAACTAACATAAGTAAAACACACAAAACTACATAAGTGTCTATATGAGACTTGATTATGAGAACAAATACAAAAGGCTCTCCAAACCTGTAGTAGACCTCTGGGATGAAAGAATAGCAACGTCTCCCTCCTTGAAGGTCCACTTGCATTCATGATTTGGAAGAACTGTGACATCATACCATCCTAGATTTGACAAAGTTGACATTAACTTACAGGAAATTGGTACTTCTACTCAGCTTCAGGAGTATTAGAACAACATTGCAAAAATAAAAACTAGAAGAAAGACCTTATACTTCCATGGCATTGTAGGAAAGAAGAATGAGTGGAATCAACATGGAGTAACAAACATCAATATGAAGCCCTAAAAGACTGAAGCCTTGGAAGAAATCAACACATCTTCATTACAGGACTTGAGAAGTCCTGTTCCAAGAAAGAAAGTAAGAAACCCCCTTTCAGCAGAACTTTTACATTGATAGCGTGGTTTAAGGTTTAAGAAGTTTTGGTTCAGTTTCATTTAATTCAGACTGAAACAGAGCAAACTACACACACAAAATATAAGGGAGAAGGAAATCAAAATTGGAACCGTCTTAATTTTCCTATGAGGTCACATACAAGCCACTTACAGAAAGTGATCGGTCCACACAATCACAGAGTTACCTAAAGCAGACCTAGAAGATGTAAGACCAAGTCAGGATGACTCTTCTATACGACTTCAACAGTTCTAGCCATCCTAAAAGCCTCAACACAAGAGATAACATCACATGATCTGTTCTTATTTTGTTAGCTATATAACAAATTCAGTTGTATTTGTAACAACACAAAACTCTTCTACAAATTCTAAACTGCTCTAATTATTGAGTGTGAACTTTCCTTTCTCAATTACCTGTTTTAGCTGAAGACAACTTTGTAGGCTATACGTTAAAAGGGGCCTAGAAGCTCACAAAGGTAAGTTAGTCATGCATTCCCACGGTTAATAAACTCTCACCAATTTTACTGCATCTGATTCAGGAAATCTAGAATAAACAGGTGTTGTAGCCCAGGCATTATTAGCATCATGCTCTTAAAACCCAGCAACAACATAATTCATTATTAGCATCATGCTATCATAACTCAACAACAACACAAGGCATCATTTCAAATTTCTAGACTGTAATAAGTACACATAACTATTATGCTTCTTAATGTCAATGTTTTGATAAGTAAATGTGTATAAGGAACATCTTGACTCATGACCCTCAAGGCCAGATATAAGAGTGGGCTTCATTTTAAGCTTGTGAACATGGAGAGTGGGCTTCGTTCTAAGCTGCAAACATACCTACATGGACATGGCTACGGACAAATAATGTGGTATTTTGACAAATAATGTGGTAGGTCACAAGCAAAGTAATAATAACTCTTAAACAAAATTCCTCTCGCAATTCTCAAACTCTACAATCTTGATCGATTCGCTAAGAAATTAGATTTGTTGATATGGACATGCTTGGCAATGACCATTTCGAGTCGTATTTTTTGTCAGGTGGACTCAAGAATGGAAAAAAGAAATAAACCTATTTCTCTGCTCCTAAAATAACAATTATCATTTATTTAGGGCATTCTTCTAAGAGTTTAAGATCTCAAGTTCATTTGAACTGTTCTTCAAGGTTGGAAATTTGGTTTTGTGTTGTCTCATTCAGATTCGAGATATAAAGGTTCTTTTTTGTTAGTTTCATTTTTAAATTTGAGAACTTCCTATATATATAGTTTGGGCTCAGGTTTCCTTGTTTTTGTAATGTAGGATTATGGCTGCTCTGTCGATTATGTAAGATCCCCATTTCTGGTTAGAGAACTGTTTCAAAAAATGAAAATGGGTTGGAGGATGAGAAGCTCAGATTGGACTTGCTGGATGAGACAACACCTGCATACCGAGGAGCCGACATAATAGTTTTCAATACAGGCCATTGGTGGACTCACGATAAAACATCTCGAGGGTAATCATTCACATTCTTTCACTTTCAAAATTCCATATTTTCTGTTATAGCTACTACATTATATCCGTGTTGAACAAGTGCAATCTTTTTAGCCATACTGATTAAGTCTATAAATTTGTAAGAGCTTGATTTGTTCCAAGTTCAATCATTTTATCGAGAACTTCAAATTACTGATTTCAGTTCTTGCAATTAAACCATTCTATTTCACTATAAAATTATCAGAATCGAGTACTATCAAGAAGGTGACCGTGTATATCCAGTTCTCAAGGTCATGGAAGCTTACAAGAAGGCCCTTGCTACTTGGGCGAGATGGGTTGATAAGAACATTGACAAGAAGAAAACTCAGGTGGTATTCAGAGGATATTCACTCACTCACTTCAGGTGAACTTGTTATACTTTCTTTATTTTCGAAGATCAAATATTGATCGAGTTTGATGTTTGCACCTGGATACCGAAGTTGTGCATTTATAATTGAATAGTTCTTATTTTTTGGTAGTTTTTTGTAAGGATATAATATGTTGCACCTAGAAAGCACGGACAATCAAAAAATGTGGGTCATGTCGTATTGGATGTGTACGGGACATATATTGGACACAACCCGGGCACTCCAAAATACTCTAGGACACCAAAATAGGTGGTGTCTGTGTCGCTGTGTCCTCATCGTGTGGCGTCGTATTCGTGTCCGTGCAACATAATGTTAAGTATAGGACAACAAATACTCTAGGATACTAGGTGTCGTGTCTGTGTTTCCATGTCCTATCCTTGTCCGTCCAACGTAGTGTTTCACAAATATAGATAAGGACAATATGGATACAAGATATGGACAATTCAGATACGTATAGTGAGTCACTTATGCTGCACGCATACAAACATGGATACAGGTTCGGACACCATTTTCCGGTGCTTGTCTTTCCCGTGCTTGTCAAACGTAGAAGATCTATCAAGATAATAATAAAGAAACTAACAATAATGATCTGATACTAAAAAAAAAATGCATTCTTGCATTTAAGAATTGATTGCGGACTGATGAAGATTTTGAACTGTCAGTTGTTAAGATGAAAGTCAATATTGAATAGCTACTTGAACTAAGGACCGGAAGAATAAAAATTATAAAAACAGTGAAATCAAGATATTCTGATATTTGAGGCATCAAATAGAAAGATGTCAGAAATCTAGAAGATGAGGAAATGAGGACATTACAAAGTAAATGATGCTATCGTGCTTGTAACGTCACCTTGTTTCACATACTCATAAAAGCCAATAGACGCTGCTATATGGAAGGATGATATTAGCTCGAGGATCTGTTATCTTCCTGCACAAGCAGGTTATCTCCAGTTATGAAAGGAGGCACACATGCAGATATCTTCATGTCATCCATTTGTTGATTATAAAGCTGGTTATGGCTATTAGGGAGGCTATATAACATAAGGGGTCATCAGGTTTAAGATTGAAACCTTTTAGCAGATAAGCTAGATCAAGTTTGCAGAAAATTAAGAGAACGAATAAGAGCAAGTATCATTAGCCTTTTAAGCACTACAAATGCTATTTATATCTTGCCGCTAGGGGTGGCCCAATGGTTGGGGCTGGTTAGGGTTATTTGGGAGCATTGGGTTCAAGCCCGGGCCTAGCAAACAAAGAAGGTGATATTTATATCGGTTCTACTCATATTGGGGTCATTTGGCATAAATATGGCATAGGGGAAACAATTATAGCCAAGTATTTTGTTAGTGCCATTCTCTGCATATTTTACATCACCAGTTAACTAAGGAATCACCATGGAATCTGCAGAAGTTGATTGGAGGGTAAATTTGTCAACAGCTAGTTCTGAAAGCATATATTATCTCAAAAGTAGGCCAACATAGATTTAAATACAAAAGTTTTGTTTTAGATTGCAGTATTCCCTAAATTTGCAAAAAATATTCATTTGTTGTAGTCAGACTTAAAAGGTGTTATCTGTTTACTAAATGGTACAACCCAAGTAAAATGCTCTACAATTTATAACATAATGAAAAGCCAACAAACTACTTCAACTAACTGCTATGAGTAGAGCATTCAGCTTCTGACTACCAAGAATTACGGGGAAATTGGAAATTCAAAGAGGGAAGATTTAACAAGAATTTAATTTATCCTTCACTCAAAATAGAAACAGTAGAAAATCCTAACTAACAGAGAGGAATGAACGAGTGAAAAGGTTGAACTAAAGGAATCTTATTTTTGCAGGGCCATTTATTCAATTATTTTCTTTTATTAAGTTGTTCGTAATACACTACACCAAAAGGGTGATTTGCCAACACCATATTTTTTCAATTACTAACGGTTTTTTACAGTTAGTATTTACCAACGGTAAAACACCGTTAGTAATGAAAACAACCGTTAGTATAAATAGGGAGAAAATAAAATTTAATAGAAATAACACTTTTTATTTATTTGTAACAAGTAAGAACCGTTAGCATTGTAATGAAAAGTTAAATAGAAAAAAAAAAGGGAACTTGTGCCTTTCACGTGACACAAATGTGTTAAGAATGCGTTATGGGGGGAAACACTTTTCGTTTCCCTCTATTTTCATCGAGAAAGCGTAGGGTTCTGCTCTCCTACTCTCCTTCATCGAGCGTAGGGTTCTCTCTCCTTCTCCCCTTCATCGCGGCCTGCTCTGCTTCTCTCCTTCATCGAGTAGTCAAAGAGATCGACCAGATCGATCTCTTTCTCCTAGAAGAATCGAGCGGCCTGCTCTTCCACGATCGTCTCCTTCAAAGAACCGATCGATCTCCTTCAAAGAACAGATCGAAGACTCTCTATTCTCCGAGCGCTCTCCTCTTCCACGAAGACTCTCCGAGCTGGTAAATCTCTCTCCCTCTTCTCCTCACAAGAAATTTTAGGGCAAATTTAATTTTAGGGCAAGTCGATCACGATGGTCGTACGGCCCACGGATGCCAGGTCGAGCGCTTCTTGCACAATCCATTCGGACTCCGAGTCCAGCGCGCTGGTGGCCTCATCGAGCAGAAGGATTTTCGGGGACTTGATTATGGCCCTTGCATGGCTATCCTTTGCTGCTGACCTCCAGACATCTGAACCCCTCTCTCCCCAACCTGTATGTAATGTATATACAAGAAAATGGTTAATTAGGATTATGATAGCACTAGTGTCAGACACACGCGATAATGCTGATACCGTAGCAAAGACAACATCCAACCAAACTTATTCAACTAGTTCAAGATACGGTTAATTAGCATTTCTTTATGTACTGGATATTGTAAACAGTAGAAATTTCAAATGAAATTTGTGTCCGCAAACATAATTTTTGTGTCAAGACAAGTAAAATAGAAAATAAAACCAATGATTGGAACTGTTCTTGCTGTTCCTATCTTATCCAGGTCATATTCCAAGTCTTCAGGTTAGAGATGGAGACATATGAACTATACATAAAGCATGCTTTATGATACTATAGGGCTAAAAAAATGTACTTGCTAGTATCTTGAAAAGGAACATGACTATAGACTTATATACTTAGACCTAACGTAAACTATTTCCATGTCGAGAATGAGAAATATAGAGAGTTATAGATATATCTGTTATATCTTGAGAAATATAGAGATAATTGTAGAAATTTAGTAGATCATTTATAATATCGGCATATCATTGTCCTATATTTTTTCAATGGCAAAATAACTATCAACTTGTCTTCGTGATCTAATTTATCTTTATCTTGCTTGTTTATTAGGTTCACAGTTGAGTAAAGGGTAAACGTCCTTGTTATTATGTCAAGACGTTCGAGAGAGTGGATTAAAATCCCACACAGAAATAATTTCGAATACCTAGAAGGTGTTCGATATTTCATGAACTTTGTGAAGAACCACTCACCACCTGGGATCAGCACATGCCCATGCCCTTGTGTGAAGTGCAAAAATTCTAAAAGATATATTTTTGAAACAGTTGAGAAACACTTGTTCATGTTTGGTATGGAATCAACGTACGATGAGTGGTGCTTTCATGGAGAGAGGAATGTCACGAACATAGTGGTTGATCCTACACCACATGTTATTGAAGAGGATCCGATCCAAGATCAAATCCAAGAAGAACATGGAGGGAATGCAGGGGGGGCGCTCAGGAACCTTGTTGATGATGCTTATGGAGTACATGATGTGGCACAAGCTAATTGTGAGGGGAATCGTGACGAGACATGTGTAGTTTCTGATAATCCATTTGTCCCCTGTCTTGACCATGGTAATAAGTACCATGAGTACAAGAGAAAAGCAAATGAGAAACTATACCCTTCCTGTGAAGATGGGCTTACAACTTTATGTGCAATTATTGAGCTTCATAACTTAAAGAAGGAGTTCAATTGGTCAGGAAATAGCGTGACTGAGTTGTTGAAGCGATTGAGAAGATGGCTTCCAAAGGGAAATACACTACCTGACAAGTACCATACAATGAAGCAAATGCTAAAAGATTTGGGAATGAAGGCCAAGTGCATCCATGCATGTGAGAATGATTGCATGTTGTATTGGAAGGAATATGCAGATGCAGTAGAATGCCCTCGTTGTCAGACTCCCAGGTTTAAAGTTAAGGAGACCAAGTCTGGGAAAGTAGAAAAAGTCACAAAACAACCACGAAAAGTTTTAAGACACTTTCCTCTAACCCCAAGATTAACTAGATTGTACACTATACCATGGATAGCACGCCAAATGCGGTGGCACAAGGAAGCAAAATCTTCTTGGAATTCCATGCGTCATCCTATTGATTCGGCTGAATGGAGATCGCTTAAAAGTAAGTGGCCAGAGTTTGCTAGAGAGGGACGTAACGTTTGGCTTGGCATTGCTACCGATGGGTTCAATCCACATGGAGTGCTATCTAGTGGATACAGTTGTTGGCCCGTATACATGATTCCTTATAACCTTCCCCCCTCGTTATGCATGAAATCACAATTCCAAATGATGTGTTTGTTAATTCCGGGGCCAAAAGCACCGAGTCAAGACATTGATGTATACTTGGAACCTCTTGTAGATGAGTTGAAGCAACTTTGGGCGGAAGGAGTGTCTGCGTTTGACATGGACAAGGGGGAACTCTTCACTTTGAGAGCAATGCTATTATGGGAATCCATGATTTTCCGGCATATGGTAACTTATCTGGTTGTGTGACTCATGGTTATAAAGCATGTCCTATTTGTGCTATTGAGACCGAGTCTGAGCGCATTGGTAATAAGAATGTTTACACAAAGTATAGGAGATTTTTGAAGGATAGTCATCCATATAGGGCAGTGAAACATGGATGGTATAAAGATGTAGAGCACAAAGAACCTCCAACACGATTGACAGGACCATCCCTTTTGGAAAGGCTGGATCGTATCCAATATGTACCAGGTAAATTAGTGAAAGCTACTAGCAAGAAGCGAATGGCAGTTGAGGTGGATGATAGTGAACATTGCATTGCAGATGAGGATGACAACGAAGGAAGACCGGCGTGGTACAAGAAGTCGATTCTTTTTGATTTAGAGTACTGGGGTAGTCACAAAGTACGACATACTATTGATGTGATGCATACTGAAAAAAATGTGGCAGAACATCTTATTAATTTGATGTTTGACAGGGGAAAGCAATCTTCTAAGTATGCATTGGATAAGTCTCAAAAAATGCAATTTTGTCAAGTTTTAAAACACGTAAAGCTCCCGTCATGCCTTGCAACTAATTTGAGCAGTCTTGTAAGTATCCAACCACCAAGTTTGCATATTAAGAAGTCATATGACTATCATGTCATTATCCAATATTTGCTTCCCATTATGGTTCAACATGCATATACAAAGTTTCGTGACTTGAAACGAGCCATTTTGCAAGTAAGCTTGTACTTTAACATACTGTGCTCGAAGGTCTTAGTTCGAGAGCATGTCCAAGCTGCCAAAGATATGATTGCTGAGGCATTGTGTGTTGGCACATTATTTTCCATCGTACTTCTTCGATATAAGTATCCACCTAACGGTACATCTAGCTGACCAAGCTCTACTTTGTGGACCTACGAGATATATATGGATGTATCCATTTGAAAGGTGAGATATTCATCTTATGTATTATTGTTTCTTTGCTAATTTATTAACACTATAATTTTTTGTTTTAACAAGTGTGCGTTTTATGTTGATATAAGGGCTATGAAGGAGTGCAAAAACATACCAAGCAACAAACGTTACATAGAAGGATCAATCTCTGAGGCATATCTTGTTTCAGAATCTGTTAGATATGCTATGGAATATATGCCAAATCCACGTGATGGTAATCATAGTTCTAGTCAAGCACTCTTTTTAGATGAGAATGGTGATGATATGTACGAGCGCTCCATTCTTGAGGGTAAAACTATCAAGTTATCTGGTGTACAATGCATACAAATTCGAAGATGGATACTCTTTAGGATAAATATACCAGAACGAGATGAATATTACAGGTGTGATATTCTTTCATATTAATTTTAAACTACATAATATGTTTTTTTTTGTTTATACAATAAGGATTTTAAATTTGTAGTGTGTATCGCTCATCCTTGGAAGATGGTCATCGTGGTAAAAGAAGAGCTACCACAAAGACAGAAGTGGTAGTACAATCTGAATTTATTGATTGGTTACACAAAAAGGTGTGTAATCTTTAATTCTAAAGCATAATTTTAGTTATTTTAATGTGACATTGATTAATGTATTTGCGTGGCTTGTATTAACAGTTGCTAGAAGAAAAATGCATGGATTCATTATTGTGGCGGTATGTTAGTGGACCAAAGTGGGAAGCCAAAACTCATATCAAGTATAGGGTGAATGGTTATGTATTCTCTCCCCAGCACTATGATGACACTCTTTCGACACAAGATAGCGGTGTTTGTATGGATGCAATCACCACATTTGTCGCAAGTGCAAAAGATATGAACCCTACGGATGATGACATTACTTGGTATGGTATTATCAAAGAGATTATAGAGGTTGATTATTATGAATTCCAACACGTAGTTTTCTACTGTGATTGGGTCAATATCGGTGACAAGACCAATGGTTGTAAGATTTGTCCAGACTCTAACTTGTTGATGGTAAATTTAAAGAAGATCAAGAGTGCAGATGGGGAATATGATGAGCCCGCCATTCTTTCATCCGAAGCGAGTCAAGTTTTTTATGTAAGAGATGCACAAAATTCTGATTGGTCTATTGTTCTACATTCCCCAAAGCGTATGACTGATGGTATCGATGATTACGCTATACCAACAAGCTTCCAATCCATTTTGAAAGAGCAACCGAACTTGACACCACTATTAAAATGTATTGAACCCAAATAGATTCAATATTTTGAAAACAATGGTTGTTGTTATGTTACTTGTTTTTATTTAATGATGAATTTTTGTGAAGGCTAACTTTTCAAAGTTGCCATCTTAAAGCGTAAGAAGGGATGCTTAATTTATTGGAAATACTCAGATTTGTGGGTATCTCAACTCTGTGGAGCATGTGGGTAGGGCTCATGTTTGAACAAATATTTTTGTTGCTTCTTTGCTGCTTACTGCAACTTCTACTGCTGCTTACTGCTATTTTACATTAACCTGTGTGTACACCATTTTGGGATTTGTTTCTTATTTATGTATCTTTTGCTATTTTCAGTGCTGGTGTTTCTTACACCTGCTTACAGATATGTTGGTGTACCATCAAGTGTTCTGTCCACTTTGCTGTCTGCATTGTGTAGTATCCATGTCCATGAAACATAATTAACTATACAATGAACACTGTGTAGTTTAAACATATCAACGAATATATCAATTTGCTGAATTTTCTGCTCGGAGTAAGACATATCACATTGCTGAATTTTATTTTCCTGCTCGGAGAGTAGACAGGATAATAACTCTGTAGTTTAAACATATCAACGAATATATCAATTTGCTGAATTTTCTGCTCGGGATAAGACAGGATAATAATGTGCTGTTTAAAATAGTTTTATGTGATATATTCATGCATGCATGACTTAAGGCATGATTCATTCCTTCTTAGAGTAATGCTGGATAATAACTTGCTCATTTTAATTTCCTTAGACGTGAAGTTAGAAATATGTAAATATCATTCCTTTCACACTTTGCTCAATGTACAGTAGAGATGAATGCAATTACCTATAGTAAACTTTATCATCTTACCTTTTTGTCTAGGCTTTTATATTCTAAGAGAACTTGTAGGGTATTCCTTGGTTGCATGAGCTTAAACTGCAGAGCCAAAATGGCAGGCTATCTACCTACTAACTGGTCCTCTAGGTTTTTCTTATATGACTTCATTTAGGAAGCACGAACACTCAAAAAATGTGTTTGTGTCGTGTCCGACACGTATCTGACACTCCAAAATACACTAAGATGCACCAAAATAGGTGCCATGTACGTTTCTCCGTTTTCTTAGCATGTCGTGTCGCATCCGTGTCCATGCAACATAGAACTTCATGCTTGTAGCTACCTTGACAAGGAATTTGACATTAACTATAGAAGGTTGAATGAGTCAAGTTAACAGCCAAGTAATAAATGCTTTGTCAATTGTCTTATGGATTTCTTAGCCCTGTAGCCGACCCCATTCTGATGGGAGAAGGCTTCGATGGTGTTGACAACTTGAGAAGTTAGACCTACAGATGCAAAAAAGAAACAAATTGTTAGTTAAATTCCGTTTGCAGTCTAGACTATACAATGAACACTGTGATAAACCAACCAACTTATGGATTGTTGCATTGGGACCTGAACCTGAACCTGAACGTTTACTGGCTAAATTTAATCTTGATGCCAGCGAAAAAAAAACATTTTTCTGGGCCTAGAAAACCTAGAGACTCCCTCCTGGACAAATGCTACCTCCACTATTTACCAATTTAGTGCCAATTAGATGGTCAACCCTCTTTAGCTTGTCTCAAGTATGAATTATGTTGGCTACATTCAACCCACACGCCATTTAGTCATCCTTTTGTTTGCAAGATATCTAATGTAAGTTGTTTATTTATTGGGTATGTAGATAATGGTTTGCATGATTTATGTCCAACAAATACCGGATGGTTTTTATTGTAACACAGGATTATCCTGCATTATCATATTTCTTCAATTACGTATCTTTGTCTAGCTTGAATCTTCTCTGAATATCCTTCTCCGTGACTGTATGTGATATAACTGTTCACAAATATAACAAACCACTCACAAGTTTTCAACTGGGGACCATTAGGTATAACTAGGCTACACATCCAGCCATTTCAATAACAAGAGTCTCTTACACCCTGTTTTACAGAACCTTGCATCTTTTCCAACCTCTAAAACACAGATCATATCAAAACATATTTTACTAACAAAATTCATTTTTACTAGTCTTTTAAAATGACACAGAACGCTAATTCCACTGCATTTGCTTCTAACCCTTTGCATTTCCTGAGCTAAGAATCCTGTTGATTTGCTCCTGCACTTCCAGCCACCTTGATCCTGACGATCCATTACTGCAGCTAGAGACCCTTTTGTCAGGAAGTTTAAGACTATTCTTCTTCTGTTGATAGATTGCCTGATATGAGATGAATTAATAACTTCATATAAGCAACTTTCAAGAGTCTTATACAGTTATACTTACCTTCAAATAATCTGCTGCTATTTCTCTCCTGCCAAATAGACCAAATCAAAGCAGTTGTAATAAGGTCCCTTTCAACCTTATGTACCTGGAATTTTAGAATCTCTCCAAGTAGTCAACCACTATCCTTGATACAGGGAAGAATAGGACCCATACCAGAGGTCAGAGGACATCTGGTGCACTGTTTGGACCAATGTTCACATGAATCCTATATTCAGGGTTGAAAGGGGAAACTGAGTGTCAGAGTATCAGGCCATAGACCTTAAGATGAACTCACTATATCAGTTTACTCCCTTCCTTATGTTACAGCCCACATGTATGGCTTGGTATCAGTTGAAACCACCTTGGGGTGTTGATAACAAGCTAAGAGGAGTCTCCCAATTTATGATACGCATCCATTTACTGTCCTGACCCCTCTCTGAAACTCTGATTTGATAATTATAAAAATCTAGGTTAGCGTGCCCTTGTTGATCAACACTCGAGTAACCAAATAGGTACATAGAGAGATGAGTGCAAACACCAGGAAATACTGGGTAGTAGCAGCAGTATTTTGATAGTGGGCTAGCATTTTGTATCAAGAATAACAGTGCACATGATGTGTCACTTCCCATACTAATACATTAGACAAAGGTCCTATATAGGCAAGGCTAGTTGATGGCACATTCAAGTAGACTAATTAATAAACTAGTGCATGGATGTAAGGTTGTTAGTATCGGAACAGGGTTGCATTTTAGCAAGCAAGGATCTGTAGGTCCCAGTCTTTGTGGCCAGGATGTTAGGAATTGTACACGTATATTGGGGGTCTACAGGGGAAACAAGCTGCCACATCCACATTTGTATAGTAGCAACAGTAAGAACGTGAAGAGCTTTACTTGTTGAATGCATTGACCTTTGATATGCTAGTCTTCAAATTAATTGTAGTCCCAGGTTAACAGCAAATAGGTGGCAGAGATAAAGCTTTGGTTCTAATAATGGTGTTGCTCTTACAAGTAAAATGTGAATCCCCTCTCTTGGTATGACTGTTCGACGAGTCATGGTTCCAAATGATATCTGATTTCTGTTCTGTATCACATTCTGATCAACCTATTACCTGTTAATGGGCCTGCCTGGTGTATTCATACGAGGGTTAGAAAGTGAACCTAATAAGAAGTGTGATGCCATAGTATAACAGAGGTTGAGATTCATATAGAAGGACAGCTGCAACATGTGTACATGGTTGCACATTAATAGCTGGTACCTCAGAAAAGTGGAACAGGGTATTTATGGGTGCCAAAAACCCTTATTTAATTCAGTTATTGAATGTGTTAGCATTTGGTAGATTGTGCATAGGAACAGGTGGATATGGAGTGATACCTGGTGTCAAATCCAATACTTTGTAGCAGGTTAGTATTGACAAATTCATTCATTTTGATTTACTATATATACTGGATCCTGATCAAAATCAAGTTAGCAAAGATGGAAGTGCCAGGTAAATTTTTATTTTGATTTATTCTATGCATCATTTGGATATATGCATTAATGTATTGGAACCTGGAACCTGGAATTTGGATATATGCATCAGTGTACTCCATTTTATTCACTTTATTCTATGCATCATTTGGATATATGCATCAATGTACTGGAACCTGGAACCTGTAATTTGGATATATGCATCATTTGGCTATATGCATCAATGTTCTGGCCATTATACTGGAACCTAATTTTAATTTACTATATGTACTATATCCACTTTATTCTGTAGTCCACTTTATTCTGTACTCACATGGTTCTTGATGTTTTGTGCAGTTCTTTGTTGAAATGTCATCCAATCCTAGTGCTAGTGAATCCGTAGGTACAAAAAACACACAAGAGACAGATGCTCCACCCCCACCAAATGGCAAAAAAATACTCAATAATTGTTGATTTAGAGGGTGCTAAGGGTAAAGATGCAGCTAAATGGAGTTCTCGTTGTGGTGCCCTAATTCGTGCTCTAATCCCAGTTGGGTATGAAGAGTGGAGGAAAGTAGATGACTTCTACAAGGATAATCTATGGAATGGGCTCATGGTATGTTACACATTCAACTTGTTTGTATACATTTGAACTTTTTTTAAGAAATGTTTTTGACCCTTGTTTTATATTTTTATTTTGTTGTGTTGTTCTGACAGAAAGAGTTTGAGTTGAATGTGGACCCCAAGATTTCTCGAGCTATACTGGAAAAGAAATTTCCGCAGTATTTTAGAACAGTCAAGTCCACGTTGCGTACAAGATATCTTAAAAGTAATGGACAATCTATACCCAAACGTGTTGCCCTTGATAACCGTCCCGATGATATTGATAAAATTTGGTGGGAGAAGTTTGTAGACATTGAATATAGTGATAAAAAAAGGAGCAATGCAAGAAGAATGCTGAAAATAAGGCCAAAAATTCTATCACTCACACTTTGGGACGGAAACCTTATAGTAGAGTGTACGAAGAAATGGTATGTAGCTTATTTTTCACAAATAATAATTAAATATTGAGTACATTATATCTCATTAATCATGATTGTGCATGTAGGCAAAGGAAAATCCAACAGAAAAGCTTTCACGGGTAGCGGCTTGGAAAAGGGCACACACGAAAAGAAAAACTGGGGAGGTGCTTCCTTGTGCAAAGGAAAAATATGTAAGTCTCTGTAATATTTTAATTCATTGCAGGAATTTGAAAAATATTTGTCTTAAGGGTACTCTAGCACCTGAGCTTGGGAGACTCATTCATATGAAGTCTCTGTAAGCATATCTAAGCACATGTTCATCATAGGGTGTTCACGAATGTTACCTTCTTTTTTCTTCATCCTCTATAGCGACCTCTGTTTTCTTTTTGACACTGACATCATCTTCGTGGAGTTCAAACTTTCTACTTAAACATACATGTCAAGATGGAACAAATTTAATTAGAAAAAGAAAGAAATCAAGTTCATCAGTACCTAAGTTGGTCCAAAAAGTTTATGTCATCTGTGTACCTCATAATCATATAACCAGAAATGTCAGTTTTAACAATGAGACCAAGCAGTCAGTGTTCAAGGTTTGTATTTCATGCACAAGTGAAGGAATAACATATGCTGATCACAGCAAAAAGGGCTAACTCCCTCTCTGTGTGCAGGGTCCAAATGCCCTCACACTACTGTGCAGTTGCAGTGGAGCCAACTGCAAAAGCCTAAAATTGACATTCACAACTCCCTATTACATATCCTATGTATACAACTCTCCCACAATAATTTCCTTAAACTGATACCCTTATTATTACTTGGAGGATACCCTCCTATACCTGACTGAACCTAAGACACCCACAGTACTGATACAAAGGTCAAAGCCATACCAAACCAATGGCTTGCCATGGGCAATGTCTTACCTGGCCAAGCTGGGCTCGAGCATGGGGGAGGTCCCCTGCTGCCAAGCCCTCTGGTTTTCCTCAAGACACAATAGGATACCCCTCACTCCTATGATGCAGGTTTACTCCCTCCACTAGACACATATAACACACCTAGGCTAACACTCTCTCCCTCACTTGATACTCACATCTCAGTCTAACTGATACTGCAATATAGCTTCCAACATATAATCAGTTTTCAAGGATACCTTGGAGACTATGCTTTCATCTGGCTAGACTGATACTGCAATGTAGCTTCCAACATAGTTTTCTGCCATTATTGCCCTCTTCTCCATTTGTGCAAGTGAATACAAGGTTTCTTCATATTTTTCCTGCATACATCTGGTATGGATTGATAAATACATAAAGCAAGCAGACAACAAAAGTAAAGAACCAGTTTTGGCATCTCTAAGGAATATATTCTACAATTATACTTATACACCACTGGAGTAGATATTTTACAGGATTTTTTATTACAGAAAACTATATTCAAGTACAGCTGATCAAAGTCGATATTTATCACCCATACTGATTTAGTGTCACTGCTGGATTAATGGGAATTCCTTTTCACTCTTTGGCTTAATGTGTCATGGAGATGAATGCAATTCCTATATAATATTGTATCATCTTAACCTCTTGTCATTCGAGGATGATGAGTGTCCGTGCGTCACTGTTGAATTTGAAATTGCTAGGTAGCCTTGAACACAGTCAATAGTTTGGTATAATTTTGCAGATAAACAGAACATAGCAGTACAGTACAGTCAAAACTTTACATGTTAAAAGTGATGGTTTATTAGTGGCTTCTCCATAAAAAATTTAGTAGTTAAAGTACACAGTTTATGGAAGTAATGTACCATAAGGATGATTTGGACCAGGTAATTCATGCCAACACGAGAATGATAATAGCAGGTACTATTTCCGGACACTTGCACTCAGCTCTATTTGTTTGGGGTTGGCTATATGATAATAGCAGGCAAAACAACAAAGCATTCATCTTATTGTTTGGGGTTGGCTATATGATGACTTGCTTGCACTCAGCTCTATGAAGAGTCAATTCCTCGGTTAAGCCAAGCAACCCTATATGTTTGGTGTTGTCTGCACGAATCCAGTGCTCATTACCTACCACAAGCTTTGTTCAAAGAGGGTGACAGGCCTAAGATCATTCTGGCAAGCATGTTCAAGATTTCTAGTTTCCCATTTACGTTAGAAACCACTATTTTTACTGTCCATAACTGCCTCAAGGTTCAACTCGATTGAATCAAGAACTATCAAAAGTTATGTTAGTCTGTTATCTAAATTCTAGATACTACTAGTGGAATATTTGCAATGTACACATAGTCAACCTGTCTTTTAAAAGGAACAATTCTAAGAGATACCAGACTTCTGTTTTGGAAAATTAATAAATATCAGACAGCTAGTGCATATTCTCATTTTAAAGTACAAAAGTTACCAAAAAGAGTTGCACTGCATTATTACCCAATCCCAAAATTCCATAATCAACTCCTAAATCCAAATATATTCTAGTTTTTAAATCTTTTAACATTTTTTGTGTAATAGACCAAGGACGAGAAAGAACCTGGAGCACATGAGTAGCATATTTCTGAAAAATACTCCACATATAATCAGTTGTATTGCTTCATTTTCTGGAGTTGTATTGCTTAACTTGCATACTACATTAAGGCCATTTTGCTACTGTACAAGCATCACTTGTCAATGTTCTATTATTCCTCTAAACTATGAATTGTTTTCTTTAGGACAATAGTTTTGAATTGTTTTCTTTTAGTTATGAATTGTTTTCTTTTAGTTTTTTTGGTAGGCACCACATGGTTGTAAGGACAATAGTTTCTCTTAGTGGACAAGTACAGTAATTAATCTCAGCTTGGAAATTGAGATCATGATGTTTGCATGTTCCTTTGATAGACCTGTATACAATATATGCAAATTCTGCTTGATTTGTTATTTCTCATTTTCTGCTTAGTAATAACTAGTTTGTTCACTACGTCTAAATTGCTTCCATGTGATCAGTATTCTCTGTGCTTTCTTGTGATAGTAATGTTGCTTTGTAAGAATGTTGCTTTGTAATAATGGAAATGCAGGATCTAATTGAAGCAGCAGAAGAGAGGCAAAAATTACAAGCAAGTCTTAATGGTTAGCGATGGTATCGCAAGCTTAGAAGACTTTGAAAGTGATCCTATTGCTGAAGTTTATGGGTCTGAGAAGAAGAAGAGTTATTGTCGTGCAATAAGCTCAACCTCATCTGTAAAGCAAGTAAAAATGACACAAGTTACGAGAGTAGTAACCAAACAAAAAGACTTCGAAGACCTTCGTTTGTGGAAAATGGAATTACAAAACCAAGTGACTGAAGCTATTGCTTCTGCCTTTAAGAATATGCAGCAACAGAATATGATGCAGAATACGAATATGCAACAGAACCAATTCGAAGGCAATGGCACACCAAGGACTGAAGTTGCCTCCAACACAGAGCACACTCCAGTTGGTCCTGAAACCCATGATGTCAATGTTGCTAGCCCTGTCGTTCCGTCCAACCATGTTGGATCGTCTTCCAAAGGAAAAGAGTATGTGATGTTACTTTCACGAGATTTGAAGGAAGAGGTGGCGAAGGGATATCTCGCAACACGTGCCATGTGTCATCAGAGGGAGGTCTACAAGATGTGGAGAATGTTGTTTGGGTGACGGAGGTAATAGATCCAGAAGCACTGATTTTGATGGTCCACACAATGGCAATTACAAACTTTGTGATATAGCTGATGGAGGCTTTGTAATTTGGCCAAAGTATCGCACACGGAATATGTAGCCTTTTGTTTTTTACTTTTGATCTAGTTGTTCCAAACTTGATTGAACTTTATGTTATTTAGATTTGCTTAATGTTTAAGTACTTTCATCAAGTTATATATTGAGCTTAAATTTTTTGTGATAAATGTGGTTGGTAATCTGGAATATGTTCTTATTTGATGATGTATACAATATGGTATACAATATGGTAATCTGGAATATGTTCTTATTTAGATAAAAAAATTTGTGATAGTTTTTTTGTATACAATATTCCAGATTGGTATATCTGGTAGTCTGGAATGTTTTTTTGTATACAATATTCCAGATTTGTGATAGTTTTTTGTATACAATATTGTATACATGTGGGAAATTGTATACCATATTGTATACCATATGGTAATCTGGAATATGTTAATTGAAATTGTTCTTATTTGATGATGTATACAATATGGTTGGTAATCTGTAATGAATTACAGGTTTTTTGCAGTATAAACAAATCTTCCTGTAGCAATTTTATATTGTAGAAAATTTATTTTCTAACGGTTTTTCACCGTTAGCACTTTTAATTCCTAACAGGGCCTTATCATGAGAAAGTCTATATTTCTAACGGTTTTCTACTGTTAGGAAGTAAAATTTCCAACAGTGTTTCACCGTTAGGGAACTTACTTTAGCAACGGTTTTTGACCGTTGGAAATTTTTTTTCCTAACGGTAGAACAACGTTAGGAAAGTGCGTTTCCCAACGGTTTTTTACCGTTAGTAAATTTATTTTCCTAACGGTAAAAAACCGTTGGGAAATATTCCCCACGCCGTGCTACCAACGGTAAAAAAACCGTTAGTAATATTTTTCCTAACGCTTATAGTCGTTGGCAAATCACCCTTTTGGTGTAGTGATATAAACTACTACAATGAATAGGGGGGGAGGAAAGAGCTACATGTATCTGCACATTTGTTCAAGACTTTCAAGTCTTCTTGCGGCTGGAGTTCCAACATTCCCTGTGCTTTTTCTTCTCTTTTCTCTTAACTCATCCCCCTTTTCCTTTCTTATTCTCCTCCTAAAAAAACGCAAATAACACTAGGTGAAGACTCTGATGTTCATCCTTGCTTGGGTGGCAGCAGTAGATATGATAGTAGAGATTTAACAAGAATTTAACTTATCTTCACTATTAACCAAATCAAAATAGAAACAGTAGAAACATCCTAGCCAACATAGGGGCATGAAGGAGGGGAAAATCGAACTTGAGGAATCTTATTTTGCGGGGCCATTTATTGGTTATTTATTTTGTTTTATTAAGTTCTTCGTAATATAAACTACTAGAATGAAACAAGAGGGAAAAAAGAGCTACAAGCACATTTGTTCAAAACTTTCAAGTCTTATTGCGGCCGAAGTTCCTAGACTTCCTTGTCCTTTTTTTCCTTTTCTTTTAACTCATCCCCCTTTTCTCTTCTTTTTTCCCTCCTTCAATAAAATAAAATTAATACCACTTGATGAAGACTCTGATGTTCATCCTTGCTTGGTTGGCAACAGTAGAGAACTAGTGATAGAGATTGTGATTGGTTATACAATGAGATGGGCCTCTTTTTAATAGTTCACAAGCGCCCACGGATGGTACTAATATTTTGTATCCCCTTCAAAATTGTAAATCCAAATACCATAATTAACATAGTAAGTTCCAAAAAAATTTGGAGTAAATTGAACTGGATGAGTCCAACTCTGATTCGGAGTAATGACGGCAGCTGATTCCAGTACTTATGCCCTGATTATAGATGAAAAAAACAGTTGAAACACCAAAGTTTTTCAGAAGTTGTATTCTCAAAGTCTACTTTCGGCCTTCAGGACATGTTGGATCATCCTGAAGCTCCATCAGATGTTCCAGATAACTTGTTTAGCGAATGCGAGCCAGTCTACTCGATCCTGAATCATCCATGACATGTTAAGATTGAGTTCCTTTAAGCATTTGGTCCCTATCTTCACACTGATGTTGGCTCAGTCAATGTACCTATTGGATCACTATTGTTATTGACGAAATCAGCTGGTCTTCCTTATATTCCCTATTGCACTCGGTTAGCATGTGGTGACTACAGTTTCGAACATTGGTACATGCATTAAGATAACCAAGAGGATAACATGACATGATTATTCAAGCATTAAGATAACCATTAAATTTGGGAGGTCACCTTGTCATACAACCTAAGTAGCAGAAAAATAATCTGTGCTTTATGATAATAAATAATCCAACTAATAAATCATACTCTTCGTCTAACTTCATACTCTTCTATGCTAGAGATGCTTCTAAGACGTGTATGTTGTCACAGCTTGATGGCAAAGTCTCATGTTTCTAAGGTTCCCAAGATAGCAAAGTGTTGGGATCATAGTTCGCAGTATCGGCCGATACCGATACGGCCGATACCAATACAGTTTGGCAAGTCCCGATCCGATACCGACCGATACCCGATACTGACCGATACCGACATTGGGCGTCTCTTTTTCGGTCAATTCGACAAAGAAAATTGAACAAAAAAGACCGATCAACAAGAGTGTAAAAGCATAGAAATGTTAGAAACATGTAAAAGAAGAAAATTTATCTATCGTATATAAATCAATTAGTACGAGTGACTATATTTTATTCAATTTCAAAACTACTAAGAAATAATACTGAAAATATTAAAATTAAGCCTAAATGTATAAAATGTTTCGCTTTCCGATACAAAAAAATCCGATACTCCAATCCGAAACCTCCGATACTGCCGATACTGCCGATACCGATACTTATAGGAATAGTCAGATACCGATATTTTGAACCTTTTGGGATATAGGGAGTGTACAACAAACATCGACCATGAAATCCACAAATAAAGACTTGGAGGAGAGATCAAGTGTGTTTGTCTTCTTAGGTTGTTGGCCAGTTTGAATTATAATTAAATTTATCTAGGATTCAATTAGATTCCAAATTAAAGAAAAATACTACCCGCATGATTTATATTTTGATATAGATGTTTTTAAAGTGACCTATTATGAGGTTTCAATTATCATTTTGAAACACTAGCTCAACAAACATTTCAGAAATAAAAAATAAACATTTGAACAAATATGATTAAACGTAACTCCAACTCAAGGTAGGTTCAAGTTCAGGAAAGTCCAATTGTCTATTGGTACATATTTAATTTTCATTGTCCAGCTAGCTAGCTAGTCCTTAGTCTATCATCGAAAGCCTTAGTTGTCATTGTCCATCCTCCATCCTCACATTATATAGCACATCCAAGAGAGAGGACAAAGGGCATGAGTCATCCCTACACTAAATATCAATAGCACATGATAGAATAAAAATTAAACATTTCAAGACATTTCATTATACAATCATCAAATATAAATTTAATTACTCAAAGTTGACCTTCAAAAGCACATAATAGATCAATACTTCAGGAAAAGAAGAATATAAGAAGATTAATTTACCTTTTAGTTTGTCGTCCCTATTGTGTTTTGTTATTGTCGAGCCGACATCTTCTACTCACCATCCATGAGATCTGCGTAAGAAACACATTCTTTTGCAACATGGGACTTGTTGCATAGTTTTGATGGAATCTAAACAGAAACAAAGTTTTGGGATATGCATGGTATGCGAAGAACCAAGTCCTGACACGGCCAAAGTCCCTGTAATAGTGCGTATACATAATTTTCCCAAATTCTATATTATGAAGGCTGATTGCAATTAAGGGCCCGTTTGGTTTGCAGGTTTGGACAACGTAATGTAATTGGCATTACGTTGTCAATCTAACTCGGGTGTTTGGTTGGACAAAAAAATTAGATGTAATGTAATCGCGATTACAAGTTTGATTACATTACATCAGTTTCTTCTAAACTCAATTACATCATAAAACCTATGTAATCGCCATTACATTACAACTTAAGCGGAATGTTGGTATGCTATAATTTGGTCTTTTGTTCGTTTTTGGTCATTTTTTGTTGTTTTTGTTTGTTTTTTGTCGTTTTTGGTCATTTTTGTTCATTTTTTGTCGTTTTTGTTCGTTTTTTGTAATTTTTGTTCGTTTTTTGGTCATTTATGTTGTTTTTGTTTGTTTTTTGTCGTTTTTTTGTCGTTGTTTTGTTCGTTTTTTTGTCATTTTTGTATTTTTGTTCGTTTTTTTGTTATTTTTGTTCGTTTTTTGTTGGTTTTGTTTGCTTTTTTCTTCGTTTTTTGTCCTTTTTGTCGTTTTTGTTCGTTTTTTGTCATTTTTGTTCGTTTTGTTTGTTTTTGTTTATTTTGTCGTTTTTGTCCTTTTTTTTGTTGTTTTTGTCGTTTTTTATCGTTTTTTGTTCGTTTTTTGTCATTTTTTGTTCGTTTTTTTCGTTGTTTTGTTTGTTTTTTGTCCTTTTTGTTGTTTTTTGTCATTTTTGTTTATTTGTTGTCATTTTTGTTCGTTTTTTTGTAATTTTTGTTCGTTTTTTGTCATTTTAGTTCGATTTTTGTGTTTTTGTCCTTTTTTTTTTGTTCGTTTTTTTTTTGTCGTTTTTGTTCGTTTTTTTGTCATTTTTTGTTAGTTTTTTTGTTTTTTTGTTTTTTTGTCGTTTTTGTCATTTTTTTGTTATTTTGTACGTTTTTTGTCGTTTTTTTTTGTCATTTTTTTTGTAATTTTGTTCTTTTTGCTGTTTTTGTTTGGTTTTTTTTTTGTCGTTTTTTTTATCTTTTGTTTTGTTGTTTTTAGTCTTTTTTTGTTTTTTGTCTTTTTGTTCGTTTTGTCTTTTTTGTCGTTTTTTTGTTATTTTGTTTGTTTTTTGTCATTTTTGTTCGGTTTTCTATCGTTTTTTGTCCTTTTTTTTGTTCGTTTTTTTGTCGTTTTGTTCTTTTTTTGTCATTTTTGTTCGTTTTTTTTGTTATTTTTGTTCGTTTTTGTCCTTTTTTTGTTCTTTTTTGCCCTTTTTTTGTCATTTTTTTTTTTAATTTTTTTGCCTTTTTTTTATCGTTTTGTTCAATTTTTTACGTTTTTTTATCGTTTTTTGTCAATTTTGCACATTTTTTTTTTTCATTTCTGCATGTTATTTATCGATTTTTGTTACCTTATTCGTTTTTGTTCGTTTTTTTAATCTTTTTGTCGTTTTTTCTCGTTTTTAATTCCCTCTGTTTTTGGTCTTTTTTCGTATTTTTCGTTTTTTTGTCATTTCTGTTCCTTTGTATCGTTTTATATTTTTTTTGCTCTTTTTTTTATCTTTTTTGTCATTTTTTTCTTTTTTTTGTCGTTTTTTGTTCATTTTTGCCATTTTTTTTTGTTTTTGGTCTTTTTCGTCTTTTTTTCCTTTCATTTATTGTTGTTTTTTTGTCAATTTTTTTTTGTTTTTAGTCAATTTTTTTTATCATTATTGGTCACTTTTTATGGTTTTCACATTTTTGATCTTTTTTTTGTCGTTTTTCTTTTTTATCGCTTTTTCATTTTTGGTTTTTTTTCCTTCTGTTTTGTTCGTTTGTCATTTTTTGTATTTTTTATTTTTTTGTCGTTTTTTTTCGTTTTTGGTCTTTTTAGCAGAAAACAAACCATTTTTTCCTTATTTATTTATTATTTATTTTTAGTTTTTTTCTTTTTAAATTTTTTTAAAAAATTTAGTGATCCAATTTTTAAATTTTATGTTGTATTTAAAAAATATATTAAATTAGAAACTTAATTACATTACATGGTAAACCAAACATATGAATGCAATTGGCATTACATTACATGGTTTGATTACATGTTTCAACCAAACATAGTAATGTAATTGTAATTCCATTACATTACAAACCCAATTACATTACAAATCCAATTCCATTACGATTACGATTACATTACAATGAACCAAACGCCAACCTAAATGTGAGTGAAGAGGAATTTCAAATCACATTAGTTATTGCCTTTCCTCAACCTATTCTACAAAATAACCAATCAAAACCCTAACATGTTCTAGGAAATAACCATAATTCCCCATATCGTCCACCCAAACCCTAATTGAACCAAATTGGCCCCAAAACAAAGAATCGATCAAGGAGAGATGCAAAAAAACCATGGATTTATGGACAATATGATGAATAAGAGAAAATCATATGATTTCAAGCCGATTCAAAAAGATCTCTATCAAATCGATCAAGAATAGAAGAAAGGATAAGAAAGAGGAGAGTACCTGGTGTCATTAAGAGAGAGAGAGAGAGGGCCAGAACATTGGTCGTTCCTAATGATTCCCTCCCACCGAACGGAGGGGTTTTTTATGGAGCCACAGTTGTAGTGAGGAAAATAGAAGAAAGGGGTTAGGAGGAGTAGTAGTAGGAGGAGAGAAGCATTGTGGAGAAGACTAAAATATGGAGGAGGGGAGTTTCTTTTGGAAAAGACGGAGATAAGAGCGGGAGAAAAATCATGGAAGAAAGAAAGGAGCGGGCACAGTCGGGTTTTAGGTTTTTTTGAGAAAATTTAAACACCTTACTATACTTTTTTTTTCTTATAGTATTGGAACGGTATAAAAGCATGCCTACGTAAATAATTTTTCTAAAAATTAAAATAGTGTTGTGGACAATTAGCTCAACCTCACATGTATATCAATATATGTCAATGTCCTTTTACAAGCCATCCCAACCTCTCTTATATAGGAAGAGAGAGGTTGGGAGTTACAAAGTGAAAAGTCACTTGGGAGTTACAAAGGTGAAGAGTCACCATGATGATGAAGTCATTTGGGAGTTACAAAGGTGAAGAGTCACCATGATGATGAATTACAACACTCCCCCTTGGCTCTTCACAAACTCTGCTTGTAAACACCTCTGAGCTTCTTTGTCGGTCTGTAGCTTGCAGATTCAAAAATGACCACCTACTTGTGCCTCGTTAAAACCTTGCCAAAGAAAATCCAGTGGGAAAAAAACTTTGGTCGAAGGACAAAAGAGTACACACAGGTCAGTGTGATGGGGTAAACTTAACCATTGCAAAGGTGCCTCGTCAAAACCTTGTCAGGGAAAACCCAGTGGGAAAAAACCGCTGATCGAAGGACAAAAGAGTACACGATGGTTTAGAGGTATACACTGGATACTCCCCCTGATCACAATAGTCCTTAGTGAATAAGAGATTTGAAATGTGTCTCGTTAAAAACCTTGCCAAGGAAAATCCAATGGGAAAAAAACTTGGTCTAAGGGAAAAAGAGTACACAAGCATATATCAGGATGCTCCCCTTTTCACTCGCACTCGACAGGGCGCGAGATATACGCACAACAGGGCATTTGGGGGTGCTCGTTGGGGCGCTCCCCCTCACATGCACACAACAGGGTGCGGGAAACATGTTTCACTTAGGCTAGCTCTGAAAGCTTCCTAAGTCCAATCGCTCTGACATGTTTCTGGAACGAGTGTTTTGGCAGTGACTTGGTGAACAAGTCTGCACGGTTATTCTCTGATCCAATGTGTTGCACTTCAATCTTCTGAAGCGCTTGTTGTTCATGTGTAAAGAACAACTTGGGCGATATGTGCTTGGTAGCATCCCCTTTGATGTAACCATGTTTCGCTTGATCAATAACAGCGGTATTGTCCTCATAGACGACAACAGGTTCATCTGGGTCATATGGAAGATCAAATGTACTTCGAATATGGCCAATAACAGCTCGAAGCCATACACACTCTCTAGTTGCCTCATAGAGCGCGAGTAGCTCAGAGTGGTTCGTTGAAGTAGCCACTAAGGTCTGTTTGCGAGACCTCCAAGAAATTGCCGTGTTCCCAATGGTAAAGACATAACCAGATTGGGAACGCCCCTTGTGCGGATCAGATAAGTATCCCGCATCGGCGTAGCCAACAAGGGTCGCGTTGCTTCGAGTGCCAAGAGCGTTGGACTCACTCAAAACTGCGTAGGGATAGAACAAGCCCAAGTCCGTAGTACCCTTAAGGTAGCGGAAAATGTCTTTTATGCCATTCCAATGGCGGCGTGTTGGCGCGGTGCTGTGTCGAGCTAGACAATTCACAGCAAACGAGATGTCCGGTCTAGTACATTGGGCCAAGTACAATAAAGCGCCTATTGCACCCAGATAAGAGCACTCAGGACTCAATATCTCTTCGTCGTCCTCCTTTGGACGGAATGGGTCCTTAGTAATGTCTAGAGAGCGGACGATCATGGGAGTAGCGGACGGCTTAACGTCAAAATGACTAAAGCGTCTCAACACCTTTTGGGTGTAGTTTGCTTGATGGACAAGAATTCCATCTTTACGGTGCTCGATCTGCAGGCCGAGGCAAAACCGTGTCTTCCCAAGATCCTTCATCTCGAATTCCCTCTTCAGGATATCAGCTGTTTCTGACAAGTCTTTTTCGGTTCCTATGAGATTCATGTCATCTACATAGACCGCGATGATTGCGTATCCTGAAGTAGATTTCTTTATGAACACGCATGGGCAAAGTTCGTTATTAACGTATCCCAAACCGATCAAGTATTCGCTTAGGCGGTTATACCACATTCGCCCGGATTGTTTCAATCCATATAGCGAACGTCTCAGTCTAATCGAGAACGCGTTCCGTGGTCGGGAACTACTTGATTCAGGCATCTTTAGTCCTTCAGGGACTTTCATATATATCTCTGTGTCTAGATCCCCGTAGAGATAGGCTGTGACCACATCCATGAGCTGTATATTCAGTTTTTCGGAAACTACTAAACTGATTAAGTAGCGGAACGTTATGATGTCCATTACGGGAGAATACGTCTCATCGTAATCAATTCCAGGGCGTTGTGAGAAGCCTTGCGCCACAAGGCGAGCTTTGTATCGCACAATCTCATTTCTCTCATTACGCTTCCTTAGGAAAACCCATTTGTGACCAACTGGTTTAACATTGGGTGGTGTTGGAGCAACAGGTCCAAACACGCTTCTTTTCGCTAAGGAGTCTAGTTCAGCCTGGATTGCTTGTTTCCATTGTGACCAGTCCGTTCGTCGTTGACACTCGGCAACACTACGAGGTTCCATGTCATCATTATTCATAATGTCAGTGGCCACTGAGTATATGAACACATCATCGATGACAGTTTCGTTTCGCTTCAAAATATCGTCTAAGCTAGCATACTCGACGGATATTTCGAGGTTATCGGCATGATTAGGAATAGGCGTTTCATCTGGAACGCGCTCTTCTAATACATCGCCGTGATCCTTAATGATCTCATGTGGCAAAACGCTTTTAACAAGATTTCTCCGCTTCCGGGGCAGAACATCTTTGGAACCAACCGGTCTTCCCTTCTTCTTGGGAATAGCGGCGGACTGGACGGCCGATGGCAGCGTCCTTTGCTCGGCGGGTTCGACCGGAGCAACATGTTTCACAGGAACATGGCGTCTCTCAGGGACGTCTATTCTTGCAGGCACATTTGCAGCAGGTATAATTGATCTCGTGACTTTTGCTAGGTCGCTAAATGCATCTGGCATTTGATTTGCAATATCTTGCAGACCTAGAATCCTCTGTACTTCCTTATCACTATGTGCAGAGGGGGGATCATGATGAGCAAAAGCGGGCACATGCCACGCTAATTCACGTCGTTCCTTATCAACGTTAGCGTGCATTTCTCCCCCTAACGACGGGAAGATTGCCTCATCAAAGTCACAATCCGCGTGTCTCGCGGTAAAGAGATCGCCTGTTAAGGGCTCTAAATAGCGAATGATGGACGGGGAGTTATAACCGACATATATTCCCCGTCGCTTCTGAGGTCCAAATTTTGAACGCCTTATCGGCTCAATTGGAACATTGACTAGGCACCCAAACACGCGTAAATGTGAGATATCAGGCTCACATCCAGTAACCAGCTGGTACGCGGAAAGTGGTTGGGTGGCCATGGGCCTCAGACGGACCAAATTTGCAGCGTGCAAAATTGCGTAGCCCCATGCAGATAGTGGGAGTTTGGTGCGCATAACCAAGGTCCTCGCTATCACTTGCAGTCGCTTTATAAAAGCTTCCGCTAGGCCATTTTGGGTATGAACATACGCAACAGGATGTTCAAGATTTATTTCCAAAGTCATGCAATAGTCATCGAAAGTCTTCGATGTAAACTCCGCGGCATTATCAAGTCTAATAGACTTTATCGGATAATCCGGATGGTGAGCCCTTAACTTAATGATCTGGGCAAGGAGTTTAGAAAACGCTGCATTTCGGGTGGACAACAACACTACGTGTGACCATCTAGTCGATGCATCAACCAAAACCATGAAGTATTTAAATGGTCCGCATGTTGGTTGGATTGGTCCACAAATATCTCCATGAATTCTCTCAAGGAATTGGGAAACCAATCTCGTAGGTTTCACATGGAGTGGCTTGAGATTCGTCTTCCCAATCGAGCAAGCTTGGCATAGGCTTTTCGGATTTATAACGAAATTCTTTCCTCCAAGAGGATGCCCATGTGATGCATTCATAGTACGAAGCATCGTATTTTGACCCGGATGACCCAGCCGGTCATGCCATAGCATAAAAGTCCTCTCATCAACTGGCGCTCGGCGAATGATGAGATTACTCTCGATGTGTTGTATCGTAGTGAGATACAAACTACTTGAAAGACATTTCAACTTCTCCAAGATACGCTTTTGGCCGTACTGAGTGGAGGTAATGAAAAGATACTCGAAGCCATGTTCTCGAGCAGTTTCAACATGAAATCCGTTTTCCTCGAATATCCTTAAAACTCAGTAAGGTACGACTGGACCTTGGAGAATATAAGGCCTCTGATACTTCAACGGGAGTACCATTGGACAACGAAAAAACGGGCTTTGCCAAAACCTTGAGCGGTACGTCGGGTCTCCGGCGTTGCACGAGCAAAGTGCTGATAACGTGTTGTGGACAATTAGCTCAACCTCACATGTATATCAATATATCTCAATGTCCTTTTACAAGCCATCCCAACCTCTCTTTATATAGGAAGAGAGAGGTTGGGAGTTACAAAGTGAAAAGTCACTTGGGAGTTACAAAGGTGAAGAGTCACCATGATGATGAAGTCATTTGGGAGTTACAAAGGTGAAGAGTCACCATGATGATGAATTACAACAAATAGAATATATTAGGAACGTTTTTCTAATTCGGAACGTTTTTTTCGTCTCAGAACCTAGGTACAAAAAATAAGTGTTCCAGACTGAAAAATACATAGCGTTCCTAATTGGTCATTTTGGTTTAGTGAAATAGAGAAGAAGGATAAGTCCGCTGACCTAGATAACCGAAGAGGAGGAGGAGAGGAGGAGAGCAGCCCTTTGACACCGAGAAGGAGAGGAGGAGAACGTCAGTAAACCGATGGAGGGAGAGGAGAAATTTTAGAGGGGGTGGGGGAGAAATATTTTAGAGGGGGTGGGGGAGTTCGTTCCTTTTATTAGTTGGGAGTAGGAAAAGTTTAGAAGGGGGAATATTTTAGAAGGGGAAAAATATTTGGAGAGGAAAAAGTGGCGCACAACAGAAAAAAATTATACCTACTTTCTATTTCTGCTGACCAAGTCCAACAAATATTTATACTTATTAAATTATTATTATTTTATTAAATTTATTTAGTATAAAAATATTTTATTATTAGTGACAAAAAAAGGAGTACCAAATATTTATCTCAAAGCAACTAAAATATTTAATACATTTTTTATTTAATGATAAAAAATTCTAAATAATTTTTCATAAATTTGGAATCACTATAAACCCTAAATAAAATAAAGAAATGAAGGCATGAGTAACCTCTAATCGAGATAGAGAATAGAAAAAGAAGAAAACGTGAGAGAGAATACAGACTAGTTGTATTCGATTTCTACATTCGGGTTCAGATTCGGATTCAGATTAGAATTAATACATATATGATCGTTCTCTATATTAAATACGGCTTAGAATGGTTAAAAATGTGTTTTCCAAATAGTATATATATTTCACTTATTAATACATAAAATTTTTAAAAATAACTATTGTATATGTTTTCTTCTTATATAGTTGTAGAAAAAAATTTAAAAATAACATGAAAATATAATAATATTTTCAACATTAAAATTATATTTAAACTAACTGCATCGTATTATCTAATTAAGCACATACCAAATATTCAAACAGTATATTTACAATAAATACCAAATATTCAAACAGTATATTTACAATAAATCATAGTTAAAATATATTTAAATTATATTTAGAATATTATAATACAAATTAAATCTTTATCTATTTTATAAAATAATATCATAGATTATTTTTATACGTGCAATGTACCTAAACTAGATTAGTGTGAGTCTTTTTTTATACTTTAGGTAAGTTATTGTTCTGCTAGACGAAAAGAGATCATATCTGACAAAATTACATTATGATCTTTTTCCTACCTTTCAGCTCTTACTGGAGTTTATACAGAATATCGCATGAAGAACAATGATAGCCTTTACTAACATAATGTATGTGTACTCATATGTTTTAGTTGCTTCAAAGCCAACTATCATCAATAGGTTTTAATTGCGTCAGAGGGAAAGATGCTGGATTGGCAGCTATCATTTGTTGAAATTACAAGAGGTAGCTACCAATGTCGAACTTTAAATTTTGAGTCCTGAGACAAACTCTAATACCATGTTTGGTACGCGGTATTTTTTTTTATTCCCGAAAAAATGTAGGGTGGTAATCTATTACCATGTTTGTTTGGGCTATGAAAAATTTATTCCCGGGAGTTAAAAATATTCGGGTAAATAGTTTACCCATAAAACATAGGAATCCTATCCCTTAAGAATAGGTGGGTATTTTCCTTTTGCCCGGGAAAAAAAAAATTTTGTTTGACCTTTTTTCTACCTTTTTGATCATTTTTGAACATTTTTTTCGTTTTTTTGCCCTTTTTTGTCGTTTTTGTCGTTTTTTGTCATTTTTGTCTTCTTTTGATATTTTTTGTCGTTTTTTTCTCTTTTTGTCACTATTTTGTCGTTTTTGGCTTTTTTGTCATTTTTAGTAGTTTTCTGTTTCTTTTTTGTTATTTTTTTTCTCTTTTAGTCGCTTGTTATCTTTTTTTGTTATATTTTGTCTTTTTTTATCTTTTTTCTCTTTTTACCGGTTTTTGTCCTTTTTGTCATTTTTGTTGTTTTTTTGTCTTTTTTGTTTTTTGTTGTTTTGGTCATTTTTTGTCGATTTTGTCTCTTTTTTGTCTTTTAAGTCATTTTTTGTCATTTTGTTGCTTTTTGTCATTTTTGTCTTTTTTTTTGTTTGTCGTTTTTCATCTCTTTTTATCTTTTTTTGTCGTTTTTACTAGTCTTTCGTTGTTTTTTGTTGTCTTTTGTCGTTTTTGTGGTTATTTAGTAGTTTTTTGACATTTTTGTCGTTTTTTATTTTTTGTCATTTTTTGTTGTTTTTTGTTCTTTTTTGTCATTTTTGTAGTAGTTTTTTTGTCGTTTTTTGTAAAAAAAAATTGTCCTTTTCGTCATTTTTTTTGTTGTCTTTTGTTCTCTGTGTGGTTTTTTTTTTTCATTTTTCTATATTTTTTTGTTTTTGTCTTTTTTGGTCTTTTTATCTTTTTTGTTGTTTTTCGTCATTTTTGTCGCTTTCGTTATTTTTTGGTCTTTTTTTTAATCATTTTTTGTTGTTTTTTTGGATTTTTGGTGTTTTTTTTTATTTTCGTCGTTTTAGTCTTTTTTTTTTGGCATTTTTGTCTTTTTTTTTTTTTATATTTTGGTCGGGTTTTTTTCGTTTTTAATCGTTTTTTTTTTCTTTTTTTTTTCCTTTCCTTTTTTGACGTTTTTTCGTTTCTCATTTTTTTCTTCATTTTTTTCATTTTTTTGTTTTTTTATCATTTTTATTTTTTTCCCCCTAGAATGTTTATATAGTCACGAAACCCAAACATGAGAATGTAATTTTCCAGAAAATTTAATTTCTTGGAATTTGATTCCTGGGAATATAGAATTCTCGGTTATATAGTATTCCGCATACCAAACGCTCCCTAAAAGTTGTGCCCTCAAAGCTTAATGCTCATACAATTTTTTTATGGACAACAATAAAATAGTATTATCAACACAAAATTTAAGAAAAGGTAATAAACAAATATAATATCCAAAATAATATATTTTATAACGAAATACTAATAAATTGAAGATATTCCAAGCAAAAAAAATTGATGTTCCAAACAAATAAATAACTAATAATGTTTCAAATAATTTTTATGAAAATAATTAAAAAAAAAGATTATAACTTGTTCTATTGTTCAATTAAATCCACAGAGAGGGAGAGAGAGAGAGAGAGGATGTTGACAACGACGGAAGGAAAAAAAGGGAATTGGCAGCGACTAAAGGGTATAAGAAGATTTGGAGCATCATAATGTTAGATCAGCAACAAAAGGGGAGATGATTTAATTTTGACAGCGACTGCACGATTTTTTTCTTCATTCTGACTAACTGATTTGTCTTTTGATAATATAATATATGACATTTAGATATTCTAAAATTTTGGGCCTGAGGCACCCGCTTCGGCTACGGTAACTACCACATTTCAAAAATTTGAGTTGTTTTCAAATAAATTTCTAAACAAATTCATAATATTATTTAGTTGATGCACTTATAAGATCTTAAAGGGAACCCAAAAAGTAAATTGAGCAAACTGATAGAACTGAAATCTCCAATCCTTGTATACACTTTATGGGGAGTAAGATATTTGCATAGTAAGTTATACATATGCCAATACAAAAACATAATTCTTGAACCAACATGAGAAAATCAAGATTGAGACCAACAAGAATAATATAAAAACATTAAACAATTATCAAAGATAAATGAACAAAAAAGACTAAAAATCAAGGGTGTAAAAGCAAAGTAAGTTGCAAAAACATGTAAATAAAAATACTTATTTATCTCGATGATTACGATTTAAAAGTTCTAATATTTGTTAGATATTTTTAATAATTCATTAATTGAATATATGACACACCCTAAAGCAACATTTTAAATAGTAAACTAGAGGTGGAGGAGAGTTGATTTTTACAACAAAGAATATTATAACAAGCAACAAGCGGGGGAAGGGATTGATGTAAGAAGTATATATATAAGGTCTGTCTTTCGAAGTCGTGGAAGGGATGGTTCAACATGTGACAGATCCATTTAACCATGAGCTGCTACCAAGTGAGGTATTGACCTAATAAGAACAACTTTTCGAATAATATTATCCTAGAAATATTTTAAAGATATATTTACAATGTTGTCTATATATTGTAAAAAAAACACATAATTTACAACATTTTATAAAAGTTGTTAAATATAACCCTTTTATAATGTTTCATAAACATTGCAAAATGATATTACATATACAACGTTTACATAACGTGGTAAAATAAAATTAATTTTACAACATCAAACAAACATTGTGCAATATAAACAATGTACAACTATTGTTAAACGTTGTTGAATATGACAATTTTTACAATATTTTAAATACATTGTTAAAATTAGTAACTTTGGCAACAATAAATAACCATTGTCAAAATTAATAAATTTTACAATGTTAATAAAACGTTATTAAAAATAATAATACACAACTTTTGTGAATGACCATTGTAGAAGCCTTAACGTTTGAATGTAAAACATTGTTTGTACATGTATTTTACAACATTTTTACAATAAAGGTTGTAGAAGACCCCCATTTTTTTACAACATTTTTAGGAAGTATTATAGATGGAACGTTATAAAAAGGGATTTTTCTTGTGCTATTTTTCTGGTCCTGTATGCCAAGTTTGGTCCGATTCTGAGAAGGACGACTGGAACACCTATTTGGCAGGCCCAAGATCCGCTCTAACGGACAAATTTGTGCAGGGCTCACCAGAATCCAAAATTGGATATACCGTTGGGTTCATCTCCGCAAATCAGACCCGTAGATATGTAGTTTGATGACTTTAGAGATCATAGACTTTGGCACGCATTTTGGTGCAAACGGGTCCAACGGCGGACACCGTTTTGACCCAAAATTATGATTTGCCCTTGTTCCAGAATTGGACTTTTGGACAGGTATTTTCTAGATATATTTTATATTTTGAACATGTTTGTGGTGTTTATTTCAGCATCCGAGGACGTATGCGGGATTTGGCTTTCATCCCTTCACTATTCTGAAAGTTCGAGCTATTGGACGTCGCCCTTTTGCACACAACCTCACTCAAGATACCTTGCCATATTTACTGCTTATATTTAGTCTACAGTTTTGTTTTTGCATATTATTGTTTACTTATTTCCAGTTCTTCTAGTTGTACCATTATTACAGTTCCCGATTTACTGCCTGCTCAGTGATATTAGCTTACTTTATTTATTATCCTTTGATTGCATATAGACTTAGAGTTAAAGGACTACCATTTGTAGTGTATCGCATATACTCGACACGGCTGTACCACGAGTATGTGTGAGATGAGTAGCATGTAGAGGTTCTTGCGTGTTAGCTGATCACCCGTGAGCATGTGTCAGGTTTAACTGCTGATAGAGGCATGTTAGAAGACTTAGCAGTTAGTAGAGGTACATGATCACGGATGCGACTTGATAGTTACATTGGATGGGGAGAGCAATACCTGATGTATGGGTTTATTTGTACTTCCCTGATTACTTGTGCGCTCCTCTGGAGACACAGGTTCCAGGTGCCCTCTGACGTTTTTTAGAGCGTTATGGACGTACCCCCTTGCTCATGATGCCCTCTGACGATCTTCGGACGTTACAGACGTAGGCCCCTGGTGTCCTCTATGTGGACTATGTCGATTCTATTGACAGCCAAGGCTTATGCGTTGAAAGGATTGTTTCTCAACTGCAGGTTCACTTTAGTACGGTTAGTTTACCTTATTGATGTCTTGTCACTTATTTTTATTTGTGGCATATTTTATATCCAGTATTTATATGGCATGTTCTTCCTGTATCCTGTTACGTCCCTCTGAGTACCTGGTTATCTCTCCAGGTGTGTGCTATTGTCATTCACAAGTATTCGAGCTATGGCCGTGATCATCTCTGTTTCTACGAGGATGATTGCACTTGGATTGTCTTTGCTTCGCTCGCCAATCTTATTTTATTTTTTCTTGTATATATTTCCTTACTTGTTGGTAGTTGATTTGTCTTCACCCAACATATTGTATAAAAGTATTTCATGGTTGATTATATGATATCTTTTATTCTTTTATTTTGTGGATGAGATTAGATTGCCCTTGGTTTACTGTATTTTACAGCTTATGTATACATACGAGGTGTCCATATATTGGGGTGTAATTCATATATATGCAGCTGGCATGTCTACGTACTTGGTCCTAAGTATTTTGGGACTGGGGCATTATACCCCACAATGACTTCCCATCATATATTATGTTAGATGTCTTTTCGACTTCAATCTTTCTGCATGGGTCTTATAACAGTATGATACAATAATGGACTAGACCTTAAATTCTACATCATATGCAATTCTTTCCATTCATATATTGACATCATCAGTGCTTCTGGTTGCATATTAAAGGCCTTATGCCCGCCTGGTTTCGGTGTATATGTCTTGGATGTCTACAAGCTTACTCTCAAGAGATGGTATGTATCTCTTTCTATACATTCTAGGTGAGTTCTTTTAAAGAGTCATCGTATGAAGTCTTGTGCTTCCATGTAGTGCTACATCGCTACGACATGGCCCAAAGCTAAGACTACACCTCATCATAGTGTCAAACCACTGTACCATGAGGACATCGGCCTCTTTGTAGTGCTACTACCTAGCATGAAGCCTTGGGATTCCTTGTTGTGTTATCCCACTGTTGCATGGCTCGCGAAGACGACACTTTATATCTTGGTGGTGTCACACTACTATAATATGAGGTCGTCAGCCTCTTTGTAGTACTTTCTACCAATATTCATTCTACAGCATTAGGCCATCTGCCTATGTGAGGTGCTACGTCCCTGTGACATGTCCCAAAGCTGAGGATTTACCCTCTTTAGGTACCTTTTATGGCATCACCCCACTTTAGCATGGAGTACTACGCTTCTTTGTAGTACTACACTAACCGTGCTTCTTCTAAGCACGTCGGACATTCAAAATGCCCGAGAACTCTAAGGCGTCTAAGCCATCCTTCCATAAGACATATTCTACCTTAAGAACAAGTAGTAAAAAAAAGTGGTTCTAGGTCCGTTACCCCTTAACATCTAAAAGGCTACCCACTGTTCCTAATATTTCCCAGTCAATGATCCTTCTTTGAACCAAAAGCTACATGTCTAGTAGATTCCTATTTGACCTAACAACATAAAACTTTATGCTAGAATTATAAAGACACAATATTAGCATATCTTCAAGTCCATTTTTGTTGCTGTGTCCTCAACCAGCTGGAGCTTGAGACATTTGGTGAAGGGATCCGCCAGATTCTCCTAGCTCCGAACTTCAACCACGATAATGAATCCTCTTTTGTTAAGATCATTCATCGTCTTGTGCCTCAATCGCACAATCTTATTCTTGCCATTGAACAAATTATTTGATGCCACCGTTGTAGTCGCGTGGTTATCGAAGTATATCAATACCGCCAAAAACTATGTACCAATAATTGAAAGATCATACAAAAGCTCTCGAAACCATTCTTCTTCATCCACTACAGCCGTTGGTGCATAAAACTAAGATTTTATAGTAGAATATGAGAGCACAGTTTACTTTTTCGACTTCTACGATATAGCAACTCCACCCATGGAGAATATGTATCCTTTTATGGACCTTTCACTCTCTACTTTTGAGCACCAACTTGCATCACTAAAGCCTTCCACTACTGTCGGATAACTGATGTAGTGAGTGTATACTTCTGAGTCCTTTTGAAATATCTTATCACTCCCTTTACAACTTTTTAGTATTCCACACCAGGATTACTTGTGAACCAACTCAACATCCCCACAACGAATGATATGTCTGGCCTTGTGGCAATGGTCACATACATCAAAATCCTGATGACACTTGAGTACTCCAGTTGCCTGACACTTTCTTTTGGATTTGGCTTCAGCTTCTTGTCACACCTATACGGAGTATCAGTCCCTGGATGATCCTGATATCCATAGTATATGAGCATCTTCTCAACATAATAAGATTGTGACAATGCCACTCTAATATCATGTTGGATGATTTTTATCTCTAGGATGACATCAGCTTCCCCTAAATCCTGTATGCTAAACATAGATGAGAGGAACTTTTTTGTCTCAGTGATACACACTATATTTGTACCCAAGTTTAGCATATCGTCTACGTACAGACAAACTAAAACTCTTCTTCCGTCTACCAACTTTGTGTACACACACTTGTTTGTCTCGCTGACCCTGTAGATGTTTGATCTTATGACTTTATCAAACTTCTCATACCATATCTTTGGAACTTGCTTCAGATCGTATAATTATTTTACAAACTTGCAAACTTTAGCTTCAAGGTCCTTGACGACAAATCCTTCTGTCTATAGCATATAAATCTGTTCAGTCAACTCCCCAATCATGAATGTTGTTTTAACATCTATATGATGAATAACTAACTTGTAAACTACACTCAGAGCATTAACATCCTGATATTTATCATCCATGCTAATAGAGCATATGTGTCAAATTGATTGATCCCCTACTTTTGAGAAAATCCCTTGGCAATCAGCCTTACTTTGAACTTGTCAACAGTTCTATCGACCGTCATCTTATTCTTAAAGATCCATTTGCATCTGATTGGTTTTGATCCTTCAGGTAGATCTGCCAAAACCCAAGTGTTGTTGGAGGTTATTGAGTTATACTCAACACTGATAGCCTCATTCCTGAAGACACCATCAATGGTCTTCATCGTATCATTATAGCTAAGCGGATCTGCTTCCACATGATAGGTAACAAAATCATCTCTGAAGTCCTTCTGTCTCCTCACTCGCTTAGACACAGATTCTGCGAGTTCTGGTTCAAACGTTGTTTTTTGCCAGGACAACTTCTTCTTGGATCTTCTATTGGAGCTTCAGCCTCCTGTGCACCAATACTATTCTCCAGAATATCCGCAAGAATAATGTTCATGTGCCTTACAAATGTATCTTCAAAGAATTCTATATCGCGAGATTAAATGATATAATTTGAATCAATATCAAGAAACCTCCTAGCATCACTCTCCTTAGCATAACCCTGGAAGAATGTCTTCGTAGTCCTTGTACCTAGCTTTCAATTCTTCAAGTTCGAAAGTGTCAGCACCACAATCCTAAATAGGGTTTTTTATCATTTTATATTATTTATATTGTGTATATAGTTATTTAATTAATTACTTGTGAAGGTTGCATTTAATGGTAGACTAGTCTATTTATTGGGCCTTTGATTTTTGGACCTATTTGGACTAGACATGACTACTTGGACCTATGTTTTAAGTTGAACACAACTAGACACATTTAAGACATGTTTACTCAAGATTAGGATTAGAATTAACCATGCACTTCGACTAGAAACTACCCTTCTTTAACTTAAGTGTTCATGATAACTTGAGGGGTGTTTTGGACATTTCAACATGGGGTTTAGGGCTCCATTCTTGGCTAGTCATATAGGGGGGTTCTTTTATTTCCTTTTTATTTATTTGAGCCTCCAAGAAACCCTAGTTGAGCTCCCTATAAGTCTACTCCATTTTTCACTCTCCTCCACCAAAACTCTTCCAAAATCTCTCAAAACTTCATCCAATCTTCATCCTAGAAGGCTTATAGCTTGGAGGCCAAGGAGCAAGAGAAGAGGAGTTCAAAAGCTTAGGAGATTGTGTCATACTTGACACTTGAGCCTTCCTTGAGAGTTTCATTGGGAATCCATCTCCCAATAGGTAAATAATTTATCATTTCTCTTAGTTTAGACACTATTTTCATACATGACACTATTAGAAACTCACTTATGGACTAGGTACCCATAGGGAGGAGAGCAAGGCTCTAACCATTATTTTGGTAGAAGTTATATAGAGTTTTTGTGTCATTTTTTGAAAAATTCAAGGATGGAACAACAAGTATTTGTCAAATTGTTTCATAGGCTAAATGAACATGTAAATAGTATATGAGGCTAGTATTGTGTCCACATATGAATACTAATAGGTTTTGTCATATTACATTAGGACACAAAGAAAATTTGGGGGTTTAAATCCTCTTATACTTGTCACAACATGTCACATTTCACATGACACATTACACTAGGTAGACACTATACTATTTTGCTCCTAGTTATCAATTTGGACATGTTCATGTCTTGTGATTGTCATATGGTGTGTCCATATATGTGTGACCATGTGACACTAGTGTCCCTCGTGTTATGGTGATGTGTTAGTGATTTGTGCATATGTGACACTCATAGATGAGCGTGTGAGTGTCGTTGAGAGATGCAAGTGTGTGTGCCATTGTGGTTTAGCTAGAGTGTCATGAGATAGGTGGGTGTCCTGTAACAGGATTGTGAGTATTGGTGAGTTGAGTGTAGCACATGTGAGGCTACATGGTGTGTATGAGAGTAAATAGGAAGAGGGTAGGACTGTCCAGTGAACAGTGAATAGAGTAGTAAGTTTGTGAGTGTGGTGTCAAGGAAGAAATTGTCAAATATGACAGTGTAGTATAGAGGGATTTGGGAGTCTAGTGTATAGATGTAGTATGATATGCGTGTGCCCATAATTATGTTAAATGTATGTGTTAGCCTATGTGTATAGTACAAGAGTGTATCTTGTGACAGTGAAGTATAGGGACTGTCAAGTGTGTCCCTAAGTATTTGTGAGTATGACTGAAATGTGTGTATCCTAAGTGACAAGTAAGGGCGACTGATTCAAAGAGTGATGAGTATGAGAAGGAAATTAGGGGACTGTTATTGGCAGTGGGTCTGTGAGAGGGACAAGAAGGTAAGGCAATACCTTAAGCTTTATTTGGTAGCAGGAGTGAGGGCCATAATCCCTGTGTTTTGTACAGGGCAGGCTAGTAGGTTGGCCCCTGCATTCAGTTGACAAGTAAGTTAAAAGGAGTGTAGGGCATGGGAGAGGGCTCATGCATCCTGCAGGAGGCAGGTTAGGCATTGCCTTGGCCTTGGCAGCATGGCTATGAAGAGAGCAGGGGTGCAGGATAGGCCCCTAGCAGCAGCAAGCCATAGGCCAAAGCTCTGCAAGGGCGAAAGCATGCACATGCAGGACAATTGGCCACAACACTATGCAGAGGCTCGAGAAGAGCTTGTCCCTTACATATGCAGTCAAGGGTTTACCTCCTTTGGGTTAGACTAACTGCAGGCCTTAGGCCAATGCACTATAGAGTTGTGTATGTGTGGAGGTGCACACACATGTGTGATGTGTGTATCACAGGAGTGTGCACCCTTTGTCATAGCCAGTCAATGTTTGTTATCTGTGGTTTGTGTATCACATAGGTAGGTATATAAGTGGGAGCTTAAGTAATAGAAAATTTACCTAAGTCATGGGTATCCATGTAGTGAACTGGTAATATGGTATTACCTTAATAGTGGGTAATATAGTAGATAGGTAATAGGATATTACCTAGCTAAGTAATGAAGGCTATGGGTTAGATAATATGGTATAGGGTTTTACCTATAATATAGGTTTACCTATATACTAGGGTTAGGAGTTTTACCTAATTAATACCTAGGTAAAGGTAATGTTTTGAGTAGGTAAGTATGTTACCTATGTCTATGGGTAGGTAATGGGTAATTACCTCGCATAGGTTATAAGGTTACCTATATATAGTATAGGAAATGTCATTACAAACCATGTATAGGTAATAGGGTATTACCTATAGTTAGGGTAAATAGGTTACCTAGATGTAAGAGTAGGATATTACCTAGCATAGGTAATATGATGAGATAGGTAATACTATGTAATAAGTAATGTAAGGCAAAGTAGGTAAAGACTAGATATAGGATAAATTCAATTAGGCATTGTCTCCATATTGAAATAGGTGAACTTAACCTAGGTTTGACTCGATTTGACCAAGGTTGACAAGTTTGACCCTAAAGTCAACATTAAAGTGAAATTGGCCTAATTTGACCAAAGAGACCTAGTTTTAACCTAGCATTGAATTATAATACATATTACACTTTAGATATCCATGTTTAACACACCTGAACACTAAATTAACATGTATATATATATATTTTTAACATGTATATATATATATATATATATATATATATATATATATATAATATTCAGAGGAACACTAGAATTTTATTAATCCCAATGAGTACCAACTCAGGTTACAAAAGTTTGAGTGAAACTCATATTACAAAAGCTATTAAGAAAAACCTTCAGGAAGACTATCATGTGAACAGTTCACCATTGCCTTCTTGATTTGCCTTTTAATCTCAAATATCAACTGCTGAAAGTTGTAGGAGTAGCCTTCATACCTCCACTTGTTTCTATTCTTCCAAAGGACCCACACAATCGCCCCCACAATAATCTGTTTAATGTGTTTGTGACCTCTAGTCCACATCAAATTCATCCGAGTATCAATAGCAAGATCTGTAGTCTGCACTCTGAATAATACACATAAGTAATTCCAGATCTCCTTAGCTAAATCACCCTCCGCCAAAATATGACTGGTAGTTTCACCATACCGAACCAAACAACAATGGCAAGAAGAAGCAAGGTGAAATCCTATGCTGTGAATGACTTCATCGGTCGGCAATTTACGCCATAGGACACGCCGCAGTAAAACAGACCACTTGGCAGGAATACATGTTCCCTAAATTTGCTGAAATTTGTAATCAATATCTTGATGAATATGAATAGTGTCCCATGCAGAAGTAATAGAGAAAGTACCTAAACTCCCAGGAACCTAAATGTAGTTGTCAATACCATCCTGGTTAGGGACAACAGCAATGTGATCCTTACCCAAGTCTTTGCCCCTGATAATCCTCTTCCAGATATGTGACGAAGTCAAATTTGTACTGGCTTGAGAAGGATGATTATTAGAGAAATATTTAGCCTTCATATATGAGACCCATAGAGATCTAGAAGATCTAATCTTCCACCAAAGTTTAATCGACATAGCATCTAAGACATCCTGGAGACGTCGAACTCCTAATCCACCTTCCTCTTTCGGAATAGCCACCTTCGACCAAGCTATCCAAGCTCCTTTATCACAACCATTGGTAGATCCCCAAAGAAAAGTTTGAAACATGTCCTCAATCCGTTTGATAACACTAGAAGGAGGATTACAGGCAGCCAAAGTATATACTGGAATTGATATAAGGACCGATTTAAGCAAAACCAGACGTCACCCATAGATAATGCTTTGTTATGCCATCCCAAAATCTTGTATCTAATCTTGTTCAACAGATCATCAAACATAGCAGCATTTCTCAACCCTGCTGTCATCGGAGGCCCCAAGTAAGTGATTGGTAAAGAGTTCACCTTGAAGCCAAACTCTAATTTAATCTCTTCAACTCTATCAACAAAAATGAGCTTGGATAAATAGATTCCTAATTTATCAATATTGATCTTCTGACCTGAGACTTCCTCATACCTGTGCAATATGTTCACCATTTTCTTCATAGACTTCTTATCTCCTCCCGAAAAAAGAATGAAATCATCAGCATAAGCCATATGTGTAATAATAGGACACCCAATAGGTGAGTAATAAGGAATAAAACCGGGCGACTCTTTCAACTTGTTCAAATTGCAACTAAGACTTTCTGCAGCAAGAACAAATAACAACGGAGAGATCGGATTACCTTGCCGCAATCCGCATAAACTTTTGAAGGAACCAGAAGCATTGCCATTGATTAGAGAAGAGAACCAGACATTATCGAGAAGATGGAGGATCATATTAAGCCATTCATTACAAAAACCCATTTGTTTAAGCACTTTAAGAAGGAAGGCCCAGTGAACCCTATCATAGGCTTTACTCATATCAAGTTTCAAAGCCGCATTGCCACCCCAGTGTTTATGATGGATAACACTAATCATCTCCTGGGCCAAGACCACATTATCAATGATCTCTCGACCTTTTATAAATCTACTTTGTTCAGGGAAAATCAGACGAGGAAGAAAAGGAGATAATCGTCTAGCTATCATCTTGGAAAACAGCTTGTTAATGAAATTACATAGACTAATAGGCCTTAGTCCATGATAGATGTTGGATCATTCTTCTTAGGTATAGGGAGAAGATGAGTGCTCGTGATAGATCTTGGTAAAGCAAAGCCATCAAAATAGAGATGTACAACCTCCAAAATATCCTGGCCAATGATGTCCCATGCAACTCTATAAAAATGACCAGAAAACCCATCTGGACCCGGTGTACTATCTTGGTCTAGACTTTTAAGAGTATCAACTAACTCTTCCATATCAGGCTTGAGCATGAGTTGAGCATTCTCTTCAATAGTAATAGAATTAGGAATCACATCTAGAAATTGAGATTGATGAACAATACGAGAAGGAATGAAAAGCTTACTGTAAAAGTTGTTCACTTCTGATTGAATATCCTGCAGATTATTGAGAAATGATCCATCTTCAGTAGTGAGACTATGAATGTGAAGCCTATTGCGTTTGGCTGACACACAAGCATGAAAGTATTTAGAGTTTCTATCTCTTTTCCCGTTCCATTTAGCTCTAGCCTTCTGTCTCCAATAAGAATCTTCATATAGGACTCTCTGCTTCAACTGAGCTTTGGCCCGCATCCAATTCTCCCTCAAAGTATTATCAGCTTCATAAGCAAGTTCAGCTGCCAGTACTTTATCTTCAGCCTTCTTTACCTCTTGAAAAATATCTCCAAATGTACTATGGCTCCAAGTAGATAATGCTTTCCGCACAGCAGCTAGACGAAGGCCTACCCGGACCATACTGTTAAGGTTTGTAACAGAAGTCCACGCCTGACTCACAATAGTTAGGAAATCATCATGAGTTGTCCAGAAGTTCAAGAATCTAAATAGTTTCCTATTAGAATCACTCCTGCTTTTAATAATAATCAAAATAGGGCAATGATCAGATTCCATACGACTCAAATGAGTGCAGGTAGAAAGAGGAGCCCAATCGTGCCAATCAGAGTCTACCAGCCATCTATCCAGTCTCGAACCTTGTCGATGAGGACCTTCATCACTCTTCACCCATGTAAAACAGCTACCAGTGTAAGGGACAATGTTGAGACCAGCACCAAGTTGAAAATTGAGAAACTCATTGACCCCTACAGAACAAATAGGAGAGCCTCCAAACTTCTCTTTAGCAGACGCAACCACATTAATGTCCCCTCCGATCATCCATGGCAGTCTGAATCTAGATTGCAAATAAGTCAGATGATCCCAAAGTTCTCTTCTTCCCTCTTTCTTATTGTGTCCATAGACCATAGATAGAAGAGTTCTAAATAGAAAAACTGAGCCTGACACAATCACACTAAGAACCTGATTGTGAGAATCAACTTCTTCCATGCTAATCTCCTGTCTAACCAGGATCCAAACATTTCCTTTTGCATTGGAGACCGAAGATTGGAAACCAAGTTTAAGTTGGTAAGAGAATAATTGATCTAGAGTCACCTTAGGTTCTATAATAGCAAGAACCATGATCTTATGAATTCGACATAGGGATTTAACTCTTTTAAAAGTTATTTTATCAGCTATGCCTCTAACATTCCATATTAGAAAATTAATCATTAATGGCGGAAGAGGTTGGGACAGTTGATAGACCTTTCGACGACGATCTGGTGAAGCGGGGCTCACTTGGCTGTGGATAAATTTTCTTCTTTCCCCTACCCTTTCTGGGGATATTAGGAAGAGCTCCTGGTCCTCCATGCATGTCTTCTTCATCTGCCACGTCAGCCCAAGACGAAAGGAACTCTCCTTCTTCTGGAGCAGACTTTTCAGAACAAGAGTCCTCTACTTGTTTGTCTGCATTATCCGTGATAGGTAGGTCAACCTCATTCGGAATATTCAGCTGAGTTTCTCCATCTGCAACAGTTGTATTTCCAGGTTCCTAAAGGAGATTGGTCTGCTCAGTAATTGTAACCGGATCTAAAGTGTTGGCTTGTGTGGAGCCGTCAACTACCGCCACTGGTACTTCATTAATCTGCAGCCCATCTTCCAAAGTCCCATTTCTAGGGGATATCATCACGTGAGTTTGAGAGTCATCCTTCTCTGTTGATGATGTTTTTTGAGTAAGTGCTTCTTTACCTTTTTGAGGAGGAGCATTGGAGGGACCCACCATCTTTATTGCTTCTGAATGATTATGCTTCTTTTTCTGAAATTTGCAGGCTTCTTTATTGTGGCCTTGGTGAAGTAGAACAATATTTAGGAAGATGATCATATTCAATATATTGAGAGTAAGAGCGTCCTTGAGGCAGACTGATGTGAACCAATTTCGATAAAGTTTTACTAGCATCGACTTCAACAAACACACGGGCCATACTGGGGCGAGTAAGATCCTCAGTAGCCTTGTCAACACGCAGAGGATTTCTAATGCCCAAAGCAATGGAAAATAGAGCATTTTTAGCATAGAGCTGAATGGGGAGACCCGGAAGAGACACCCAAACCGAAGTCAAAGGAGATTCCTTCGATGGAGTGAAATCTTTAGTCCATCTAAAAATTTGCATCGAAGCGCGAACAACATACCACATCTCACGAGATCTAAGTCAAAGAAAGTCGACTTCTAAAGCAGGACGGATAAGAATATGCTTAGAGTCAATAAGACCCACTTGATAGATCCATGAAACTTGAAAACCTCAAAAGCTTTACGGATCGCGTCTATTGACGGACGTTGAATTTGCCTATTAAGGCAAACTTGAATGGATCCGAGAGAATTTGTTCCTCCTCTTCCGTAAAAGAGATATCTTTAGAGAAAGTTGGAGTCTTGATCGCGATTGAAGGTGAAGGAGTTGAAACACCCGCCACCACCGACGCGAAGGTCGGGTTAGGTTACGCAGCCATAGGTACTAGTGGCCAAGTGGTCCACTAGCACAGGAGGACGCCGGCCCGGCCGAGGCCAAGCCGGAATCGGGTGGTAGCAAGACAAGATCGTGATCGCCGGCACCAAACCCTAGGAGAGCTTATATATATATATATATATATATATATATATATATATAAATATATATATATATATATATATATATATATATATATATATATATATATATATATATATATATATATAGGTCTTTATGACTCCACTTTGGACCTCGATTCACATTTACTGCTCTGGATCGCAGACGAGTACAATCTATGATAGTTTGCATTATTTGATTACTACTATAATTTACGTATCTAAAAAATGTTACTTATGATTCTTGACATGATGGTGCACGGATTGGTATTGTCATTGGATCTTTAGTCATAAGATATTACTTTGACTCATCACGGTGGTATCGGATAATGTTCCTCGTTGGTATTGGATAACATTGGATAATATTGGTTAACAATGGATACATTGGCTAGTATCGTGTTATGGTTGGATCCATCATATCAATCGAGGCAGGGAAAATACTTGTTAGGTATGTGATCAAGAACTATCGACAATTAGTGTAAATCATCAACTACTAGCTAATCATTCACTTCACGTATGGTTGAGGTAGCTTTCCTTAGTGTAAATCATTGAATCTCCCAAGCCGATCACATATCTATTTGTTATTTCAAAACACATTGTCTATTATAGTTTTCCTATTCAGTTCACCAGTTACATTGCTCTATCCCTGATATTACAGTTCCTTTTCCATTACTTGCTCGCACAGATTATATTTTATTGATTATATTGCCTGCCTTCTTTTATTATTTTATTGCATCAGATGCATTTTTTATCGTATATAGCATCTTCTTTATCACTGCCTTATAGTTTTTGTCAATTAATTGGAATTGCTATTAGTGTTTGTACTTCGCTCTAATCCTGACTGGATAATATTTTTTAGAGTATTTAGAGGGCCGACGACCATTACCAGGAGATTTTCCTTGGAGTCGGTACTCGCTTTGGGTGCACCTCCAGTAGTATTTTAGCTAGTAGCTAGGTTACTGGATTTTTCTTCAGTTTGACATATTATGGGATGTTATATTTATTCGGGAGAAGTATTATTTGATATAGACTTCTAGACTCTGTTTGTACTTAAATTATATTACTACTATATTTAGTTACTTCATTATCTAATATCACTTCGTGCTATATTCTTCTTCTAGATTTATGTGATTTAATACACGTCTCTAGATTGCATATTATTCCTCCATACCGAAATGACAGGTTATATTCCATATATGTTAGATGTTAGATATTACAGTCGACCTATACAGTATTCTACTGCCGACACTGCGGCATAGGCTGGACATACCCACGTGCTCGGGCCCCTAAACTGGGTGTGGGTCATGATAGGAAGCTTCACATACACAAGAGACCTCTACACTTGAATGACATTCAAGTTGGGTCTGACTTTGAAGTCGAGTTCATGAGGAGTAACATCGGATGTTGCGTATGATACTTTGTTCTGAATGAACGTGGCCGTCAGCACTATTTCTCCCCAAAATTAATTTGGAAGACACAGAATCAACATCATTGAGTTTATCATCTCTATCAACATTCTATTCCTCCTTTCTACAATACCATTTGATTAAGAAGAATACGAAGCAGTTGTCTCATTGATAATTCCATGATATTTGTAGAACGATACGAATTCAAGAGACCTATACTCTCTTCCTCAATTAATTTTGAGTCACTTGAGTTGTTGCCCGGTTTGATGCTCGACTTCAGCCTTGAAGTCCTTAAACTTCTCAAACGCTTCATCTATTGACTTGAGAAGATAGACAAACACATATTTTTAGAAGTCATCGATGAAAGTAATAAAGTACTTTATCCCAGCCTTTGTGGAGGACTGTTTGAAGTCACAGTCGTCTGAGTGCACGAACTCCAAAAGATATGTGCTTCAAATTACCCGTTCAAACAATTTTCTAGTGATCATTGTCTGCGCACAGACTTAGATCACACTTATCTACCTCCTTACTCCCATATCTGGACATAAGTCCTAGACTAGATATTTTGTTAATTTATTTATAATGTACATGTCCTAGTCTATTATACCATAACTCAAGAGAAAGCCAGAAGAGGAGACTGATTAATTAATCAGTCAGAGTTACAAGTTGAAGTTTAAACATCCATTGGTACAAATTTTTTGAAGTATGTTCCTTTATAGGACAAAACCATCCGACCAACATTAATGTCCATCCTCAAACCTGTATTACAGAGCATATTTCCTGAGATCAGGTTCTTGGCTATCACAGGTACATGCTCCACATCCTGAGGCATCAACGACTTTCCCGAAGTCAAATTTAGAACCACCGTTCTAATCCCAAGTACTTCAGCTTGTGTCTGGTTCACCATAATAACCCTCTCAGATGTAGGCTTGTAAGTGATGAACAAATCCTTCTTAGAGCAAAAATGGCAAGATACACCAGTGTCCACCTACCAGTCTGTGTCAACCCTAGTTGAGTCAACCTGCACAATCATAACAGCCAAGTTAGCCTTACACTGCTCTTTCGATTTGGGCTTGGATCTGTAGTCCATCTACAAGTGGCCCTTCTTGCCACAATTGAAACAAGCCCTATCACCCTTAGGCTTTGGCTTGAACGGAACCGACTTCACCTTCAGATGGTTGAAGTCATTTTTTTGTGAGAAGCCTTCTGCTTCCCCTTGGAGTCTGTAACTTGCACCAAGTTGGCCTTTGCTATTTGTTTGGACAGGGTGTCTACTTTGAGTTAAGCCCTCAACTCGTCTTCAACATGAATCCAGTGTAAGAGACGCTCAAGATCCACCTCCATCTTCTTACGGAGCATGTCCGCAATGAAGTTGTTTCAACGAGGTAAGAGTTTGGCTAAAATACCCACAATAATAAAAGCATCCACCAGGCATGCTATCATCCTCAAAGTGTCTGACGCAACTTGAGAAATTCCTTGACTTGAGGCAACATCGTCTTGTCATCCTCAAATCGCATCTCTAAGACTTTTTTAGTCACATAAATAATGTTCATGTTTTCGTCAGACTTGTAGTATTTTTGAAAGACTCCTAAACGTCTTTTGCCTAGACTATCTTGCTGTATGACTCCGCCAAAGAATCCTCTATAGAGTTCAGAATTAGCAACTTGCAAAGGTTATTGTCTCTCCTCCATTTCGACTGCAAAAAAATAGCCTCAGCGATCCTCCAAGCATTTTCACCCTCCGGAATAATTCGTTCAGGATTTGTAAACGTGTAGTGCACATTTATGAGTTGAAGATTAAGGCTGACCATACTCTTCTAGATATTATAATACTTTCCGTCAAACTTATCAAGTTTATTAAAACTTATGTCAAGATGGTTTGCATGGTTGTTCTCCATCTTATTCGGATCTTGCTTTGAAATTTTTAGTCGCCAGGCTTAATCTAAGATAGACTAACTATCAAAAATAGAGATTTAATGCAAACAAGTTTACTTCTTTGTTTTGAGTTTTAGGACTTTGGAGATTTGTGCAAACAAGTTTTCTATCCAAAGAACTTAAAGCCACTGAGCCGCTATAAACTTATGATTACAATTCTATTACAAACTTATAGTATTCACTTTAGGTTCTTACTTGCAATCATAGTTGCAAACAGACATAACAGATTATAATTTGTAAAAAGCTAAAAGGAAAGAAAGAAGAAGACACAAGTCTTGCTAGGTGATGAAGATCACTGTTGATCAAAGCAAGATTTGCCCCTACACGAACTGCTCCAAGTAACCAACAAGTTTCGTATAACTTCTGGAACGCTCACCATCACCTCATTTATGGACTTGCACTATCTCCTTAGGAATCCAATAGCAAAAGTAGCAGTTCTTTCTTCGTCTCTCATATTTTTGAAGTAGTTATCAAAGAGACATGAAGCGAGTATTTATAGAGTCGGATGGAAATCCTAACCCTAATGCTGGCCACCAACTGATTACAAAAAGATAGGGTTTATTTGAAAAGCGTGCCATAAAAGCACCACCATGAGCATAGAGCCCGAGTTCAGTCGCTAAGCCCCTTTGAGGCTTAGCTCCTTATGGACATGAGTATGACCAAAAAGCATAAATGCTTTCTTTAAAAATACTCCATATGTTACTCACTTGTACCCCACCACACCCCATGTGCACACTCAACACAAGCAAAGCATTATATTGAGATATTCACCATTTGTTGTAGCCAATGTGGGACTACCTTTCCTAGTCTAAAGGAAAAATATACCAATATCTATTGTGCGTATGTTAAGTTGAGCACAAATCACCATTAATAAACTTTATAAGTGCTAGGATAATTTGTTTACGTATATATATAGGCAACTCTTAGATGTTACCAATTGTTTCACTAAGCCGTCGGTGCAGTGTATGAAACATTTGAAGTAATTATCTTACAGTTATATAAAGAAAATTTATGATAAGAACATATTTGTATAAATAAATATGATGCGAAAGAGGAGATTTCAGTTTACCTCCATGCATTTGAGTAGATTATTTGATCTGTACACCAAGTTTCAATCATTTGAACACACTCATCTCTAGAGATTCTTCTTAAAATGAAGAACCAATGATCTCAGAATGCCTTCTTTCTTTCCAGAGCAAGCTCTTATGATATGATATAAGGAAATAGTCTACTATAGGCCCATATTTATACCCCTCAGAGAAGATGGCTTTATTGCCCCAAGGAATCCTAAACCTAAGAAAAAATATTTAATTCAATTACTTATAATGATATTAATTACAATATGTGTCAGTCGGTATTCCAAATATTCATATTTTTATGGGTACCTTGGTCTGTATTTCTATATTTTTTTCGTATCCTATATTGAAACTGTATCATATACCCCATACTATGTATACTTGTACCTAATACCAGATCACTATATCTTATCTATTTTGTTTTTCTAATTGTTTCTTGAGAACCATACAAACTGATCATTCGTAGTGTAATCGACTAACCGCCTAAAATGATTAACTAGACTTATGCAACTTAATCGGATTTCTAGTTTCTTAATAAGATAATCTAATTAGAGGACCACACGAGACCCATAGAGACTCTTGGCATTGCTATCGAATCGTACTAGGACACGTACGTAGAACGACCTATACTGATAATTCTTAAATTTGAGAATTTTTTGAGTTGATAATATACGGAGTATACCAATGATATATCGACAATATAATACACGTGTTCGGCACCACAAGTCATTATTGGTGACTAGACTGTAACCTTACCCATTGGTCATTTTTGGATCTTGATTGGATGGGGCTTTGGATATTATTGATAAGACATCTACCCAATGGCAACCACCGTCAATATACTTTCTCTTCTGTTTTCTTTCTTTGTTCTCACTCTTTTTATTCCTTATCTTCACTATCTTCACCACTCCCCTTCCTTTCTTCTTCCTTTGGATATCTAGGAGCTGAACCAGATAATAACAGACATTAAGGTCAATTTTGTGGCCTACAACGTAGGTTGTGACAAGACCGATCTAGGAGAAGGATTAGAAAGACGTTAGCCTTGGATTTCATAGTCATGGCAAGTACACCTTCTCCTATAAAGGATAAATGTGCGCACACATACACACACAAACCCCCTTGTCTATAAAGGATTGGGATCAAGAGACACATATAATTGACACCTAAAAACATGCAATCTCAGTCGCACGTTATTTGAAATGAATAATTCAGATTTAAATACATACCAAATTTATATACAAGGATGTCAAATTTGACATGTATGCTAATTAATAGTATGTTGTGTTAAGCAGTGGGATATTCAATTTGACATGCATACTATTTATTACAAAGTACACTATCAAATCTAAACCATTCATTTTAAATGAGGCATGGCTGAGATTTTTTTTAGGAGTCAAAATGTATTTGTCGTCTAATCCCAATTCCTTGCTTTTTTTTAAATTTTCTAATGTTTTAATTGTATGATAAGTTACAGTAGTGTGTAGAGATATTCATTCATTGGATTTGTAGTTTATATTGAGATTTAGAGCCTAGATTAAATTTTGGGATAAAACCTTGTTACTTTTTGTGATTTTAATGATTTAAGCTTAAACCCATGCCCCAAATTATAGTAAGGACCCTAGATTAACTCCTCGTATCCTTTAGATCGGTAAGAACTAGTGGAGTTTTGAATTAAAAACCCAAAAGTCTTGAGTTGTGTCTGCAATTCATTGCAGATGATATACCAGTGGTATATTGTTGACTTGGATAGTTACTGAGACCAAGTTCATTTCGTCATGAATGCACTTTGCTCAATTTGAAACTTACTGAAACCAAGTTTATTACCCCATGTACCCTCGCCCTATTTTCATGTTGCTATCCTAGTTTTAGCTCAGTAAAGCTAATATGTGGTGTATCCTGAATTCTCGATTTGCATAAAATACGATATTTTGCAAGGTTATTCAAATTTGACTTTTAGAACTTGCGAGATTGATTTTTGGGCTCCTGTGTACTCTAGATAACATTAGTAAACTAAGGTTTCATGTAGATTTGTTCAAAATTCTCTCTATAAGACATCGTTTGGTTGGCAGAATCATGGGGTTGGGAAAGGAAAGTCATTCGATATGTTTAGATGTCAAAAAAATGTATGAGTAGGGAAGGAAAATTAGGGGGAAAGCTGTTCCCCCATCCAACCAAGGATTCACTTATCCAATATAAGAAATTTACTTTTCCTTCTAATTTTCTTATCCACTCCAAACACCAAAAATGAAAATAGGTGGAAATTATAATTTTCCAAGCAAAGGGAAAGGGAAAGAAATCGATTTCCTTTTCTTTCATGTTTGCGAACAAAACGAGGCCTAAAAATGGGTACGTAGTGGATTGAGCTATTTATCGACAATGTTATATATATAATTCTACCCTATTTTCTATTGCTTGACCCGATGTCCTTGTATGTTAAACATATTCCTAGCTAGGGCATATTAGATCCATGTTGTTCTATACTAGGCTACACCATAGGGTACTAGTCTTGACAATTGTACTGGTTGTAACACCTGTAGAAGCATAAAAAATCTCAGTTGAAGACATCCCTTCGCCAAAGCGTAGAAGATACAAAAGACTGAGGCTCAATACCAAAAAGATAAACATAAGATATAGAGAGAAGTCCCTTTATTGTCATGTCTACCAAAGTCTAGCACAGACACATCAGGACTATACATAAGGGACTAATTCTTTCTTCTACAAAGGATCTAGTACAGATTCGACAGAGCCTAGAGGGATCTACAAGGGATGCAGTCTTCGTCGAAGCGCAGCCTTCCTTCTTCTTGATACACACGCTGGAAGATTGACCTCTACTGAAGCATGTTCTGATTTTCTTGTGGGTACAACCTCTCAGAAAAGTATCAGTAACTAGGCACTTTGAAGAAGCCAGAGCCTTCAAGTCAGAGGCGCAGCTATTTGCCGGCGCCAACCTCCGAAACAAGATGGTGGTAGGCTCCCTCATCTTCTTTTATTTCAGAAGCCAGTGTCTTCACTCCAGAGGTGCAGCTACCTGCCTTCGCCAATATCAGACGCGTAAGGGTGTTATACCCTTCCCTTCACAGCCAACACCTTCACTGTTCAGAGGTGCAGCTACTTACCTGCATCCGCGTGAGGCGCATGATAGTGATATGCTCACACCATCTCCATCCCCACGGCATAGTCATCTTCTCCAAATCAGAAGCTTAAGTCACTTCTCTAGAAGAGACTTGGGAACTCCCATCGCAACCAATGCAAGTCAACCTGTCGCTCCAAAGTACAGAAACCTTGCCAACCTGAAGCACAACCCTATTTGTCGCCTATAGCATAGTTACTCTGGTAGCCTGAAACATAGCTTCATAAGTTCCTCTATATGCACAAAAGTATCGTCGTCATTCGAAGCTAAGTCCATTCGTCGCATAAAAGCATAGACGTTCTGTCATCTCCAGAAGCACAGTCTACTCGTCACCCCAGAAGCACAGCAGTACTTAATCCTCACCAGAGGCACAGAAAACGTGGGTCCACCCCATTTGGTTTGTTTAAACCGCCTCTTGCAGAGAAGATTGGGATTAAATCATGATTGATATCATATCAGATTGATTTAACTCTTAGACGAGGATCAATTAGACTCCAAATCTAGGATGAAATCCTAAGATTTATTCGGCTGTATCTGAAAAAGCAAATCGGCACGCACCATGTGTCACCTCCTTCGGTTATGTTTATAACTACCAGTGATCTAGTTTGAGAGGAATCTCGATGTACGCCACGTGTCAGCACCGCAGAAGTTCGCATCGTGCAATGACAACAGATTCTTTCGTATCTCAGGAACCCTAATGCACATCGCATATGTACTCGGTTCTCTACAAATAGAAGTTCTTCTTTCACCAGAAGAGAGAGAAAAAGATGGAGGGAACATTGATAATCGACAATCTTCAAAGGAGCAGCGATCTATATCCACGAAGAGTCAACCACCCTCATCTACCTATCAACCAAAGAACCAACCAACTAACCATCTTCAAGGGATCTTCTCATCCAGACAGCCTCTTGATCGGTGAACCCAGAGTTCCATCAAAGGTGCCAGAGAGCCATAACAAGGTTGATTCGTCATCAGATCGTCAACGGAGTAAAGAAGCAGCTGCAGTGCTCGATCTCCACCGTCACACTTTCCCAGAAACCTCTTCTCCCTGTACTTAGAATATCCTGTTTAGGACTTCCCATAGATACCTTATACGTTCAATAAAACAAAAAGTTCGTTCACCCTTTTGTTACGTTGAACAACCCCATTCCTAAAATACATAGGACTTGTAATACGTAAACATGTTAGCTACGTAACCAGCAGACTCCAACCCATCTAGAATACGTATAAGCATCTTGGTATCTAAAACTATCTATCAAATACCTTATCGTATATCTCAATTCACAGAATAAGTAATATAAAAAATAAATAATATGTGTCATGGTCTGCAGCCTACTAATATATATGTTTGAATAAACTCGAGTATAATATAGGTCTATAAAACTAAGCTAGTATCCAGAATACAGGCAATAAATATAAATTTGAATTAACAAAATATACCTGAATCAAAAATAGTAATACTATCATTATCAGCAAATTAAATTTGCGCAATCAACTACTAAGAGAGATCACCAGGTCATCAGAGGGATGTAACAAGATACAAAAATATGCCATATAAATTGAATATAAACAGCTAAGTAATAATCCTGATCACAAAACAGTCAAGTATTTCCTCATCGAAGCAGTGAACCACACCTACAACAAAACAAGGACAAGGAGTAGCATACTATTTTGCAACAAAATATTATTCCATGCCACGATCAGGTATAAGCACAAGAACATCAAACAAAGGTCTTCTATTTATTCTAAGTGAATTCGCAACTTAAGAACAAACCTTCAACGCATGAGCACTCTGGCTATAAAATAAGACTGGCATAGTCCCCTCTCTGGACACCAAGGGCCTAAGAGCATAGCGTTCAACGAAGCGACAATGGTTGTCAGTAATAATGTAAGAGCATGACGTTTCGCAAGACTACAGTAGCCGTCATTAGAAAGGTAAGAGAATAATGCTTCACATAGTGACCGTCAGTAAAAGTGGGTCAATCTTGCACGTATCTCTAACAGAGCTTTCGTGTTACAAAAGAGAATGTGCTACGAGGCCCATACGAAGGAACTGCCCTCTCCATTCCATTCTCTAATCATTATCGTATACATGTCACAAAACCTCTAATAACTGCCAAGTCTTCTAACATACATCCCTATTAGCAATTATACCTAATGCACAACCTATACGTAATGGGATCAACCAATACATAAGTCCAAAATCTATATATGATTCACAACTAATGGCACACAAGTATCAAGGCTAATAAAGACATGATAATGCTTCACAAATATGAGTTGGTCTTCTAAAACTAGGTCAATATGCATAAATTAAAGAAAGGCAACAAAAAATGACCAATAGAGTCGTTCGTACCGGAGTATGACTCGGACACACAATTTTAAATAAATGGAAATATATAACAAATGTATAACATAAATGCACATGATGAACTACAAGTAAATAAAAAGTACGTATGGCAAGATATCTTGCCTGGAGGTTGTACGATGATTTGGCGACATCCAAGAGGCAAACTTGTCAAGCCAAATAAAGCAGCAAGGGTGAAACTTCTACAAACGTCTCCGGATGCCGAAATAGACACCATTAACGTTTCCAAAAATAAGAAAATAACAAAAATATACTACCTATATGTCCAATTTTGGACACACGGGCAAAACGATAATTTTGAATCAAAATAATATCTATCATTGGACCTACTTTGCATCGAAAAGGGTACCAAACCTATGCTCTCTAAAAGTCAACAAACTGTATATCTACAGATCTAGTTTTTTGATACAAACTTAACGATATGTCCAGATTTGGATTCCGATGAGCCGATCACAAAAACGACCTTTGAATCAGATCGTAGGGCTCGTAAAATAGTGATCCGAGCAACTATCTCAGAATCGGACCAAACTTTGCTCACAGGATAAAAAATGCTACGAGTCCAATGGTGCAAGTTTCATCTCGATATAAGGAGCATACACAAAGTAAACAATAGTTTTACGAAGTTATCGATACGGTAGTTTTCGACGGATACGTCTCAAATTCGTTGCGCACCCAACCAATTTGAGTTTTGTCAAATCCCATATGTGCACGAAGTCCATACGCACCTTTCGATGCAAATGGTTCACGATCAAGTCGTTCGGTTTGTTGTGACGAACTCCGTATCGAAGTTTTCTAATTTTTGAAAACTAATATTCCTTGATTTTTAAACTGATCTAAACAAAAATTAATCAACTAGAATAAAAAATAAAAATATAGTTTTTATCTCATATAGGTTGTCTACAAGGCTATTCAAGTGGTTTCCTAAATTGTTCAATGGTTTGACCTAAATCAGCCTTCCAATATAGGGTTTCGAGACTGTTTCTATGTTCAAAAATGGTATTTTATCTCGATTTAGGTTCATAAATTTTTTTCGTGCAATGTAATCTAAAAAAAATATTTGAAAGGGATTTTTAGATGGTTAGGTTAGCTACGATCCTTTCATAAAACGAATAAACAACGACGGATTAATCTCGGCATGAAGAACCTTTGTTGCAGCTATTGCTGCTATGGATACTATAAACTGCTGTTGCTCGTGCAGCGCTGCTGATACAGCTGCTATGCTCGACTGACCGACTACATCAGCCTTCGATAATGACGCTGACATACACGGTAATATCCCATCCCACTTAGTTCAACCGGAGGAATCGAAACGCATTGGCGTTTGGACTTAGCCATGCAACGACTTGCTCGAAGTGCCATTTGGTTGAGGCAACTCCTCGCTCAGCCGAGTGTCTTTAATGAACTTGCCTCTGCTTGGCCTTTACACTAATAACTGAAAGTTTCATTTGCTCTTGTTAGGCTTGATAATAAAAGAGACAAACCTATATTGCTAAAGAGAATAATCCCACTTTGAGTCAAATTGAATAGAACATAAAAATGGTTAACTTGTTGTCAAGATATCACTCCACAATAGTTTTCAAAGTTTGCACTGGGTCCTTCGACCACACGATTGAGTTAAGCAAAATTATGCCACAGGCTATCGAAGTCAATATAGGCACGTCCCTATGGTCTCATGGTCTCACAGTTAGTCCTTTAGAAGATGCCATGGGTTAAGCAACTCAAAGAACATGATTGTTCAAGTTGAGCACGTAAATAGCCCCATGGTTCTACGACTTGGTATAGCTACATGTTCCTATAATATCAAGGCCCGTCATATAGAGTATGACTTGGGCGGTAGTGTCACACAAGACACAATTGGTTTAACGCATAAAATACGATTATTTCAATAAGAAGTATGCCACGGTCTATGGCACATATCGAACACATTTTTTTTAAGTTATGTAGGGAGGCTTTACAATAGTCGTTCCCTAAGTTTTAAAGAATGAAAAGTTCATGCGACCGTTTGTCACCGAGGCGGTCCCTCATATGGGAGTCTTGAATGAAGTATAAAGAAGTATAGTTTATGAGCATGATATAAAAAGGGTTTGAGTCATACCACAATTTAGGCCATGAATTTATGTGAGTCTAGATGAAGTCTCATAGTGCATGGTCATGGATAACTTGTGCACATGGGCGATATTTCTTCGGACGACAAACTGGGGCCACAGGACCGATCCGGCCAACCAGGAATTCGATAGGCTTTTGTTGGGGCTAGCTACATCCATTGATTAACCCACCATCTTTCTAGCTATGTCCATGATGGCTTGAATTGCCAGTGACCCTTTATATAGATAAGGGGTATGCTGAGCGGCATTTCGCATGCATAGTATCGATTGAGTCATAAAGAGTATAACCACGGTACGAATGATTCAAGAAATATATTCATGGTCTGCACCACAAGTTTTATGAAGCCTAAGATTTGGCTATAGCTAGGACAGGTGCTTCGGCATGAGATATAGCATCATATTTGGGTTGTCAACACAAGTTCCATAAGTTTGGGATTGAGTTTCATGTTAAGTCAGGAAGGCCGTAAGATAAAGTTTGGTTAAGTCATGTTGAGTTGTGAGGCACAGCCTCGATGTTAATGCACAAACAGAGTTTATGACATGACCACATTGTTGCGTCTCAACGTATGAATAAAAAGGCAAGCACGAGTTGGTACAGTGATATTGTTGGCACAAGAATGGTCTACAAGCACAAGGATAAGTAAGTTATCGATATAAGACACGGTGATGGTCTAGAGACAACAAATAGACCAGGAGTCTACGTCCTAAAACTGATTCTAAGGCAAGATTAGAAACACAATCAAAAGAAAGGAATAGTTGCAAAAGCTAAATAAATGTGTTGGTTTTGTATAGGTATGAGAGGAGCTCACACGACCAATACGGTTGTGTACTGACCACCCAACAGTTTTTCTGCACAGGTTATAGCTACTTGCTCGTCAGGCCGGAGCTCGCCTAGACGTGCTGAGGCATGGAGTTCCTTGGCATTTCGAGGTATACGGCCGTATTAGAGTCTTCACCTATACGGGACATAATGTATGGATATTGCCTTCCGAAGCATCCACAAGTGGCAGTCTTAAACTATTGTATTGAGAGATGAGAGAGAGCTGAGTGATTATATTCTAAGAGAATGTGAGCTTGAACGACTTGTGATTCCTGGACTCCTGCCACATTCTAATCTTTGATTTAAAATTAATAAAGAGTTATTTGTCTGACTTGTGTTTTGTTTCCACTTTTCGCTGACGTCTTATTGATTATTTAATATTTTTGCTTCGGGACTTTTGTTCGGTGACCACGTCGCTTAGCCTGAAATCGGCCGTTATGGAAGCCGCCTTGCGTAAGCGCAACCTAGGGATCTCAAGGCATCACGCATTAGTGAGGACGATCGGCTCTACAGAATCGGGGCATGACATAATGGTATTAGAGCACCGCTTTGCGTCCTTGGACTTCGGTTGAATTCTATAACTCTGATGTTCTCTTAGTACTAAATATTTTTTCGTAAATCGATATCATTGGTGTGCTCTCTCTCTCAATGTTACATAGGATGTTCGATAATATCAGTCTAATATATCCCAAAGCTCGTGCAAGTATTTTGTTGAACTGGGTCGACATGCGAAGGCCTTTGTGCCGAACTGTGTCGGACTTGAGTTGAAATGAACCCATGCAAATGTTAGCAAGTGGTGTACGTACCTGAATAACCTTACACTGACATTAGCAAATGAGTGTGCGAGACCAAAGTATAGTTCAAATGGGATGGCTATGAACACAACCTTTTGGCTAAGTTGTGCTGAGTATTACGCACATAGACCTTATGGTACGAACGAGTTTGCAATCGATCGATCGGACAAAAATAAGTTAACATAGAATGTACATCGATAGAGACACTATCGAACAAACGCTAAGGCGAACACAGAGAATGGTATTTGGGTTTTGAGGAATAGTTCAAACGGTTAATTACATCGAAGAGTATGAATCAGAAATATGATTTGCATGATAGACTATCGATAGAGGTATACGAGACTTTAATTATCGTGGCAACGCAAGGGATCGCACTGGAGTTATAAGAAATGGATTAGAGAAATGTATGAGAGAATGAAATGAACATGATTGAAGACTAGATTGGATGACTTAATCCCTGAGTGGTGTATGTGATAGCCTCAAAGTGGAATAAGAGTAAGTTTTGACGATTGGTCAAGTAGCTCGAACCCTGAGTGGTGTATGGATCATCTTGGAAATTGTTCTAACGAAATTAAGGATTTCGGGTAGCAACGAGTATATCAGCAAGCGATGTGATCGAGCAAAGCTTTATAACGAGTAACACTTAGTTGGTCATTATTTCGAGGGTCTTGAACGAGATGTCTTTCGAACATTTTGTGAATGTGTAGTACCAATTAGAAAACAGTATTAAATAAGGATTCAGAATAATAAATAATAGGTGTCTTGGTCAAGGAAACCTAGTGGATCGTACATACAATTTTAGATTTAGTTGAATGGATTGAAACTTGAGTTTTGGACAAGCGATCTTGAATCTGGTTCGGAAGATAGTACTTGTCTCAAATGCCAAACGAGTTATGCAAGGTGATTGCGATGTAAACATACTAGAGGATGTTGAAATACATCGAGGAGTCTGAGAATAGATTGATATATTACTTGGATGATAACGAAAGTGTCTTAATTATTTTGAAAATAACCACAACGTTGACGTTCTTATCTTGTATGAGCGCAACTCCAGCCTCATATATGCATCACACCAGATTAGGGCGATCATTCTGCGGGAGTGCTGGCATGGTGATTCATGTCCAGTGGGGATGATCAAACTTGCGAGAGATCAGGGCATGGTAATTGGATGATTTTGACTTATGGTTTGATTCGAAGATGAATTCGAGGATTGTTTGGACTTATGCTTGACGATAAAGTAACTTTGAGGATTAAGTAGATCTAATATGCGTACCGAGAAAGAATTAGTCTAGACTCAAAGCAATAGCTATGCCCCGATGAGGATGATTATACTGCGGAAGCATTGGCATGGTGATTTCATGTCCAACGTGGATAATCGGACTTACGAAATATTGGGACATAACATATTATTATGCTAGGCGACCTTGTGATCAAATACATGAATTGTGTTAAACGACTTAGGAAATATGGAATGAGAATTATAGTTTAGTGACAAATCGAGGCATGGTGTACTTGACTTGGATAGGATGGATATGTGGATTATAACGAACAATGTTTTGACCTTAGGATTATGATGAGCGTCGTGCAATAAGTTTGGACGATGAACTGCGAACTTCAGTTGTATCTATGACCTTGTGAACTGATCTAGCAGATAGGCTGACAACCCTGTGCCGAGTGATTGAACCTGTGTGACCAACTTTACAGTATCGTTTGGGTGGATGATAGATATGGGACAACAAGGCTTAGAATTAGGACTAGGAACTAAAAGTGTGTGCTAGCAACATTGATATCAGATCCGAATGAAGTGAATGATAGAAATCTATAATGCACAAGTAAAGTTGGGAAAATAATTTGAATCATTGCTTGGAAGATGTACTTGATGTTAGTGCAATGCTTGGTTTGAATCAGATTGGAATTACTTAGATTTTGGAAGACTCCACTAGAAGTATCATATTGATTTCATAAGATGAGAACACTTGAGACATGAATCATGTCATTTTGAGGATCGATATAGACGTATGTAAAATAAACTAGAGTTCGATTTTAGTCAAGTTAGTAAAACGACTGATAATTCAAAACTATCACGAGTAGCTTATCTGACTTCACTATTGCTAAGCTTGGTTGAAATGTGTATATTCGTGGGACACCTTGAATATGTGCATGATCCAAACTCAGCGATATGCTGAACTCGAATGCAGCTGTAAGTGGATATGTTGAGATATTCATGGATGAATAAGTTAGCCTCAGCCTAAGACCCTCATGTATGATAAACTATACTGTACTTAGTATGACTATTATAGTCCAGTGCCAGGGCACAATAGCGACCAAGTCATAGGAACACAACGACTGAATGAGTATCGACAACTCTATTTGAATGGTAGAGTTATTCAATAAAATTGGCCAAGCGCATGCGATACGAAACTTAGAAAGATATTTGAGTATAGTTCGACACCATCAGAGGACACAGTCGTCCGATGGGAATTGTCTAAGACACACACATGGTATAGATTAAGGAACGATAGGATGACTTGCACTCCAGAAGTTTCGAGGAGGAGGCTTATTCTGAGGGGTGCATTAGCCGTGCAATGGCTTGCTCAAAGTCCCAATTGGTCTAGGCAACTCCTCACTCAGGTGAGTGGCTTCGGTAAACTTGCCTCCGCTTGACCTTCACACTAATAACTGGAAGTTTTAGTTGTACTCATTAAGCTTGATAATAAAAGAGACGAACCCACACAGCTAAAGAGAATAATTCTGCTTTGAGTCAGATTGAATAGAACAAGGAAATGGTTAACTTACTGCATACATATCACTCTATGATGGTTTTCAAAAAGGTCCATCGACCCACAATTGAGTTAGAAAAAATTATGCCATGGGCTATCGAAGTCATATCAGGCACATCCCTACGATCCCACTGCTTGTCATAGCAAAAAGGTCCTATATTTTTATAGTTAGTCCTATAGAAGATGCCACGGGTTAAGAAGCTCAAAGAACACCGTTGTTCAAGTTGAGCACGTGTACAGTCCCACGGTTCTATGACTTGATATAGCTACATGTTCCTACGGTCTCAAGTCCTATCATATAGAGTATGACTTGGGCGGTAGTATCGCACATGACACAATTGGCTTAAGGCATGAAACACTATTGTTTTAATAAGAAGTATGCCACAGTTTATGGCACATATCGAACATGTTTTGTTCAAGTTAAGTAGGGAGGCAATGTAATAGCTGTTTCTTGGGTTTCAAAGAATGGAAAGTTCACACGATTGTTTGTTGCCGAAGCGGTCTCTCGTTTGGGAGCCTCGAATGAAGTATGAAGAAGTATGGTTTATGAGCACAATATGCAAAGGGTTTGATTCATACCACAAATTAGGTCGTGTATTTACGTGAGTCTTGATGATGTCTCGAAGGTGCGTGGTCATGGACAACTTATGCACAAGGACGATATTTTTTAGACGATAACCTGGGGCCACAGAACCGATTCGACCATAGATAAAACACAATATAGCTGATGCTGGGTAGGCAACTTGAAACTCAATCGGCTTTCATTGGGGCTAGCTACTTGCATTGATTGATCCATCGTCTTACTAGCTATGTCCATAATGGCTTGAATTACCAGTGCCTATCATATAGATAAGGGGTGTGCTGAGCAGCAAGCTGCATACATGGTGTCGGTTGTTTCGTAAAGTGTATAACCATGACATAAATGATACAAGAAATATGTGCACGGTCAGCACCATAAGTTTTATGAAGCCTAAGATTTGGCTATAGCAAGGACACATGCTTCGACACGAGATGTGGCGTCGTGTTTGAGTCACCAACACAAGTTCCACAAGTTTGGGATTGAGTTTCGAGTTAAGTCAGGAAGGGTCGTAAGACAAAGATTGGTTAAGTTATGTTGAGTTGTGAGGCACGGCCTCGGTATTAATGCACGGAGAGAGTTTATGGCATGACCACATGGTTGTGTCTAAAAGTATGAGTAAAAAGGCAAGCATGAGTCAGTACGTTGATGTTGTTGGCACATGAATGGTCTAGAAGTACAAGGATAAGTAAATTATTGGTACGAGGCATGGTAATTGTCTAGAGACATCAAATAGGCCAAGAGTCTATGTCCTAAAACTGATTCTAAAGGAAGATTAGAAAGACAATCAAAAGAAAGGAATAGTTGGACAAACTAAATGAATGTGTTAGTTTTGTATGGGTAGGCGAGGAGCTGACACCATCAATACGGTTGTGTACTGACCACCCAACAGTTTTCCTGCAGGTTACAGGTACTTGCTCGTCGGGGAAAACCTCGCTTAGATGCACCGAGACATGGAGTTCCTTGGCATTTTGAGGCGTGCGGCCACATTAAAGTCTTCACATATACGGGACATAATGTATGGACATTGCCTTCTGAAGTATCCATAAGTGGTATACTTGAACTTTTGTATTGAGTGATGAGGGAGTGTTAAGTGATTGTATTCTAAGAGAAAGTGAGCTTGAGCGACTTGTAATTCTTGGCCTCATGCCACATTTAAAATTAATAAAGTTATTTGTTTGACTTGTGTTATGTTTCCACTTTTCGCTGGCGTCTTACTCATTATTCAATATTTCTGCTTTGGGAATTCTGTGAGGTGACTCCGTCGCTTAGCTTGAAATCGGCCGTTATAGAACTCACCTTGCGTGAGCGCAACCTAAGCTCACGTGGTATCATGCCTTAGTGAGGACGATAGGTTCTACAAAACTGGGGCGTGACACGCGCACAGGGCTAGGGTGGCAAAGGTTGGGGGTCAGGCATTTAGGGATTAGGATTTGAATTTTTTTATTATAAATGGTTTATATAAGATCAGAGGG
>JANAVB010008794.1:4646115-4696115 GCA_029216955.1 Iris pallida
GGTGGCCCCAGTCTTCATCTCTCGGCGTTCAGCGTCCGCCGGACGCCACCCTCTCCCCGTTTCCCTCATCGGTGGTGCGTGAGGGTCAGCGGGTGGAGAGTCTCGGGCCCCGTGCGATGTCCCTTCTGTCTCGTCCACCCACGTGGGCCTGCCCCCTCGGGGAGCGAGATTCTCGGGAACAACGCGATGACTTCTTGGAAAGCGCTCCTTTCCCTCTCTTTCCATCTGTTGGTAGCACCCTGGTTTGCGCAGAGGACCCTTCCCCCGAGGCTGCTCATTTCAAAGCTCATGTTGGCCGCTCCAGACTTTGCGCAGGAGATCCTCCCCCTAAGGCTGTGGGCCCCAGCCCTTTGTTGCAGCCCGAGCGCATCTATTCTGTTCTTTCATTTGCGCAGCACAGGGTGCAGCAAGGGCCCCACTCTTCTGCGCGGCCAGCTGACCCGCTCCTGCCCGCAAGTTCCTTTGCGCAGCACGTGGGACCCTCTCTCCCCCCGCGTTGGTGGCTCTGCGCAGTTCGGCGTCCCCACGCGCTCTGGACAGTTCGGTCTCCCCCCTCCTTTCATGCCCAGCCAGTGGGGCTCCCCTACCTCTCCCCCTCGCACTCTAGTCCTCCCGCTGCCCCCCCTTGCGCCTATGGAGGAGCTTCCACGCACGCTCGAGGCAGCCAACGCTCTCCCCCTTGCGCAGTTGCCCCAGCGCAGGTCGACTCCCCCTATCGGGAGCTCGTCGGCGCTTCTCCCGACCACCTTAGCCGCGCCTGTCGGCAGCGGTCCATCCCCCCCTCTCCCCTTGTCCCCGGCGCAGCGGGTGCGCCCCCGGTTGCGCTATCGTGGCCCAACTCTGCTCACTCCCGGTTGGGCCTCCCCCTCCAGGCCGCTCCCCCGGACCCCCCAGGTGGTGGAGCTTCCTCCTCACCCCCTGAGGACATCCCCGCCCAGAGTGAGTCTTCCGGAGCCCTCTCGAACCGCCCCCTGCCGGGTCCGATCTCGTTCCCTCGGGCTGTCGCCGGAGCCGTTCCCTCCCCCCCTCGGACCTCTGCCTGCTCGGTTTCTTCCTTGGCTCAAGCTTCCTTTCCTCCGGGTACTGATGGGGTGAGCTCTCAGAACGCTGCATGTGCCCTCCCTCCGCCTCTCGCCGACGTTCTGGAGTCCCCTCCCGCTCACCCTCTCTCTCACAAGGCCCCTGCCGTTGCTGTCCCCTCCTCGAGTAGTGGAACCCCCTCTGGTCTGAACCCTTCGGAATCCAGAACCAACCACAACACCCTCTCCTTTGCGGACGCTCTTAGGCCTGACCATTTTCGGTCTGGCCCTCTCCCGGCCGCTGAGGTGGTCCTGCCAGACGTCCATCTGACGCCCCCGCCTGACGGATACCCTATTCGGGTCCCTTTCTCCAGTGAGGAGATACGTTCCCTATCTTCCCCCTTCATCAGAACTCTGGTTATCAAGTTCGGATCCGGATGTCCCAAACTTTCAATAGTCCGAGAGGTCATCTCCAGATGGGGTCTCTCAGCGACCTACCGGATAGCTCCTCTAGACCCCAAACACCTGTTCCTTCATCTTTCCTCTGACCAGGACTACAGCTTAGTGTGGTCGAAAGGCACGACCAAAATAGACAAGCAGTTAGCCAAAATAGTCAAATGGTCTCCGAATTTTAACCCTAAGATCGACTCAACAATCATCACCTCCTGGATCACCCTCCCCAATCTTTCACTGGTGTGCTTCCCTGCTGCGGCACTCAAGAGGATCGCCAGCTCTTTCGGGGTCCTTGTCGCCATCGCAGAAGAAACGAGAAATCTCTCTAAATGCAACTATGCTAAGATTTGCGTAGAGCTGGATCTTGCTATCGAGCCACCCTCAGAGATAGAGTTAGAACTCGGGGAAAAATCATTCAGACAAGCGCTGGTTTACGACAACAGCATTATTTTCTGCCAACACTGCCAGATGAGCGGACACTCTCTACATCACTGCTTCCGCGCTCACCCTGAACTCAAGAAACCTGTCCCCAGGAAAGCGGGTGGCAATGTAGCGGCCTCATCATCCCGCCAAACAACACGGACCCATCCTAATCCCGCTCATCCCGCGCAGAGTTCACAAACTCATCCCGCTGATATATCCGCACCTTCATCCTCTCTCGCCATCACAACACTCAATTCCTGCGGAGCATTGGTCTCAGAATCTGCTGCTGTCGCCCCTGAGATGCAGGACTCTGATCGCCCCTCTAACCCACAATCCCCCTCACTTGCCATCACCCTACATAACTCATTTGAAGCTCTTGACTTCGATCCGGAAGACTGCTCTCCGGAGTCACCCATCCGCGTTGGCCTCACCAACACCCCACCTGACATCGTCACCCTCCAAAACACCCCCATCACCCCTCTCTCCATCGCACCCCCCCCAAAAGCCTCCGTCTCTGATACCCTCGGAGTCCAGTCTTCGGATGGCCTGAGATCGCACCCCATCGGTGCGGTTGTCGGGGCTCCGTCCACTACCATTCCAGCTCCCCCCCTTAGATCGGACACCATTCCTCCTCGCCCGCACTCCCAGCTCTCAGGCAGATTTTGGCAGGCGCAGCAAGCGGGGTTCCTAGACCGTGACAATCCGCTTTGCGCCCTGGCGGAATGTGAAGACAATGACATCTCCCCCCAGGCGGGCGCTAGCGTCCGCCCGAGTTCAGAAAGGTACCTCGAACCCGTCTGCCCCAGCACAGGAAGCAATCCTCTCAACAAAAAGAAAAAGAAGAAATCCAAGAAACAAAGGCAGCATACGGCGATGACCACGAGATCCGCCGCAAAGCTGCAATCCACCACTACCCCTTCCCTCAATGCCTAACATTCTTTCTTAGAATGTTCGTGGCATTGGGAACAAACAAACTATGAATCGGATAAGCAGCCTCACCAAAGCACATCGGATTGATCTGCTTGTCATCATCGAACCCAAAATTCAACAAAAAAAAATGAAAGCAATTCAACTCAAACTGGGTTTCCCTACCGCCATCTCTGGATGTCATGACATTTGGATCTTCTTTGCAGCTGACTTTCGCTTCGGCATTATCAACGACTCCCCCCAAGCCCTCTCCTGTTGGGTAGAACACCCCACCTTCAAGTCCCGCATCCTTCTTTCGGCCATCCATGGTAGTTGCAGTATCCCGGAGCGTAAAGTTCTTTGGGAGCTTTTGTCTGGCCCCTCCCTTCCTCACGAAGATTTGCCATGGCTGTGCATCGGAGATTTTAACACGGTTTCATGCAGAGAAGAAAAATCTGGGGGCCCCCACATTCGGCCATGGAGGACTTCAATAATTTTGCTTTAACCGCACACCTTACCGCCATACCTTTCCACGACAACCAGTTCACTTGGTGCAACATGCAAGATGGTTTGCGTAGGCAGTACTCTCGCCTCGATCGCGTCATGGTTAACGATAGTTGGTCGGATTTGGGCTTGACTAGTAATCTGTCCCATCTGAACTCCACTGAATCCGATCATTCCTCCCTCCTTCTCGAGATTAACATCACTCATAACCGCATCCAAAAATCCTTCCGTTTCCTGGACTTCTGGCGCCACCACCCCCAGTTCATGCACATCGTGGAAGAGGCATGGGCTTCGGTCAATCACCCGGAACCTCTGGTCAGAATTGCTGCCAAACTGAAAGCTACCAGGAGAGCCCTGACGGCCTGGAGCAAAATTGCGTTCGGTGACATTTTTCAGGCTATTAAAGATGCTGAAGACGATGTCACCCGCACGGAGATCGACTTCGCCTTATCCGGGTCCCAGGAGAATCGCGCTTCTCTCAACCTTGCCAAGGCCATTCTTAAGTCTAGAATCAGGGTAGAATCTGAATTCTGGAAACAAAAGGCTAGATTAACCTAGGACTTAGAAGGGGACAAGAATTCGACCTTCTTCCACAAATGCGTTAAAGGACGCAGAAGCGCTCTGAAGATTCATCGCATCCGCAATGATAATGGTCAACTGCTGGACGATCAGGAGAACATTCGGATGGCCGCTACGAACTATTTCTCCAACATATTTGCCAAAGAGGCCGTGGTTAAAGATGACGGTTTCTTGGGAGAGATCCCCTCCCTGATTTGCGACAGAGACAATGTTGGCCTTTGCGCTTCCCCCTCTCTCGACGAGATTAAGACCGCTGTGTGGTCCATTAATGCTAATAGCGCCCCGGGTCCGGATGGATTCAACGGGGTGTTCTTCCGCACATGCTGGGATATCATTAAGTCCGACCTTGGAGAGGCCACTACCGCATTTTTTCAAGGAGCAACTTATTCGAAATCTATATCCTCCGCCCACATTATCCTCATTCCCAAGAAAGACAACCCGGACACCTTCAAAGACTTCAGACCAATCAGCCTCTGCACCTTCACCAACAAAATTATCTCTAAAATCATCGCTTCCAGAATGTCGGACATCCTCCCCAGAATAATATCCGAAGAGCAAAGCGGGTTCGTCAAAGGTCGCAACATCACCGATAATATCCTTCTGGCCCAAGAGATGATCACATGTTTGAAATTTCCGTCTAGGGGGGGAATGTGGCCATCAAGCTGGACATGGAAAAAGCTTACGACCGTCTCGACTGGCAGTTCATGATCTGGGTTTTCAGAGCCTTTGGTTTTTCCGAACCAGTTATCGACCTTATCTTTAGATCCATCAACAACTCTTGGTTCTCCACCGTCATCAACGGCCAACCTCACGGTTTCTTCAGCGCTACTCGCGGGGTCAGACAGGGAGACCCCCTCTCCGCTACCATTTTCATCATCACGACGGAAGCTCTGAGCAGAAATCTCAACATTATGCCGCAATCTCCTGGGTTCCAGCACTTTCACACAACGACTGGGTGTCCTCTCCTAACCCATCTCGCGTACGCGGACGACATCCTCATTTTCTCCGCCGGTACTATTGGCGCCATTTATGTGGTGATGAGAACTATGGCCAAGTATACTCGCTGCTCCGGCCAGAAAATCAACAATAGCAAGAGCGTCATCTATACTCATCACAAAGCTGATAGAACTCACTCGGCGTTGCTGTCCTCCCTGACTTCCTTCTCCACAGCTTATCCCCCTTTTCTCTACTTAGGCTGCCCGTTGGTGTACGACAGAGCCAACTCTGGGATTTTTGATCACATGGTGGGAAAGATTCGGCAGAAAATTGCGGGCTGGCACAACGCCACCCTTTCCCCAGGGGGGAAGCTTATGCTCATAAAGCACGTCCTTTCCTCCATCCCAATTTACACCTTTGCAGTGTGCTCCCCCCCAACAAAGTGCTACATGCTATTGAATCCATTCTTGCTAAGTTCTTTTGGGGACATCTCGAGGGGAAGAACAGGTATCACTGGGCCAGTTGGGCTACGATGGCTAAACCTACCGTTGAGGGAGGGCTGGGATTCACCAGGCTAGCCCACATTGTCGACGCTCTCTCGGCTAAGTTGTGGTGGAAAATCTGCTCTGATAACTCGATCTGGACCAGGTTCATGTGAGCGAGGTATTCCAGATTCTGTCACGTAACTGAGGCGTCTGCTAACAACAGATCCTCCGCGTCGTGGCGACGCATCATCCGGGGTCGAAACCTTGCGGAACCTCACTTGCGTTTGACCCTGGGCAATGGGCGTTCGCAGGCCTGCAAGGAACGATGGTTGGGGGAAGATATTATCAGGCCCAACGCTATTACCCCACCGCAGTGCGAGATCCGTAACTTATGGGATGTGGTCGCATCTGAATGGGATTGGGACAAGGTCCATGATTGGCTTGGCCCGGCGGCCTTGGCGAGCCTGGCTGCCTCTCATTTGTCGATCAATGATGCAGTGGATGTGCTCAGTTGGTCTCCCAATCCTGGGGGCGGATTCACCCTCGCTTCTGCCAGAGCCATCATCAGAGGCCTCGTAGTCACGTCTTCCCCTTCCGCCAAGTTTTGGCACGCATGTATTTCGGTGAAATGGTCGATTCTCATCTGGCGTGCCGTGCGTCGGAAACTCCCAACGGACGATGCCGTCATATCCTTCGGCTACTTTCTGGCATCCAAATGCCACTGCTGTGTTCATCCTCAACAGGAATCAGCCGATCACGTCCTTTTCTATGGAGATTCTGCCTCATACATTTGGACACAACTTCAACACAGGTACAAATTGGCTCCCATGAATGGGGGCATCAACGATCTGCTGGCCAGGTGGAACACGTCTCACGGGCATCAGATCGTCGCTGCCGCCGCTTTTTGGGTTTTATGGAAAAACAGAAACAAATTCAGATACGAAGGCCGTCAATTCACATCACAGTAATTGTACAGAGAGGTGGTCCGGCAAATATTCAAGAGGAGAAGGTGTTGCACACACACTAAGAACCAGTTTTGGGCCGTCCTGGACTGCTGACAGGTGCCGGGCCGCGGGTCCTCTGGGATCTTGCTTTGCCCAACTTTCGGATGCTCGGTCTCATTCCATTTTGTGAGCAACCCCTTGTATTTTGTCTCTTTGTTTTGGGTCCGTTTACGCGCTAGGCGCGCTTACTTGTATAGGCTAAGGCATTTTGCGCCTATCTATCAATAAAGGTTTCTTTTCAAAAAAAAAAAAATATATATATATATATATATATATATATATATATATATATATATCATTTCCTTCCTTTTCTGTAAGCTTGTACTACTACTGTGTGTTGTACTACTACTGTGTGCTTAATAAAAGATTTCCTTCTGCCTCTTCTTATCTTCTGCTCTTATATATATATATATATATATATATATATATATATATATATATATATATTTATATATATATATATATATATATATATATATATATATATATATATATATATATATATATATATATATATATATATATATCTTCTGCTCTTCTTATCTTCTGCTCTTCTGCTTCCGCACTTTGGTATCTAAGAAATAAAAGATCTCTTAGATAAAGGACTTATAAGGAAGGCTTACTCTCCATGGAGCTGCACTGCATTTTATGTGAACAATGCTGCAGAAAAGGAAAGGGGAGTCCCTCGCCTTGTTATCAATTATAAACCCTTAAACAAGGTTTTAAAATGGATAAGATATCCTATTCCTAATAAGAAGGACTTGCTTAATCGGATAGCTAGGGCAAATATATACTCTAAGTTTGATCTGAAATCTGGATATTGGCAGATTCAAATAGATGAGAAAGACAAATATAAAACGGCATTTACTATTCCTTTTGGACATTTTGAATGGAATGTTATGCCTTTTGGATTAAAAAATGCTCCTTCAAAATTTCTAAATATTATGAATGAAATATTTATTCAGCATTCTAATTTCATTCTGTCATACATAGATGACATACTAATATTTTTTAATACCATTGAAGAACACTTCAAACATTTGAATATCTTCAAACATCTAGTTATTAAAAATGGACTTGTTATTTCGGCTCCTAAAATGAATTAATTTCAGCTTGAAATAAGATTCTTAGGACATAATATAGTAAATAGTACTATAATCCCTGTTGACAGAAGCATTGAATTCGCTTCTAAATTTCCTGATGAGATTATTGATATTAAGCAGCTGCAGAGGTTTTTAGGCGCTCTTAATTATGTAGCTGACTTTTATAAAGATATTGCCAATGATACAAAGATTTTGTATCAAAGATTAAAGAAAAATCCAGGTCCTTGGAGTCCTAACCATACTAGTGCCATTAGAATTATTAAGCAGAAAGTAAAAAATTTACCCTGTCTTCATTTAGCGAATTTTGAATGGTACAAAATAGTTGAGGCCGATGCTAGTAATATTGGGTATGGTGGTATCTTAAAACAATTAAATCCGGGTACTAACAAATCAGTGTTAGTTCGGTATCATTCCGGTAAATGGAATGATACTCAAATAAATTATTCTACCATTAAGAAAGAAATTCTTTCTATCATCTTGTGTATCAATAAGTTCCAAGATGATTTACTTAATGAAAAATTCTTATTAAGAATTGATTGTAGCTCCGCTAAGACAGTCCTAGAAAAGGATATAAAAAATTTAACATCCAAACAAAAATTTGCACGATGGCAAGCTGAATTAGCTATATTTGATTTTGATATTGAATATATACGTGGAAATGAGAATTCTCTTCCTAACTTTTTGACTCGTGAATTTTTGCAGGATGTCAAGTCGAAAGGGTAAGAAACCATGGGTTCCTAGACCCGTTGCTAGAAAACATTTCCAGGGTACCAAAGGAAAAGAAAATCAGTCTTCTCCCTCCTTTAAAGACATGGTTGATAGGGAACCAGTTTTTCTTCAAAAAATGAAGTCTGAAGAAATTATTCGAATTAGTCGTGAAGAAGTGCCCCTTCTGTCCGAGCCATGGAAATTGATCTCGCTACATGGATCTTAGCATGTTTCCAAGATTCCATAAAACCCGTAATATGTACGAGGGAAATTTATTAGCTTCCAAATTAGTGGAAATCCAACACTACTATCAGAAGGTTAATGATCCTACTTCTGATATAATATATAGCAAAGCTATTATCAAAAGGGTGACAACTCCATAATCTTGGGGCTTAAACCCTAATTCCTTTATGACCAGTACCGTTCGTGATAAACCGGCCTTAGTCTATACTTACTGGGAATATGTTGATGCTTTTTACAAAGTGTTTTATTATCAAAACACTAATAAAAAACATACTTGGTTTCTAAAAATTTGTCCAGAAATACTAAGCCTGGATATCCCTACATGGTTCTATAATTGTTGGCTGCTACTTGGGGCAACCATTGATATTTTGCCTGTTTCTATTAAGGAAAGTTTTCCTAATTGGGTAAATTCTTCGGTTCCATGTCAAAAAGAACATCTTTTTGAAGGTGAGAGTACCCTTCACTTCTTTGTACAAAATGACATTCTATTTATTATGAAATGGACTCTCCAGGGAGAGATTAATGCCTTGAATATCCCAGTACTAGTCAGAAAGTTCCATATAAAATGGTGGGAACGAATCGATGAGAATGAGAAATTAGCTGAAATTCAGGCTAATATCAAAGTAAATGAGGTACTTATTGAGAAGCAGTTAAAACAAGATATAATCGAAAATAGTCCAATCAAGAAATTAAAAGCTTCTTTGATTAGAAAGAACCCCTATATTACAGAAGAAGAATTAAAGAAAAGATGCTTTCAATACTTTCAAGCCCAATTTATTACTAATTTTAATGTAGAAGATACAGTTTCAATTCAGCCTGATATTTCTATGGAGGATTCTCAGAATCTAGATGATGAAGAAGATTTTGATACTATGTACCAAAAGGCTCTGACTCTATTATGTGCCGAGTCATCATCCTCAAATGCTGAAGAACAGAAGAAGGCAAAAGATGGAGGAGAATAGTTCCAAAATAATGTGGTCCGTCCGTGAACCTTTTATTTCATGGCCGACAAAACTTTTGGAAAGATTCCTCTACTTTACATAAAGTAAAGTCGATAAAAAAGTTTAATGTGACTTAAAGTAAAGACGATTTCTTTACTTTTCTTAAAGTAAAGTCGACCGACACTCTTCTACCAACAAATGGCCTGGTAACCAACAGATGGTGGACTCATTACATCAATGAGTTATGTATAAATAAGGGGCTGCGCCCTCTTTCTCAGTGTGCAAATTTCAGCTCAGTTTTTTATTTCCTTTCTTTTCTGCATGCTTGTACTACTACTGTGTGCTGTACTACTGCCGTGTGCTTAATAAAAGATTTTCTTCTGCCTCTTCTTATCTTCTGCTCTTCTGCTTCCGCACTTTGGTATTAGTATGGTTAGGAATCCAAGGACCTGGATTTTTCTTTAATCTTTGATACAAAACTTTGTATCTTTGGCTATATCTTTATAAAAGTCAGCTACATAATTAAGAGCGCCTAAAAACCTCTGCAGCTGCTTAATATCAATAATCTCATCAGGAAATTTAGAAGCGAATTCAATACCTCTGTCAACAGGGATTATAGTACTATTTACTATATTATGTCCTAAGAATCTTATTTCAAGCTGAAATAAATTCATTTTAGGAGCCGAAATAACAAGGCGAGGGACTCCTCTTTCCTTTTCTGCAAGCTTGTACTACTACTGTGTGCTTAATAAAAGATTTCCTTCTGCCTCTTCTTATCTTCTGCTTCCGTACTTTGGTATCAGGGCCATGATGGCTCAGAAGTAGGTACGTCCTACTTCACTGCCTGTTTGATATGTAACTAATTTTTCTACTCAGCTTAGTTATTGTAAGGTCTTCATGACGGAAGTTTGTGTTTTACGGATAGTAGGAGTTTCTTTATTCTAGTTGATCGGCATACGGAAGAAATTCTAATGTTGCGTTAGTCATAGGCAGGGATTGCCTTTATTTTCCGTAAACCGTTGACAGCCGTACTAGTCTTCTTCAGCCAACTATTTTGTTCTCACAATTTTATCTTCGGAATTGTCATGAAGAAATATAACAACTTTTTTGTAATAATTATTAGTTCATACTTAAGCAGATAGTGAAGTAGATTTTACTCAGATGAGTGAAGGTTCGGTTCAGCCAATTGGCATGATAAAAAAGACCCTTAATATGGGCAAAAATGTTAAGAACATACAGATGTACGAGTATCCAATATACGTTGAAGAATTGAACAAATGGACGATTCCTAAGGTTCAACAAAAAGAGATATATCAGATAGGGACTTTTGATTTTCATTCCTCCATTGCAATAAAGACAATGGAGAAGACTGTTCCTGTTAATGACAATGAACAGATATTTAAGTTATTATCGGATGAGGATATAGATCCGTATAGGGAGAGGTATAATTTTCTCCACATTGGTTTAATTCAGATAGCCTTGAAACCTTTAACTCTGCAGAGGTTGAATGCTTCATTAATGACATCATTGAGAGATGCTCAATGTTTAGATTATCACAAATCACTTATGGGTGTGATACAGACTAGTCTATGTCATGAACCAGTATATTTTAATGTGTACCCTAATTTGAGTCTGTCAATCACAGACCCCAATATATTAGAATCTGTAACCTTAAATATGAAGACTTTTGGTTACAATTTTTTGCCTTGATCAGAAACTATAGCGATTATCTATAGGATTCATTGTAAAGTGTTAAATACGTTAGCTCCTAAAGCTAAGCATTTAACAAAACCTAGAAAGACTACTTTGATAGAAACCAACTTGATGACATCAAAGATAGCCTTAAATAAAATAATAAAATGGGACGAAATCGTCTTCCCAAATGAATGGACTTTGAACTTGGCTATACCTCCTAAAGCCACTTTAGATACAGAAATTGATCAGATAATTCAGAGTGATGATGGTGGTATCGAGGTTAGATTCACACCTTAATACAAAACTAAAATAACTAGTCCTAATTTTACACTTGAAAATCCTCGCAATTCTTCCAGTGCTAGCAGACCTTCAATCTCTAGCAGACCTTCAACCTCCTATTATGAGAATAGAGAAGGTTTTGAAGTCACTGGGATAACTCTAAATGAGAACATACCCCACGCTATGTATGAGCCAGCAAAGTCTAAATTAGACTCTCCGACTGAGTCAGAAATGCGATATTAGTTTATTTTATGGACTACACGACCTATCCAGAAATCCAAAAAATCCTAAATACTGAATATAAAGAAAATATAGTTTTCAGACAATGGTTTGAAAAGAAGTATACTAAAAAAGAGAGATATCACTATAGTGATAATTATTATGCTCATATGGGTTTTATAGGAAAAATAGTTTGGTTTGCTGAATGGTTCATATAAAACTATATCAAAGATGAGTTGATACAAATTAATGTGCTTGAAGATAATAATGTTAATTGGACCACTAATAAGAGAATAAAGTATCGTTCCTTATATCCTCATGTGATCCAATAATTATTCGTGCCCAGCACATGCTTGACCAAAGAAGCAGTCTCTTTTTTGAAAACTATTGAAAGTAAAGAAGAAACTATAAAAGAGATGCAGAATATAATAAAACAAAATAATTATACCAATAACTATATTCAGGTTATTGGGCAACAATTAACAAGAGTTGAAATTGCGCTTGATCTGGTTGTTGATAGATTAAGGGCAATCCATATTGAAATACCTCAAATTTCAAAGTCTGAAATAAGACAGACTGAGAATGTTCCGATTCAACCTCCGGTTGAAATTCAGGATTACAAACTGAATCCTAAAATTTCTATCAAAGATTTGATAGAAAAAAGTTAAAGAAATGTCTTTACATATGCTTGATGCTGAAGATTCAGTAGATGGTAATATAACTGAAGCCTCAGACGACCTAGGATATAGATCAGAAGATTTGGAGATAAGTCCAATCAGTATTGACGCGATACAAAAATCGTTTAAATCCTCTAATATTCTAGCTTCTTCATCAGGAATGATAAATAAGATGAACTATGTTAAGCCAAGATTGTCTAAATATTATTATAAACGACCACACCAATGGATGTGCTTTTCCAAGAGAATGATGATATCATTCAAAATAATTATCAAGGTGGTACTATCTATAAATGGAACATAGATGGTCAATCTGATAAACAGATTCATGATACTTTACATAGGATGATTATGTATGCCACAATTGCAAGAACTGGCGGTAATACTGATTCTAGCATTGCTAAATTCATAACCTGTAATTTTACCGGCATCCCTAATGGTTGGTGGGATCATTGTATTTCAGCAACCCAAAAGGAAACAATATATACTGCTGTTAAAATTGAGAATATGGTTGGCTCTGCTGATGCCATCTATACTCTAATTTGTACTATACTAGAACATTTTACTGGTGGCATTTCTGACGAGGGAGAGAAGATAAGAACTCTTTTACAAAACCTCAAATGCCCGACTTTGACTCACTTTAGATAGTATAAAGATACTTTCTTGAGTAGGGTTATGCAATTAGGCGATGCCAACAGTGCTCATTGGAAATCCAAATTTATTGATGGATTGCCCAACTTGTTTGCTGAAAGAGTCAAACAAGGAATGCGTAATAAGCACGCGGGAATTATTCCTTTTGATAAATTTACTTACGGATATTTGGTAAGTATTTGCATACAAGAAGTATTAGCTTTATGCAACGATCTTAAATTAAGAAATCAGTTAAAATCTCAGAGATTAACCGAACGTCATCAGTTAGGAGAATTTTGTAGTCAGTTTGCTATTGATACTCATAAACCTCCTAATGATAAAAAAATTTCTAAAAACTTGGATAGAAGTTATAAAAAGAAAAATAATTATAGGAAAAATAAAAGAAATATTCCTTATAAAGATAGAGATCATCCTTCTTCTCATAGGAGAAAGAATCCTCCTAAAGGTTCTAAGAAAACAATCAAGTGTTTTAGATGTGGTAAATTAGGCAACTATGCTAGCAAATTTCAGTTCAGTTTTTCATTTTCTTCCTTTTCTGCATGCTTGTACTACTACTGTGTGCTTCATAAAAGATTTCCTTCTGCCTCTTCTTATCTCCTTCTCTTCTGCTTTCGTACTTTGGTATCAGAGCCATGACGGCTCGGGAGTAGGTACGTCCTATTTCAATGCCTGTTTCTATTAAGGAAAGTTTTCCTAATTGGGTAAATTCTTCGGTTCCCTGTCAAAAAGAAATATTTTTGAAGGAGAGAGTACCCTTCACTTCTTTGTACAAAATGACATTCCATTTATTATGAAATTGACTCTCCAGGGAGAGATTAATGCCCTTAATATCCTAGTACTAGTCAGAAAGTTCCATATAAAATGCTATGTGAAAAAGAAAATAGAAGAGATTCAAGATGAAGGATTGAGAAAGACTCTTTTAAAGATTATGATCAATTCTGGTTCTGAAAAGAAGTCTAGATCATCATACATTGAGTCATCTTCAGATGAAGAAATTTGTGATAACAATTGCCAATGCAATAATTGTTCAATACAGGAAGATGCCGACTACTATAAATCTATAGTAGAGATGAATGGTCTTTCCATTCACACCTTGACTAAAGGTCATAAAAGAGAAATATTAGAGTCTCTTTTGAATAATAATATTACGAGTTCTGTTCGTACTAAAATTCTTGATCTTTTTACTGATGAAAAGAATGAAGAAGATATTATTCAGCAATATGAGGAAAATACTTATAACATGTCTGAAGTTATTAATAGGTATAAAAACAAAAATCATGTACCTGTTATAATTAGCGATCTCAATCAGGAGATTAAAACTCTAAAAATGGAAATAAAGTCCTTACAAGTACAGGGTGCGATTACTCAAAAGAGGCTTAAAAAGCTTGAAATTACCGGTTTTATGGAACCGAAAACTCCAATAAATGAATTAGAAGGATTACCTTCTACTTCAAACTTATCCCCGAAGGGTAAAGAATTAGCTTTATCCAATAAACCTAATAACTCTGAGGATGATCCAGATTTATTTCTAAATAATATGGATCTGTTTATTACTCATAAATGGTTTCTAAAAATAAATTTAATCATCAATAATGAGTGTTATATCACAGATCTTATTGCACTTGTTGATAGTGGTGTTGATCTGAATTGTGTTAAAGAAGGAATTGTTCCAATAAAATACTGTGAACGAACCACTCAGACTCTCGGTGCTGCTAATAATAAAGCATTGACTACCCCTTACAAAATTACAGATGTAAATATTTGTAAGGATAATATGTGTATTCCTTTACATTTTATTGTTGTAAAAGAAATAACACAACATGTTATTCTAGGAACTCATTTCTTAGAAAAGAGTATGCCAATAAGGGAGATAAGCATGAAAGGAATCATTGCTGAAATACAATGATCCCACCAACCTTTAAGGATGCCCGTAAAACTGTAGGTTATGAATTTAGCAATGATAGAATCTGTATTACCGTTGATGATGGTGCTATCGAGTTTAGATTCAGACCTCAATACAAAACTAAAATAATTACTCCTAATTTTAGACTTGAAAATCCTCGTAATTTTACCAGCGCTAGCAGACCTTCAATCTCTAGCAGACCTTCAACCTCCTATTATAAGAATAGAGAAGGTTCTGAAGTCACTGGGATAACTCTAAATGAGAACATACCCCATGCTAAGTATGAGCTAGCAAAGTCTAAATTAGACTCTCAGACTGAGTCAGAAATGCGATATTAGTTTATTTTATGGACTACACGACCTATCCAGAAATTCAAAAAATCCTAAATACTGAATATAAAAAAAATATAGTTTTCAGACAATGGTTTGAAAAAAAGTATACTAAAGAAGAGAGAGAGATCAATATCGTGATAATTATCATGCTCATATGAGTTCTATAGGAAAAACAGTTTGGTTTGCTGAATGGTTCATAGAAAACTATATCAAAGATGAGTTGATACAAATTAATGTGCTTGAAGATAATTATATTAATTGGACCACTAATAAGGGAATAAAGCATCGTTCCTTATATCCTCCATGTGATCAAATCATTATTCGTGCCCAGCACATGCTTGACCAAATAGAAGCAGTCTTTTTTTTGAAAACTATTGAAAGTAAAGAAGAAACTATAAAAGAGATGCAGAATATAATAAAACAAGATAATTATACCAATAACTATATTCAGGTTATTGGGCAACAACTAACAAGAGTTGAAATTGCGCTTGATCTGGTTGTTGATAGATTAAGGGCAATCAAATTTCAAAGTCTGAAATAAGACAGACTGAGAATGTTCCGATTCAACCTCCGATTGAAATTCAGGATTATAAACTGAATCCTGAAATTTCTATCAAAGATTTGATAGAAAAAGTTAAAGATATGTCTTTACATATGCTTGATGCTGAAGATTCAGTAGATGGTAATATAACTGAAGCCTCAGATGACCTAGGATATAGATCAGAAGATTTGGATATAAGTCCAATCAGTATTGATGTGATACAAAGATCAATTCAATCCTCTGATATTCTGGCTTCTTCATCAGGAATGATAAATAAGATGAACTATGTTAAGCCAAGATTGTCTAAATATTATTCTAAACGACCAACACCAATGGATATGCTCTTCGAAGAGAATGATGATATCATTCAAAATAATTATCATGGTGGTACTATTTATGAATGGAACATAGATGGTCAATCTGATAAACAGATTCATGACACTTTACATAGGATGATTATGTAAGCCACAATTGCAAGAACTGGTGGTAATACTGATTCTAGCATTGCTAAATTCATAACTTGCAATTTTACGGGCATCCTTAAGGTTGGTGGGATCATTGTATTTCAGCAACCCAAAAGGAAACAATATATACTGCTGTTAAAACTGAGAATATGGTTGGCTCTGTTGTTTTCGTTTATACTCTAATTTGTACTATACTAGAACATTTTACTGATGGCATTTCTGACGAGGGAGAGAAGATAAGAACTCTCTTACAAAACCTCAGATGCCCGACTTTGACTCACTTTAGATGGTATAAAGATACTCTCTTGAGTAGGGTTATGCAATCAGACGATGCCAACAGTGCTCATTGAAAATCCAAATTTATTGATGGGTTGCCCAACTTGTTTGCTGTAAGAGTCAAACAAGGAATGCGTAATAAGCACGCGGGAATTATTCCTTATGATAAATTTACTTACGGATATTTGGTAAGTATTTGCATACAAGAAAGATTAGCTTTATGCAACGATCTTAAATTAAGAAATCAGTTAAAATCTCAGAGATTAACCGAGCGTCATCAGTTAGGAGAATTTTTTAGTCAGTTTGCTATTGATACTCATAAACCTCCTAATGATAAATTTTTTTCTAAAAACTTGGATAGAAGTTATAAAAAGAAAAATAATTATAGGAAAAATAAAAGAAATATTCCTTATAAAGATAGATATCATCCTTCTTCTCATAGTAGAAAGAATCCTCTTAAAGGTTCTAATAAAATAATCAAGTGTTTCAGATGTGGTAAATTAGGCCACTATGCTAGCAAATTTTAGTTCAGTTTTTCATTTTCTTCCTTTTCTGCAAGCTTGTACTACTACTGTGTGCTGTACTACTACTGTGTGCTTAATAAAAGATTTCTTTCTGCCTCTTCTTATCTTCTGCTTTCGCACTTTGGTATCAGAGCCATGACGGCTCAGGAGTAGGTACGTCCTACTTCATGACCTGTTTCTATTAAGAAAAGTTTTCCTAATTGGATAAATTCTTCGATTCCCTGTCAAAAAGAACATCTTTTTGAAGGTGAGAGTACCCTTTACTTCTTTGTACAAAATGACATTCCATTTATTATGAAATGGACTCTCCAGGGAGAGATTAATGTCCTGAATATCCCAGTACTAGTCAGAAAGTTCTGTATAAAATGCTATGTGAAAAAGAAAATAGAAGATATTCAAGATGAAGGATTGAGAAAGACTCTTTTAAAGATTATGATCAATTTTGGTTCTGAAAAGGAGTCTAGATCATCAGACATTGAGTCATCTTCAGATGAAGAAATTTGTGATAGCGATTGCCAATGCAATAATTGTTCAATACAGGAAGATGCTGACTACTATAAATCTATAGTAGAGATGGATGGTATTTCCATTCACACCTTGACTAAAGGTGATAAAAGAGAAATATTAGAGTCTCTTTTGTATAACAATATTACGAGTTCTGTTCGTACTAAAATTCTTGATCTTCTTACTGATGAAAAGAATGAAGAAGATATTATTCAGCAACATGAGGAAAATACTTATAACATGTCTGAAGTTATTAATAGATATAAAAACAAAAATCATGTACCTGTTACAATTAGCGATCTCAATCAGGAGATTAAAACTCTAAAAAAGGAAATAAAGTCCTTATAAGTACATGGTGCGATTACTCAAGAGAGGCTTAAAAAACTTGAAATTAGCGGTTTTAGGGAACCGGGAACTCCAATAAATGAGTTCTATAATAATATATACTGCAACCCAAGGTTGGTGGGATCATTGTATTTCAGCAACCCAAAAGGAAATAATATATACTGCTGTTAAAACTGAGAATATGGTTGGCTCTGCTGATGCCGTCTATACTCTAATTTGTACTATACTAGAACATTTTGCTGGTGGCATTTCTGACGAGGGAGAGAAGATAAGAACTCTCTTACAAAACCTCAGATGCCCGACTTTGACTCACTTTAGATGGTATAAAGATACTTTCTTGAGTAGGGTTATACAATTAGGCGATGCCAACGGTGCTCATTGGAAATCCAAATTTATTGATGGATTCCCAACTTGTTTGCTGAAAGAGTCAAACAAGGAATGCGTAATAAGCACGCGAGAATTATTCCTAATGATAAATTTACTTACGAATATTTGGTTAGTATTTGTATACAAGAAGGATTAGCTTTACGCAACGATCTTAAATTAAGAAATCAGTTAAAATCTCAGAGTTTAACAGAGCGTCATCAGTTAGGAGAATTTTGTAGTAAATTTGCTATTGATACTCATAAATATACTAATGATAAAAATTTCTAAAAACTTGGATAGAAGTTATAAAAAGAAAAATAATTATAGGAAAAATTAAAGAAATTTTCCTTATAAAGATAATGATCATCCTTCTTCTCATAGGAGAAAGAATCCTCCTAAAGGTTCTAATAAAACAATCAAGTTTTTTAGATGTGGTAAATTAGGCCACTATGCTAGCAAATGCTATGTGAAAAAGAAAATAGAAGAGATTCAAAATGAAGGATTGAGAAAGACTCTTTTAAAGATTATGATCAATTCTGGTTCTGAAAAGGAGTCTAGATCATCAGACATTGAGTCATCTTCAGATGAAGAAATTTGTGATAGCGATTGCCAATGCAATAATTGTTCAATACAGAAAGATGCTGACTACTATAAATCTACAGTAGAGTTGAATGGTCTTTCCATTCACACCTTGACAAAAGGTGATAAAAGAGGAATATTAGAGTCTATTTTGAATAATAATATTACGAGTTCTGTTCGTACTAAAATTCTTGATATTCTTACTGATGAAAAGAATGAAGAAGATATTATTCAGCAACATGAGGAAAATACTTATAACTTGTCTGAAGTTATTAATAGGTATAAAAACAAAAATCATGTACCTGTTACAATTAGCGATCTCAATCAGGAGATTAAAACTTTAAAAAATAAAATAAAGTCCTTACAAGTACAGGGTGCGATTACTCAAGAGAGGCTTAAAAAACTTGAAATTAGCGGTTTTAGGGAACCGAAAACTCCAATAAATGAATTAGAAGGATTAGCTTCTACTTCAAACGTATCCCCAAAGGGTAAAGAATTAGCTTTATCCTATATACCTAATAACTCTGAGGATGATCCAGATTCATTTCTAAATAAGATGGATCTGTTTATTACTCATAAATGGTTTATAAAAATAAATTTAATCATCAATAATGAGTATTATATTACAGATCTTATTGTACTTGTTGATAGTGGTGCTGATCTGAATTGTGTTAAAGAAGGAATTGTTCTAATAAAATACTGTGAACGAACCAATCAGACTTTCAGTATTGCTAATAATAAAGCATTGACTACCCCTTACAAAATTACAGATGTAAATATTTGTAAGGATAATATGTGTATTCCTTTACATTTTATTGTTGTAAAATAAATAACACAACATGTTATTCTAGGAACTCCTTTCTTAGAAAAGCTTATGCCAATAAGGGAGATAAGCAAGAAAGGAATCATTACTGAATAACAAAAAATTAGGTTTGATTTTATTACTGACCCGATGGTAAAAATTTTAAATAAAATTAAGGAAGTTTATTTAAAAGAAAATCAAATAAATTTTCTTAAAGAAGAAATACAAATATTAGGTATTTCTCAACAATTAGAAAAGTCGGAGATCCGTCAAAAATTTTTACAAGTTGAAGAGGATTTCAAACTTCAAACTTGTAGGAATATGCCTAATGCCTTTTGGGATAGAAAGAAGCATATTGTGTCTCTTCCCTATGAAGAGACTTTTAGAGAGATTAATATTCCTACCAAGGCCAGACCTTGCCAGATGAACTCTGAATATCTATAGTTATGTAAAAAGGAAATACAAGATCTCTTAGATAAAGGACTTATAAGGAAGTCTTACTCTCCATGGAGCTGCACTGCATTTTATGCGAACAATGCTGCAGAAAAGGAAAGGGGAGTCCCTCGCCTTGTTATCAATTAAAAACCCTTAAACAAGGTTTTAAAATGGATAAGATATCCTATTCCTAATAAGAAGGACTTGCTTAATCGGATAGCTAGGGCAAATATATACTCTAAGTTTGATCTGAAATCTGGATATTGGCAGATTCAAATAGATGAGAAAGACAAATATAAAACGGCATTTACTATTTCTTTTGGACATTTTGAATGTAATGTTATGCCTTTTGGATTAAAAAATGCTCCCTCTAAATTTTAAAATATTATGAATGAAATATTTATTCAGCATTCTAATTTCATTCTGTCATACATAGATGACATACTAATATTTTCTAATACCATTGAAGAACACTTCAAACATTTGAATATCTTCAAACATCTAGTTATTAAAAATGGACTTGTTATTTTGGCTCCTAAAATGAATTTATTTCAGCTTAAAATAAGATTTTTAGGACTTAATATAGTAAATAGTACTATAATCCCTGTTGACAGAAGCATTAAATTTGCTTCTAAATTTTCTGATGAGATTATTGATATTAAGCAGCTGAAGAGGATTTTAGGTGCTCTTAATTATGTAGCTGACTTTTATAAAGATATAGCCATAGATACAAAGATTTTGTATCAAAGATTAAAGAAAAATCCAGGTCCTTGGTGTCCTAACCATACTAGTGCCATTAGAATTATTAAGCAGAAAGTAAAAAATTTACCCTGTCTTCATCTAGCAAATTTTGAATGGTACAAAATAGTTGAGACTGATGCTAGTAATATTGGGTATGGTGGTATCTTAAAACAATTAAATCCGGGTACTAACAAATCAGTATTAGTTTGATATCATTCCAGTAAATGGAATGATACTCAAATAAATTATTCTACCATTAAGAAAAAAATTCTTTCTATCATCTTGTGTATCAATAAGTTCCAATATGATTTACTTAATAAATTTTTTTATTATTAAGAATTGATTGTAGATCCGCTAAGACAGTCCTAGAAAAGGATGTAAAAAATTTAACATCCAAACAAATATTTGCACGATGGCAGGCTGAATCAGCTATATTTGATTTTGATATTGAATATATACATGGAAATGAGAATTCCCTTCCTGAATTTTTGACTCGTGAATTTTTGCAGGATGTCAAGTCGAAAGGGTAAGCAACTATGGGTTCCTAGACCCGTTGCTACGAAATATTTACAGGGGTCCAGACTCGATTCTGGTTCTACCAAAGGGAAAGAAAATCAGTCTTCTCCCTCCTTTAAAGACGTGGTTGATAAGGAACTAGTTTTTCTTCAGAAAATAAAGTCTGAAAAAATTATTTAAATTAGTCGTGAAGAAGTCCCCCTTTTGTCTGAGCCATGGAAATTGATGGCTCGCTACATGGATCTTAGCATGTTTCCAAGATTCCATAAAACCCGTAATATGTTCGAGGGAATTTTATTAGCTCCCAAATCAGTGGAAATAAAACACTACTATCAGAAGGTTAATGATCCTACTTCTGATATAGTCTATAGCAAAGCTATTATCAAAAGGGTGATAACTCCACAATCTTGGGGCTTAAACCCTAATTCCTTTATGACCAGTGCCGTTCATGATAAATCGGCCTTAGTCTATACTTACTGGGAATATGTTGATGCTTTTTACAAAGTGTTTTATTAGCAAAACAATAATAAAAAACATACTTGGTTTCTAAAAATCTGTCCAGAAATACTCAGCCTGTATATCCCTACATGGTTCTATAATTGGTGGCTGCTACTTGGGGCAACCATTGATATTTTGCCTGTTTCTATTAAGGAAAGTTTCCCTAATTGGGTAAATTCTTTGGTTCCCTGTCAAAAAGAACATCTTTTTGAAGGTGAGAGTACCCTTCACTTCTTTGTACAAAATGACATTCCATTTATTATGAAATGGACTCTCCAGGGAGAGATTAATGCCCTGAATATCCCAGTACTAGTTAGAAAGTTCCATATAAAATGGTGGGAACGAATCGATGAGAATAAAAAATTAGCCAAAATTTAGGCTAATATCAAAGTAAATGAGGTACTTATTGAGAAGCAGTTAAAACAAGATATAATGGAAAATAGTCCAATCAAGAAATTAAAAGCTTCTTTGATTAGAAAGAACCCCTATATTACAGAAGAAGAATTAAAGAAAAGATGCTTTCAATACTTTCAAGCTCAATTCATTGCTGATTTTAATATGGAAGATACAGTTCCAATTCAGCCTGATATTTCTATGGAGTATTCTCAGAATCCAGATAATGAAGAAGATTTTAATACTATGTACCAAAAGGCTCTGACTCTATTATGTGCCGAGTCATCATCCTCAAATGCTGAAGAACAGAAGAAGGCAAAAGATGGAGGAGAATAGTTCCAAAATAATGTGGTCGATCCGTGAGCCGTCCGTGAACCTTTTCTTTCATGGCTGACAAAACTTTTGGGAAGATTCCTTTACTTTACATAAAGTAAAGTCGACATAAAAGTTTAATGTGACTTAAAGTAAAGACGATTTCTTTACTTTTCTTAAAGTAAGGTCGACCGACACTCTCCTACCGGCAGATGGCCTGGTAACCGACAGATGGCAGACTCATTACATCAATGAGTTATGTATAAATAAGGGGCCGTGCCATCTTTCCCAGTGTGCAAATTTCAGTTCAGTTTTTTATTTTCTTCCTTTTCTGCAAGCTTGTACTACTACTGTGTGCTTAATAAAAGTTTTCCTTCTGCCTCTTCTTATCTTCTGCTCTTCTGCTTCCGCAATTTGTATATATATATATATATATATATACTCGCAAAATATATATATATATATATATATATATATATATATATTTATATATATATATATTTATATATATATTTATATATATATATATATATATATATATAAAATATATATATATATATTTATATATATATATATATATATATATATATATATATATATATATATATATATATATATATATATATATATAAATATATATATATATAAATATTAGCCTGAAGAGATGCAAGATTGGCCTTCTTCTCCTTTAGGATTGTAGCATATATATATATATATATATATATATATATATATATATATATATATATATATATATATATATATATATATATATATATATCTATTATACAAAACACAAAGGTTTTTGATTCCTAGGGCTGACTGTGCCAAGATAAAGAGTGGTTGGGATTTAATCTTGGTGAATCAACGGTTGTAGATGAGCATTATGAGAGTGGGGTTTATTGAGAGTGGGGTTTATATAATAATAGATTATTGAGAGGTTGCCTTTTTGTTTATTAATAGCTCTTCAATTCTTGAAGAGACAGCCATCAATGACCCTCGGTTTTCAAGGTGTCAAACACTGACACAATAACCAGCCGAACACACAAAGTTATTACTCCCATTCCACAATAACCAGCCGAACACACAAAGTTGAGTTGACTGCTACTGCACTCTTCACGAAGGGTCAAGTGGCTACATTAATTCCAAGGGCCCAAATATCAACCCATCCTCACTCTTCTCATTTTCCTCTGCTACTCCACTCTTCTCCTTCAACGAATTAAGCTAACCCTCTCTGCTCCCCCATCTCCTCTCTCCTCTCTGCTCCCTTCTCGCTGAAGATCACGTCAGGTATTCTCTCTTCTCTCTTCTCTCTGCTCTCCATTCTTCTTCTTCTTCTTCTTTCTTCTTCAAAGTTTCAAGGATGCTAGGGCTGTCGGTCGGAGAGAAGCAGTTCATACACGGCGGCATCGCCCACGACCTAAGATCGGACGGCCGCGGCAGTTCAAAGTTGAGTCATCCCTCAGGCCAGCGGCTCGGCTCGAGTCTGATTCGGCGCGACCGACGTGATTGTCAGCGTCAAGGTATTACGATCACACATTGCTCCCCCATTTTTTTTTGGATCTTTTTCTTTGATCTTTATTTTTTGATTTTGAGTTGAATTTCCGTGGATAATTGACTTAATTTTGTTGAAATTGGGAGGGATTTGTAATTATGGGGAGTGGAGTGTTAATGCTGCTGTGGAGATTTATGGATCATGTCTTTTTTTAGACCATCTTGATTCTGGAAGAGGAGAGCGAGTGATTAAATTTTGGAGGAGTAATTTTGAATTTTTTTAGACCATGTCTTTTTTTATGACGATTTCTTCTTTAAATTCACATAAGGAGGAGTAATTTTGAATTTTTTTAGTTGAATATATTGTGGGTGTCTGAATTGTTTTTAGTTGGAGGTGGAACTGGCATAGTTATAGGGTGAGGTCTCCTCTTCCAACCTCCTCTTCTAGGGTTCCTCGAAGCATTCGAATCTCCAAATCTAGGGTTTCCAGCTCCGCTTCAGGTCAGTTCCGGATTCGACCTCCATTTCAAGCAACTATGGTTCGTGTGATTATGCTAGCGTATGTAGGATTGAAGGGATCTTTTGAGTTTTGATTTGCAGGGTTCTCCAAATCTAGGGTTTCCAGCCATATTAAATGTTATCTTCATTGAAATAATATAAGAAACACTTAGAATTGGCAATGAACAAATAGACTCTGTTTCTTTTTTGAATACTTCGGCTTCAGTTAAAAAAAGAGGTCTGGTGTTTAGGTTTTCTAAAACTTCTATTTTTTATGCATGGATCTTTAGTTTTCCACATTAACACATCTATTGATATATAGAAGCTTATCTAGGACAACTTTGAGTTCCTACTGCTGCTGGTTTTGTTGATCCTTAGATTTGCTTGCGCTGTCATTAGCAATAGTTGCTAGACTATCAATGGTGTTGCGAATTAATTTTTTTGGATCTTTGACTCCAGGCCCATCTTCGTCGAGACCGGAGTCATCCCTCAGGCCAGCGGCTCGGCTCGTGTCCGATTCGGCGCGACCGACGTGATTGTCAGGCTTAGTTGGATGTTCGATAGAAAGGCTTAGTTGGATGTTCGATAGACCGGAGTCATCCATCTTTTCTTTATCGATATTCATGTAAATGTTTCTCTCTTTTCCCTCATTTTAACATTTATGTTGGATGTTCGATAGAAAGGCTTAGTTGATTTAAACATTAGTTATATTTCTACATTTTAGATTGCAGTTGAGGTCAGTTGAGGTCAGGATAAACCGTTTAGAAAGAGGAGACGCAACATCTCTCCTAGACCTAGGTAATTTCTCCTCTCTCTTTCTATATATATTTACTGATCCCATGTCGTTCATCGAAATTCCACATTTTTTTCGAATTTTTAATTTTTTTTTATTTGGAGTTGTTTTTGTTTGTGTTGATTCTGTTGCGTAAAATTTTGAAGTAGTTGTTGTTGTTGTTGTTGTTGATTTTGGAACAATTTTGATTAGAAGAGGATCTGCTGCTTCAAAATTTGTTGCTGCGATAAAGAATCATGCATCTTCTGCTTATGTTGTTGCTTTTTGAAAAGCAACAACAATCCCAAACCAGGTCTAAGTTGGACTTGGTGCAAATCCAAAAAATGTTTGGTTGTCCATAAATTAGAAATGCTTTACCTTTTTCTTCGCTGCTCTTTGGCCCTGTTTGGGACTCAGTTTTGACGCCCCAATAACGAGTTTGAGGTCAAAACTCAGTTTTAATTTTTTGTGATCTTTTTTTCGGATTTGGTTTTGGCAAAACCATAGTAAGAGTACTCTTTTGGAAACAGAAGAAAAAGCTCCCACCAAAACTGAATTGACAAAATTGTTCAGACTCTTTCCTTTCATATGATTATCCCTACTCTATCCATCTTTTCTTTATCGATATTCATGTAAATGTTTCTCTCTTTTCCCTCATTTTAACATTTATGTTGGATTAAATTAAACATTTTTAAAATTTGGTTAGCTTCTAACTTATAGATTAGATTGAATTAAAATTTACTTTTAAATTTGATTATATTATATCTAAGGTATGGTAGATTATATTTTTAGTCAAGATTTGGAGATGGAACAGGAGTATGGTACATTCATATATAAGCATGAGATTGTTTGGTAATTTCTACATTTGAAACATGCCCAAACACTTTTTGGTTCTCAAAACCAAATCCCAAACCTGAAGACTCCGTTTATCTTGGTTTTGTTTTTCAAAACTCTGATTAATAAAATTCCATTTTCAAAATTGAATCCCAAACGGACTCTTCCTCCGATGGCGAGGCATCCACCGCTACAGCCATTAGTTTGCAAGGAAAGTAGAATGGAGGCGATAGGCGGCAGTGAGATAGTCACTCATGGTGGCAGATGAAAGTTGTGGCTTAGTTGATTTAAACATTAGTTATATTTCTACATTTTAGATTTCTACATTTTAACATTTATGTTGGATGTTCGATAGAAAGGCTTAGTTGATTTAAATATTAGTTATATTTCTATATTTTAGATTGCAGTTGAGGTCAGGATAAACCGTTTAGAGAGAGGAGACGCAACATCTCTCCTAGACCTAGGTAATTTCTCCTCTCTCTCTATATATATATTTACTGATCCCATGTCGTTCATCGAAATTCCACATTTTTTTCGAATTTTTAATTTTTTTTATTTGGAGTTGTTTTTGTTTGTGTTGATTCTGTTGCGTAAAATTTTGAAGTAGTAGTTGTTGTTGTTGTTGTTGATTTTGGAACAATTTTGATTAGAAGAGGATCTGCTGCTTCAAAATTTGTTGCTGCGATAGAGAATCATGCATCAGCTATCCACGCGAATTTGATCGGATTTATTTTGGCGTTCCTTTCAATTTTTTTTTCTTTTGCGTTTTTTTTCTTTCTTTTATTACTCTCTGACATTTTATCAGTTGCGAGGAAGTAGGAATGGGAGATCCGAGAGAATTTGGAAGTCCTTTCTAATTCTAGATAATTCAATCAATAAAAAATGACTTTTATATAGATACTTTTTTTTGGAAAGACTGTGCATAAGGATTCAGTACCTTAACCCATACTAATCTATTGACACAGGTTCACATTGAACAAGGCTGGCCCTGTGCGGAATCGTTGGTTACTCTCTTGGCTGGTAGGAATTGCTGGACAAAGGTTTGTAATCATGTCGCATTCTCCTTTCAAGTATTTGCTCTTCCATTTCGTAATGCTAAAGCTCTATGCAACTTGAGTGTTCATATTGTTTATTGGAATTTTAAGTCAAGAGACAGTGAGACAATCGAATGATTCATTTTTTGTGAACTAATGAATTATTTTTGTTGCTTTTTGTAAAGTGAAAATGCAAAATTTGAGTATAAATTGATCAACTGTAGAGAGTATTTTTGTTGCTTTTTGTAATAGTTTATGACATTTTATATTAATATATGATATTTTTGGAATTATACTTATAATTTATTATTATTTTAATAGTAAGCGTTATGCCCCCTGGAATAATATTCTGGCTACGCCACTGGCCATTAGTATTTAGTAAAGGACAGTGGAGGGAACAGTATCCATGTGTGGTTTCTGGCCATTAGTATTTATAGGAATCATGCAAGTTATTGAATCTAACAGCCCCTATTGCCTATGTTCCCATGTCCCAATTAAAATTTTTGATCTTTGGACTAAACTTTGGAGCGTGTAGACAGATCTTTAGAATTTTTGAGCGTGTAGACAGATCTAAACAGCCCCCATTTCCATTTCAGTGGAATTATTTTTTCTCATAATTTTAACATTTATTTTATGTGATTTAGTTGGACGTTGGTATTACTTGAAGAGCCTATCGATTTTTTCGAGTCGCACAAAGATGCTACCGTTATGGAATTTGTTAATAGACTTCAATGAATTCTATACTTCATTTATCATTATTAACCAACTTTATATACACACACTCTAGACATCTGCTGATAGTTACATATCAAAAAGGCAATTAGCTCAACGCAAAAGGAGAGAACGTGAACAATCACAGAGAAATGTAGCTCAATATGATGAAGGCTCTACCTCACGTAATGTTACGATTTCTGAACAAGATGTTAATCCAACTATCAGGTGATCATCCACTTGATTGTACATATGGTCTAATCTAATCTACTTTAATTTAATTATATTTCAGTTTTGGTTTCATTTGGATAGGTCTTTAGCTCAGTTTAGAAGGCAAGAACGCGAACGTAAACAAACAACCATATCTCGGTATATGACTCCTACTAGCATACTTGATGTACCTCGGATAACACCTACACCGTCCACTTCTCCAGTGACACCTGGTTTACCAACTTCTCGAGTTGAACGAGAATATGAGGGTGCAGCTCAACGTAGACGGATAGAACAAGATCAAGAAACACATCATGTAACACCTGGATTGTCAACTTCTCGAGTTGAACAAGAAGATGGATCAGCCTCGCAATTAATATGCAGGCGTGTTCAACATAGAGTTGGTCCACCAACACAGCTGGAGTCTGATCGACATTATCTTGGATTAATGAATATCGCATGCTCTCATTGCTCAGCTTTATATTGGTTGGATGAACAATTGTCGAATTCAACTTTAACAACACATCGATTTGGAACTTGCTGTTTACAAGGAAAAATAAAACTAGGGGCACTTATCGAACCCCCTCCAACACTTCGAGATTTATATGATGGTGATAGTGTGCAATCAAAATCTTTTCGACAGTATACTCGAGAGTATAATGCGGCTAATGCATTTACCAGTCTTGGCGCTTCCCTTGAACGAAGATTGATTGCTGGAAGAGGTCCGACATCATTTACAATTCATGGGGAATTACGTCATCGAAGTGGCTCGCTTCTGCTACAACACAACCAAGATCCAAGTTATTGTCAACTATACATTTATGATCCGGCTGCTGCTACAGAGCTACGGAGTAATAGAAACCGTCATTTGAGAAGAGATGTCTTACAGATTATTCAAGATTGTTTATTACACGTAAATCCATTCATCAATCTGTACCAGCAAGCTTACACTATTTTAACTCAAGGGGATTTAGCTGGTCAAGATCTCCCCGTATATTTGCACTATAGTGCAAACAAGGATATACGACGGTATAATCTACCAACTGTAGATGAAATTGCAATTATTTTACCTGGGGATGGCCATCGACCTTCTGGTATGAGAGATATTGTTTTACATCTACGTGGAAATAATCAACTAATGCAAATCAACGAGGCTCATCCTGCATATTTGCCATTGTATTATGTATTATTATTTCCACATGATCAACTTGGATGGGAACCTGATTTGAAGCAATGGGATCCTTTGCTAAAACAATTCTCACATAGACGCCTTACATTATGTGAGTATTATTGCTACCGTCTATTTAAAAGACATACAGAGTATTCTTCAATTTTGAGAGCAGGAAAGTTGTTTCAAGAGTTCATAGTTGATGCTTGGTCACAAACTGAGCAAAATCGTTTGACATACATCAAACTTAATCCGCAGAAACTTCGTTCAGAACTATATCAGGGCCTTACAGATATTGATGCATATGTCAGTGGCGATCAGATTGGACAGCGCATGGTACTTCCATCATCTTTCACTGGTAGTGCACGTCACATGTTTGAAATCTTTCAAGACTCGATGGCTATCATACGGTATAACAAGCATCCAGATATATTTCTTACAATGACCGCAAATCCAAAGTGGCCTGAAATAATTTCAGCTCTGCTGCCCAATCAAAATGCTATCGATCGACCTGATTTAGTTGCACGTGTTTTTGAGTTAAAAAGAAAGGCTTTAATGAAGGAGATTGATGTCAATAATATATTTGGTAGGAAAGTAGCACACGTCTTTACAATTGAATTTCAGAAACGCGGGCTTCCACATATGCATGCTCTTTTTTTTTCTTTGTGGTCCAGATAAGATCCACACATGTGATCAAGTGGATAAGATTGTTTCTGCTGAATTTCCCGATCCTACTCAGTGTCCTGCATTATTTGAAACCGTTATAAAATGTATGGTACATGGACCATGTGGTGCTCGAAACCCAAATGCGTCATGTATGGAGAATGGTAAATGCACTAAGAGATATCCGAGAAATTACGTAGATTCAACAACCATGGATCGTGACGGCTATCCTATATATCGTCGTCGTAATGTCGGACAAATCTACACTGTAAAAGGGCATCAGGTTGATAATCGAGATGTTGTTCCATACAATATATATCTCTCCCTACGCTTTAACTGTCATATTAACGTCGAAGTCTGTGCCGGAATAAGATGTGTCAAGTACATTCATAAATATATTTATAAAGGCCATGATCGAACCACAATGGTACTGGGGGCAGTAGATGAGATCCAACAATACCTTGATGCAAGATATATTGGACCGCCAGAGGCAGCTTGGCGAATATTTGAGCATCCTTTACATCAGGAGATTCCGTCAGTACAAAGACTGGTCCTTCATTTACCAGGTCAACACCGTGTTACTTTTGATCCAGATGAAGATCCTGCTACAATAAGGGCTAGAGCTGATAATGAGAAGACAACTTTAACTGAATTTTTTACATGTTGTGCTTTACATGAGTCAGCACATGATCTTACTTACCAGGAGTTCCCCCAGAAGTTTGTGTGGAATAGATCCACAAAGGTATGGACTCCAAGAATATCGGGATATGCGATTGGCAGAATGTATTTTGCACCTCCTAACTCTGGTGAGCGCTTCTATCTGCGACTGTTACTTACAGTTGTTAAAGGACCAACATCATGGAAATATTTATGCACATTCAATGACGTAGAATACTCTACATTCAAAGCAACGTGTGTTGCAAGAGGTCTGCTTGAAGATGATTCAGAATGGAAACAATGCCTTGACGAGGCTTCAATTATGAAAACGAGATATCAATTAAGAAGATTGTTTTGTATTGTCCTAATCGAATGTTCACCGATCGATCCACTTGCATTGTGGAATCAATTCTCAGTTCATATTTGTGATGATCTTCAACATAAAATTCCTACTTTGTTCGCCATTTCTACTCCAACTCAATGTCAAATTGAAGATTATGGCTTATTCCTTATCAATGAATTGCTTCAGGAATCTGGTAAGTGTCTAGCTGACTTTCTGCCAATACCACTTCCTACACAAGATTGGAATGCAATTGTTGGCAATAGACTGTTGTATGAACATCAGGAACTCATAAATACAGCTAAACAAGTGGATGCACAGAAGGATGTGGATTGCCTAAACCATGCACAACATAGTGCTTATTTAGCAATTACTTCTTCCATTTTCGAGAATAAAGGAACTACATTTTTTCTGAGTGGTGGTGCCAGTACTGGAAAAACTTTTTTATATAATGCAATAGCAACAAAGTTGCGTAGTCTTGAAAATATAGTCATCACTGTCGCATCTTCTGGTATTGCATCGTTGCTACTTATTGAAGGTCGCACTGCACACTCAACATTTCGTATTCCGCTAGACGTGCGTGATAATTCACTTTGTAATTTTAGCAAGCAATCTATACATGCACAATTATTCAGAAAAGCGAAGTTGATAATATGGGATGAAGTTCCGATGCAACATCGCTATTGTGTTGAGTCAGTAGATCGAACGTTGCGGGATATTTGTGATAACGACAGAGCATTTGGTGGAATTACGGTTGTTCTTGGTGGAGATTTTCGACAAATATTGCCAGTCATACCAAAGGGGGTTCGCGAAGAAATTGTTGGAGCCTCATTGAGACGATCTGCATTGTGGTGTTCTATTCAAGTTTTGATATTGGATAAGAATATGCGGCTGGCTAACTCTTCTATTGAAAATACAAATTATGCAAAATTTATTTTGGAGGTATTTATAAGTATTATCTTTATCACCATTTTAGAATTATACCATTTTAGAATTATGGACCTTTAACTTAGGTAATTTCTATTCATGTAATAGGTTGACACAAATCCTACAGAAGTCGTAGAGCTTCCCTCCCATATATTCAGATGTAATGATTTAAAAGAGTTAGTACTAAGAATTTATCCACAGCTAGATGTTGAGGGCATGGTGACTCCGGCGTACCTGACTGAACGAATAATTCTTTCCGCACGGAATGATGATGTTAATTTAATAAATACTGTTGCTTTACAAATATATCCTGGAGAACAGATTACGTATTTAGCTGTCGACAAACTGGCCGAAACTGAAGAAACTGATCCTGCAATTATAAATCGTTATCCTGCCGAGTACATAAACTCTTTGGATCCTCCTGGGCTACCACCGTTTAAACTTGACCTTAAGGTTGGTTGTCCAATTATTTTGATTCGTAATATTGCACCTAAAGATGGCCTCTGCAATGGCACTCGCTTGATGGTTGTCAGATGTGCTTCCCGTGTGATTGAAGCTCAAATTTTGAATGGTGATAAAGCTGGCAGTTTTATATTTATTCCAAGAATATCTTTATCACCTTCAGCTTCAGAGTTGCCTTTTCATATGACAAGACGGCAGTTTCCATTTCGTGTAACTTATGCAATGACAATTAATAAATCTCAAGGGCAATCTGTAAAGTATGTAGGAGTTGACTTGCGTAACCCAGTTTTTAGCCATGGACATCTTTATGTGGCACTTTCAAGGTGCACATCTTTCGATCGTGTTAGTGTTCTCTTGCAGTCTAATTCAAATGACACATTAAACATCGTCTATCCAGAAATTTTGCTATGAATCTCATTGATGACTATTTTATGTAAGTAAACATAGTTTTATTTATTTTATTCCTATAATAGTTGATATTTTGCAGTTTGTTATACTTGATACATGTTTCAACTTAATGATTTGTATTATTTTTAATGAAGGGCTACAAGATGTGGACAAGCCTGACTATTTATGGCAATGTAAGAAATTTTTTAACAGCTGTGAATTTTAAGTGAAATTTTAACTTTAGTTTGCTAAAATATTGGTTTACTTTTTATGTAGAAGAATGCTAAAATGATGCTTATCTGCGTGAAATTGTAAGTTGCTAAACGTACTTTATACTATACTATATTTGATCTCATTTGTTTTTTATTGTTTTTTTTAATTATAGGTTAACTTACTTCGAAACATTAATAGATCTGTCAAGTTTCGTCCTTATACGAGACTTTGGGGTGACAAGGTATGCATGCCATTAGAGGTGATCATTTTCTTAATAAGAGTGCTTATATTAGTAACTATTCTATAATTATTATTTTCAGATAGTTGAAAACAGAATGGTACATGCAAATGTGACGGGGCTTGATCGCCATCATTGGATGATTTTTCTCACTGAGCGTGATTGGGTACTCAAATCTCGAACATCGACGCTCCCACTTAATATGGTAAATAAGTTTTTTACTTTATATTTTCAATATTATCAAATAAAAATGGTGAGTCACATTAACAATTTTGTGTTTTTCAAGTATTTAGGTTGTTGCTCATCCAAATGGCACTTCTTTATGGATTCCGATTGAGACTCGATCTCTTTATTATGTGATGAATAGGATGTTTGATGCGGAAGCATTACCATGGCCAAAATAGTGAGTTGTATAAACCTTTGTAGCTTTACTTTATGTTACAACAAAATATCTACCAAAAAGGGGTACTGATGTGTTTTCTATCTAGGAAATTGGACTTGGAAAGGAGAATCAGCACTTTTGGAAGCGGATGGGGAAATTTAGAATGATTTTTTGTGTGGGTTGTCTGGAATTTTATACTATAAGATGCTCAATCAAGTAAAGTTTGGAACTTTTTGTGTGTATATTATTGGTTCTGGCTCTATATCATGCGACATTCTTGATACAGGTACATGTAGTTCCAAGGGGATTACATTTAAGCCCCCCCGAAGTTTTTGATGTTGGAACTATAGTAGTAGTCTTCCAGAGTGGGTTCTTTTGCGTCAAAGTTGGTTCTTTTTTTTCCTGTTGATTTTTTGTGTGGGTTGTCTGGAATTTTATACTATAAGATGCTCAATCAAGTAAAGTTTGGAACTTTTTGTGTGTATATTATTGGTTCTGGCTCTATATCATGCGACATTCTTGATACAGGTACATGTAGTTCCAAGGGGATTACATTGGTGGCTGATAGTTTGTTCTTCCTCTTATTGTTGTTCTTCTCATATGTTTGAGCCATTTCAGTTCTATTTTGGATCAATATTACATTAGGCTGATTTTTGACTACTGATTAATCAGATTACTCCCTCGATGAATTGCAATTGTACTTCCAGTTTGAATTTTTTGGATAGCCCTCAACGTGATTGATCAGATTAAGCACCCAATTACTCGGCCAAGATATTTTAAGCCCCCCCTGAAGTTTTTGATGTGGGAACTATAGTAGTAGTCTTCCGGAGTGGGTTCTTTTGCGTCAAAGTTGGTTCTTTTTTTTTCTGTTGATTTTTTGTGTGGGTTGTCTGGAATTTTATACTATAAGATGCTCAATCAAGTAAAGTTTGGAACTTTTTGTGTGTATATTATTGGTTCTGGCTCTATATCATGCGACATTCTTGATACATGTACATGTAGTTCCAAGGGGATTATATTGGTGGCTGATAGTTTGTTCTTCCTCTTATTGTTGTTCTTCTCATATGTTTGAGCCATTTCAAGGTTTGGAACTTCCTCTTATTGTTGTATTCGATGACTCTGGTCTAAGAGAGCTAAAAATATTCGTTAATTGTCATTGTGGCGCTGAAGCGCTATGAAGAAATACCTGAATTCAATGTGGCAGATTTTTTTTTATTTTGCCATTGTTTAGTCCAACGTGGAGTTCAACTTAGCAATCTTCAGATGGACCTCAAGTTCAACTTAGCAATCTTCAGATGGACCTCAAAGCAATCTTCTCATTTTTAGGCCGTTTGACCTTACTCGATATCCCTTCTTGGGCGGCTTAGGTGGCTTCGAGCCACAGCCTAACGCGAAAAAAAAGGATATCTCAAAAAAAAAAAAAATCAAGTGGGATTCAAAGGGTGGCTACCAACCTAATTAACAGAAAATGTCTTCTAACCGAAAAGTTTTACTAAATTTGCACAGAACAGAAAAAGAAAAAGTTTGGAAAAAATTACGAGAAAATGTTTGCAGAAATTAACAGAAAATATCAAACATAAAAAAAAAATTATTTGGCATCAGTGACATTGGCGCCATTTGACTCTGATGCCAAATAATTTTAAAAAATGTTCAACGCCAGTGGAAAAGACGCATTAAATTTTTTGGCACCAGTGGACTGGCGCACAAACCCAAAAAATAAAATAAAAGATATGCATGGCGCTAGTGATAGTAACGCCGGATTTAAAGAAAAAAAATGGTCGCATATCTTATTAGGATGGTCGCATATCTTCATGGTAGTATACGAACTGAAGAATGGTCTCCGCTATAATTATTCTTCCTAATAAAATTCCAGCAAACAAGTATGTGAACACATCAACATAGGTCCTGGTCGCATATCTTTAGGTCCTGATGGACCACATGTTGCAACTTGCAAGTATAAGTTGGTCAGATACAGCCTTTGAGAAACAAGATCAACTAACATTACCTTTTTGGAATCCGGCGCAAGTGTCCATATATATATATGTCTATTATGCAAAACACAAAGGTTTTTGAATCCTAGGGCTGACTGTGCCAAGATAAAGAGTGGCTGGGATTTAATCTTGGTGAATCAACGGTTGTGGGATTTTATGGGGAATCCAAAGAGTGGGGTTTGCACTCATAATGGTTGTGGATGAGCATTATTGAGAGTGGGGTTTTATGGGGAATGAGCATTATTGAGAGTGGAATTTTATGGGGAATCCAAAGAGTGGGGTTTGCACTCATAATGGTTGTGGATGAGCATTATTGAGAGTGGGATTTTATGAAGAATCCAAAGAAAATTCACATCCAGCAGTGGTTGGGATTTAATATTTTGATGGGGGTCTCATAATTATTATTGTTCGTTTAAAATTGGGGGTCCAAGATTTTGAGGGGGAATACCTTAAATGAACCGTGCCCGATGGGCACGGGTTATTACTAGTATATATATAAAGAAAGATGGCAGCGCCTCCCCCCTCTCTCCTTCCCCCTGCCCCCTCACCTACGATCTCCCGCGGGGGAACGCTAGCCGGTGGTAGTCGGGCCCCCTCACGTCGATCCCCCTCCACTCCCTCCTTGGTCGCCCCTGCCGTTGCCCGCCCCTCTCTGCCGCCCCCCTTTCCTCTGATTTTCCTCTCCCTCTTTTCCTCGCATGGCGCGGCTCCCCGGGCCTCCGTCCTCCCTTCCGCGGTGGCGCCCGACGCTCCTCCCTGGACGTCGGACCAACTCCTCCTAGTAGGAGTCGGTCTCCTAGCCGCCGCGGCCGTGGAAGCTTCGCTGTCGTGGTCGCGCCTGTCGCCGGCCCCCCTTCCCCTCCCTCCACCTCTCCTCCCACCCCCGCCCCCTTCTCCCCTCTCCGACCCGTCACCACCCCCTTCTCTTCGCCCTTCCTTCTCTCTCTCCCTTGTCCTTCTCCCCAATTCTAGTTTTAATTTCAAAAACTTCATTTTCCAGCCCTTGTGCCCCCTTCCTCTCGGGGCGCAGACAATGTCCAGCGTTGCGCCCGGCCATGCGTCCCCTCGAGCTCATGCGCCCTATTTCTGACTCATTCTTATGCATCGCCCTCCATGGGTCCCCCTCTTTGTCCTCCTATGTGCCTGCCTCACTGCACCCCTATGTCTTCTGCTCCTCCCGAGTCCCCCCTCCCCCTCCGTGCAGGCTCCCCCTATGGGCCTACCACTTTGCCCCTCCTTCGGAGGTCCCCCCTCTGAGCTTCCCCCTATGCGCTCTCTGTTGTGCCCCCCAACGCCCGCTATGCGCCCCCCCTCTTTGTCCCCCCTCTCGCGCATAGCTCCACCCCCTAGCGCCTTCTATGCGCCATCACCCCTACTATGCGCCCTCACCTCCCATTGCTGCTCCCATGCGCCTTCACCTCCTCCTCTTGAGCATCCAGGTCGCCCTCCTCTCCCAGCTTTCGCTGCGTCCTCTCTAGCAGCCTTCCTTAGCTAGCGTCCGCCCGGGGAGCTCACTCTCCACCCTCGAAGGATCCTCCAGGTGGGCCACACCTCGTTCGCTGACATGGTCTGCCCGGACTAGATTGCCCAGAAAAAACCTATCCTCCCAGATGTCCCTCTTTCCGAGATCGTCTATCCAATCCCAGCAGACTGGCAGGCTTTATCGGTTCCGTTCTCCCCCTCAGACCTGGCATCACTTTAAGAATGGTTCTCGTCCTCCTTTGTGCTATGATTCCCCTAGGGTTGCCCCAAGCTTGCTCGAGTCCATGAGGAAATTGCCAAATGAAGCCTAACATCTGACTACAGAGTAGCTCTTCTAGACCCAAAAAATATCCTTCTTCACTTATCCTCGACCACAGACCAAAAGATAGTCCAGACCCGGGACTCGAACAAAATAGACTCAAAAGTCATGTAAGTTGTCAGATGGTCCCAGGACAACAATCCAAAAGCGGACTCACCTATATTGGCAGCCTGGGTCACACTTCCTAATTCACCTCTGATATGTTTCATCCCAGCAGCGCTGAAAAGGATTGTCAACACATTCGGCACTTTCATTGCGATGGCGGAGGAAACAAAGAACCTTACCAGAGCCAACTACGCTAAAGTTTGCATGGAACTTGACATTTCGAAAGAACTCCCCAAATCCATCAACATCGAGCTAGGAAACAAGATCCACACGCAACCAATCTAATACAACAACAACGTTATATATTGCAACCACTGCAACAAGAGAGGACATCTAACCAAGTACTTCTACAGAGCCCACCCAGAATTGAAACAAACTTTGGTTCCGAAGATGCACAAGCCTTAGAAGGTTCTTGATCAGAGATTACCCATCCTTCCCCTCCTACCCCCCGAACTCCCATATCAGATTTGTAGCTAGCCCACAGCCGACTCACTCACCCAACAAAACTGTCGAGCTCCCAAAAAGTAGCTCCGTCAACACCCACAACAGATTCGACGTCCTGGGGTTGGAAGAAAACATCTACACCGAAGAAGATTACACTTACACTGCCACCACTGGCAAGGAGAGCAACGCCACTCCTACAGATATTCCTACCCACGCCAACTAAGAAGAAAACGCCTCTCCCTCCAACAGCTCACAAAGGAATAAAGAGTGCTCCGAGTACAACAAACACGCAGCATGCACAAGCAACACAGAGGAAACAGAGGAAGATCCCCCAACCTTACAGCTGAATTAGAACCCCGTCATGCAATCAGCGAACAAAAGTCTAAAAACCAAAGGAGCCAACGAGTCCACGGCTCTGACTACCAGGTCGGCCGCAAAACTCTCCAAATACCAACTCCCTAACAAATCTAATGACTAACATCTTATCTTGGAATGGTCGAGGACTAGCTAATAAACCCACCTTGAGGAGACTAATTAGCCTCAAGAAAACTCATAAAATCGACATCCTAATCATCCTAGAACCCAAAATCCCCCCTAACAAACTCAAATCGATTTAGCTGCAGCTGGGTTTCTACTTCGCTATTGTAGGCAGACACGACATCTGGCTCATGTACTCCTCCGATGTCAATATCAGTATCGTGCTCGATACCACGCAGGCTCTCTCGTGATAGGTGGAACACCCCACCCTCCTGAATCGTGTCCTGTTCTCTGCGGTTCATGGTAGCTACGACATTATCGAGCGCAAACAGCTCTAGATTGACCTCCAGGACACTATCTCCAACACCTCCTATCCTTTCTGGCTTTGTGTTGGAGACTTCAACGCTATCACTAGGAGAGAGGAGAAAACGGGAGGCAGGCACCCCCCCGGTGGCCATGCAAAACTTCAACAACTTCATCTTCAACGCTCACATAACTCCCCTTCAGTTCACCGGCAACGCTTTCACTGGTGTAACATGCAGGAAGGTACCCGCAGACAACACTCTCGGCTCAATCGAGCCCTCATCAATGCCCAATGGAAAGACATGAGCATCACGTCTAGCCTCGCTCACCTCAATGCCATCGAGTCCAATCACGCCTCCCTCCTCATCGAAATTAATCGCAACTTAAACCAGATCAAGATAAGCTTCTGCTTCCATGACTTTTGGTGCTACTACCCTTAATTCCCGAGGATCGTGGCAGACGCTTGGTCCAGGACCGACTCCCTCGACGCCCTCATCCATATGGCCAACAAACTCAAGGCTACTAGAAAAGCACGTACTGCATGGAGCTAGCAGTCTTTCAGAGACATTTTCCAAGCAGTTCGTACTACCGAAGATGATATGACCCGTACAGAAGCCCTATTTTTAACTGACAACTCCCAAGCAAATCGTTTGGCCCTCAACCTATCCAAAGCCATCCTCAAATTCTGCTTAAAAGTCGAAATTGAGTTCTGGAAACAAAAATTCAGAAATGGGACAGTAAGGGGGACGAAAACACTGGTTACTTCCACGCCTGCGTCAAGGGTCGCTGACAGATGCTCAACATTCATCAGATTGTTGATGACACCGGGACCATTATCAAGGACCAGTAAGGTATCCAAATAGCGGCAGAAAACTTCTACTCACAACTGTTCTCTAAAAAAACTAACACAAGGGACCCGAATTTCCTGGCAGAGATCCCCCTCTTCATCACCGACATGGACAACACTCACCTAGAGCACCCCCCTCTGAGCAGGAGGTGAAAGAAGCAGTTTGGGCGCTTAATGCCCACAGTGCCCCCATTCCGGACGGATTCAACAGCATATTCTTCAGCACATGTTGGGACATCATCAAAATAGACATACATGAAGCGATGACCGCCTTTCCTAAGGAGGCAGGTACCCTAGATCGATTTCCTGCACTAATTTGATACTTATTCCTAAGCAGGATAATCCGAAGACTTACCGAGACTTCAGACCTATCAATTTATGTACCTTCACCAACAAAATTATTTCCAAGATCATCGCCACACGCATGAACATTCTCCTTCCCAAAGTCATATCAGAGGAACAGAGCGGCTTTGTCCGAGGCAGAAACATCCAAGACAACATAATGCTAGCACAGGAAATGATTACATACATGAAATTATTGTGGACACACACAAAAAAAAGAAGAAAATGTTGTCTTTTTTTATTGGCACAAGGCACACAAATCGAGTACGCCTGAGAGATCCCGCGCTGAGGATCCCCAAGTACAAAAAAGAATTCTGAGGAATGGAATGATGGAGATCGAGCGACAGTTGCTCCTTTGCTCCATTGGCACTCCGATTACAAAAGTAGGAGAAAACCTAAAAAAATTGCTAATTCTTGGCTCACTGGCAAGAAGTGCAGCAATTTGCCTCTTGAAAATGCTCTCCCTTCTGTGTTTTGAAGAGGAATGAGGCCCCCCTTTTATAGTCGTTCTTGAGCTGGAATGATGTTATGCGCCCACATGAGAAAACACGCTAGTTTTTATGTGGGCGCATAGTCCTACTTTAGGCGCATAGGATATAAGCGCATACAGGCTGTGAGATCGTGGGTTGTTCGTGGTGTTGACGTGGTCGCATGCTTCGGTACACGATTGCTCCTGGAGACTGACATGGCCGTATGCTTTGGTGCACATTTTGATCATAGCTTTGACTGAGTTAGGCTTGGGCGCATAGCCATGTCTCAAGCTATGCGCCCTCCTTTCGGGGAAGCTAGTCTTGGGCTTATGGAGCTTCACTGGTTGGGCATATGGAGCTTCACTGGCTGGGCGCATGGAGCTTCACTAGTTGGGCGCTTCACTGGCTGGGCGCATAGAGCTTCACTTGCTTTGGGCGCATAGGACTTCATTGCTAAATTTTTTTCATACTTCTACAAGACCCCCTTCAAAGTTTTCGATATTTAAACGAGTTTGAAATACTTTAAAAGAAGCATAGATCATCTTCTTGTGATGCAATGGACGCATAGCACGGCCCTCTCTTTGGGCGCATAGTGTTTGGCCAGCCTGTCAAAGAGATACGACTGTTGAGATCTTCCTCGAAATTTGAACTGACATTCATCGGGGTGGAATAGATTTTTCTTGTCAAGTTTAGCTTCTTGTCAGGTGCTTCTTCCTGGAGCGGAAGAGACTTTCCAAGCCTCCTCTCCGACGACCTCCACTGAAGATGACGAAATGGCCCAGAAAGTCGTCAAAGCTTTCTACTGTGCTGAAAGTGAAGCTTCCTGGAGTCTTGAATCGGAATGCTGCCTTCAGCCCTCTAAAGGCTGTTGTCGAATGTTAAGTGGTGGCCCTCGAGAGCATTGCTGGCTATGAAGAGAGGGCCAACGCTCTGAGGAAAGTTCTGAATGACCTGAAGGGTCAGGTGGCCAGGTACCAGGATACCAAACAATGGATCCTGACGTCGTTGTTCCGTGCAGAGGACGAGGCTTTGATGACGGCTCTTGCGGAGAAGAAGGCTACCTTCCAGGCAATGAAAGATGCCCTTGTTCGAGAGATCGACAAGCTGGCTGACCAGTATGGCCAGTTCAATGCTGCAAGCAAGGCCTGTGCTACCTCGAAGTACAGCCTGGCTGCGCAGATCACTGAAAAGTATAATTACATTGCGTAGATCAAGAACGAGATCGCCCAGCTGGAAGCTGACTTGAGGGCGGCAACATTTGAACAGGAGGATTAGTTGGCCCAGGATGCCATGACTGCCACCATTTCTGCCCGTTTAGAAGATCAGCTGGCAAAGTTGGAGGGGAGCATCTGAGTCTGATCCTCTTCGAGGATGAAGCCTCTCGTCAAGAAGAGGCACGGCGTCGAGCTACGGTGAAGTCTGAAGCCGAAATTGCGGCTCTAAGGGACATCATCAATCGCCTGTGTATCCCGTAGATTTTTGTAACTACCTTTTTTTCTAGCCGTCACGGCTCTTGTACCTTTTTTTCTATCTCTTGATAGATGTTGAAGTACAAAATAAAGAATCTTTCAGAAGTGAATGTGGTTTTGTGAAATATCGATGCTAGAGGTAATGTTGACGTAGCAAGGATATTTCTGGTGGGTATTCCGCTGGGGAATTATGATGTCGACCTATTATCCGTTTTATATTCAAGTTATTCGAATATAGATAATAAGTTGAATGAAGCTGCTAGTAGAGGTAATATGGACGTAATAGCAGAAGATGTTCTATATCTGACCAGAGGTAATATGGAAGTGGAAAGATATATAACATTAGGTGGGAGTGGATAATTCAAAGGTAATAGGGACGTGATTATCCTTGATGACTGCTTTGCTCAGAGGTTATATGGACGTGGCAAAATATTTAATCAATCCACTGGGGAAATAATTATCAGAAAACAATTCAGAGGTAATAGGGACGTGACTTGTTTTCGTCAAACCGAGTTTGGACAGGGTCAAAAATGGGAATGATCCACTGGAGGAATATTTTTAGAGGACCTATTATCCAGGGCGTATTCAAGACTCTTGGAATACGGATAATAGTTAGATAGATTTTCGAATCATATCAGCATCGCACTGTACATTTACATGACTGAACATATTGAACAAAAGGGTTACACATAGTATTTCTTCAGGAACTTGCCGTTGATAGGCATCATGAGCAAATCACCATCAGGCTAGGTTAGCCGGTACGAACCATTAAAATACACTGATTCTATGATGAAAGGACCTTCCCATTTAGGCTAGAATTTTTATTTCGTTTTGTACGTCATGACAATTGGTCTTCTCACTGCTTGTAATGCCCCAGTCCCAAAATACTTAGGACTAGTTACGTATCCATGCCAGCTGTATACATACGAAGTATACTCCAACATAAGGAAAACCTTGTATGAATACATAAGCTGTAAATACAGTAAAACCAGAATAATTAAATCCCATCCACTAGATAAATAAATGATATATAAAAGCAACTTTTAATTTGTCATGTATACAATCGTTGGGCGGAGACAAAGTCTACTACCAACTATCTCAAATAAAATGTACACGAAGTGATCGATAAAATAATGAGACGAACCAAGCGCAATTATCTTCGAAAGAATGGAGAAGATCACGGCCTTGTCTAGAACACCTATAAAATCACAGCAGCACACACCTGGAGAGATAACCAGGTCCTCAGAGGGATGTAACAAGATACAATAAACATGCCATAATAAACTGAATATATAATATGTCACAAATCAAAATAAGTGACAAGACGACAATAAGGTAATCTAACCGTACTACAGTGTTTATTCAGTTAAGAACAAACCTTCAACGCATGGGCACTCTGGCTCAGTAGCAGTAATCTCAGGTATAGCCTATCAGGATACCAGCGACCTCAAAGCATAACATTCATTGAATGTCAGAGGCCAGCAGTAAATCAGTATCAGGATCCAGGACCGTATCTCCCGCGGAGATGACCGGCAATAGGGAAGTACATATTTGGCCCATACGTTAAGGAACTGTTCTTCCAACCCAATGCCTAACAGAGTCACATCCATGTCTCATATACCTCTACTAACTGCTAAGTCTCCTAACATGACTCTATTAGCAGTTAGCCCTAACGCATGCACATGGGGGATCAGCCCACACACAAGAACCTCTACATACTACTCATCTCACACATCCTCGTGGTATAACTGTGTCAAGGTATATGTGATACACTACAGACGGTAGTCTCTTAACTCTAAGTCCATATGCAGTCAAAGGATAATAACAAAGTATATATAATATCACTGAACAGACAGTAAATCAGGAATGGTAAGAACTAAAAATAAATGAACAGTAATATGTAACAAAATGTAAACTGAATATAAACAGTATAATGGCAAGGTATCTTGCCTGAGATTATGTGCAAAGAGAATAATCTAGTAGCTCGAACCAGCAAATAACAAAGCAAGAAAAGCCAAATCCTGCAGATGACTCTGGATGCTACAACAAACATCACGAACGAGTTTAGAATAAAAGATATGCCTAAAAAACGTCTGGCCAAAAGTCAAATTCTGGAACAGGGGCAAAATCGTAATTTTGGGTCAAAACGATGTCCGCCGTTGGACCCGTTTTGCACAAAATGCGCGCCAGAACCTACGGTCTCTAAAGTCGTCAAACTATATGTCTACAGATTTGTTTTTCCGAGATGAACTCAATGATATGTCCAATTTTGGATTCTGATGAGCCATGCACAAAATCGCCCGTTGAGTGGGATTGTGGGCCCGCCAAAATGGTGTCCCGATCAACGATCTCTGAACCTGACCAAACTTGGCTCACAGGACCAGAAAATTTTTTCGAGTCCAATGACGCAAGTTTCGTCGCGATTTGATGACTGTGCACAAAGTAATTTGGAAATATCGAAAAAGCTCGATATGCAAAAATTCGACGGATACGGACCAAATTCGTTGCGCACACGCAACCAATTTGAATCCCGTCAATTCTCGCACGTCCACAAATTCGATACGGACCTTTTGGTACTTTCGGTTTGTGACGGAGTCGCCCTGTTTTTTGGGACGTACCTCGTACCGGGGTTTTGAGCTTTTAAAAACTGATTTGTCATGATTTTTAATTTAATTAAACAAGAAATTTATCGTCGAATAAATAAATATATTTGAAGGGGATGATAGAGGGTCATGTGGGCATTCTACAGGAATTTACTAAGCTAAAAACGGATAAGAATTGGAGGAGAAATTAATTGGAGAAGTCGGGTACCTTGATATTAAATTTTGTCGTTGTTGTGGGTTTTTGTTGTCGTCGTTGCTGTCGCCGTGGTGACCGGAAGGCGGTGCTGCAGCGGCGGGACACGCTTGCCGAGGAGAGGGGAGGAGGATGGAGGAGAGAAGAAATTAGGGTTTGTGGAGGTGGCGGCTATGTTGTAGTTTGCTGTTGTTGTTGTTGTTATATATAAAGCATATATATATATTTATATATAAAGGGGAAGAGGGAAGCCTAATGTTGCTGCTACTCCTATTGCTTTGTGGGGACAAGGGGGTGCACAAGCAAGCTTACTGGCTGCTCTTTCAAGCACATATGGTCGGTTCCCACATGGTGGGGCCGACCATATGATATATATATATATATATATATATATATATATATATATATATATATATATATATATATATATTGAAGATTTAGATAAAAAGAAAAGAAAAGATAAAGTAGACAAAATATATATCTATATATCTATATAAAATATATATATATATATATATATATATATATATATATATATATATATATATATAAAATATATATATATATATATATATATATATATATATATATATATATATATATATATATATATATATATATATATATATATATATATATATATATATATATATATCCAAATATCATTTAAAAGTCAACTATTCATTATTTAATATATTTAAATATATATATATATATATATATATATATATATATATATATATATATATATATATATATATATATATATATATATATATATATATATATAATTCCATTCACAATAAACCAACTCAACATAATAATAATAATAATATTTAAATAGATTGAACATTTTTATTTAATCTCCACAAAATAGCTTAAGCAATAATAAAATAATAAAATAGTCCCAAATGGGTGGACTTATACCGCACTCCCTTATCCGGGTCCAGAATATTTTACAAATATTATAAAATATTATGTAAATAATAAAATACCAAAAATTGCACAAATAATTAAATAATTAGAGATTGTACATGAAATATTAAAATAATTTTGAAAATATTTTTACGTACATAAAATATGTCTACGTGGCCACCTTGGTCCCACCACCTGCCTATCTGGGCTTAAATTTGGTCCAGACCCAGTTCGGGCTGAATTGGTCAAACCGGGTCAATTAAAAGTCGAAAATTAAATTAATATATATATAAATATGTCGGTGGAGGTTGAGTCACAACTTGGCCTGGTTTTCCTACTTCGCTCTTCACCATGGCAAGGCTTCCCATGACATGGCTAATACACTAGTCAATGCACACTGCTACATCTTCCGTGCCAAAATTCATGGTAGTCTTGTGTTCCAAAATTCAACAGTGGCTAAGGTCCTTCTAAAAAATAAATAAATAAATAAAACCATAAATTGTATAAATTTATTTTTAAGTCTAATAAAATAAAAAAAAATTAAAAAATAGGGGGTTTTACATCCTACCCAACTTACAAGAATTTTGTCCTCAAAATTTAGAATTAATAAGGTAGATAGGGTTGAGGGATAGGAAGAGTTCGTCAATGCCAAATTGTAATTAAAATTTGGAGGAGGCAATAAAACGGCGTTCAACATAACCATGCATTAGAAAATTTGGGGAGTCGATATATACAAAAATATATCATGGTTATGGAATTGAATAAGAGTTGCTAGTGATGGTAACAAAATTTGATAATCCAGTTTAGGAAATAGTAAGGATTTGAGTAGACCAAATAGAATAAATTGGACATTTAGGAAATATGATCCCTTAAGGGAGAACTGAATACTAATCGTCTTGGTCGAGGGTTTGATTAAGTGAACGATTAGAATCATTCTCGAGTGCTCAAGAATACTTGAGAGGACACGATAATAATTCTAGGGTTAAGGAACGAGGAGTAGTTAAAGGCGATGATACAGCCACATGAGTCGGTCGGTGGCTATCTACATTTGTGTATAATTAACCGATTGGGCAACCAAAGAAGATACCTTGAGTCTATCTAGCAAGTACAGTGCATTGTCTTTCCAAAATAAGTAAAAGACAAGAACAACAACGGTTTCAAAGACGGTGTTATATATTGAGTACGAATTACGGGATTCATATGCGGCAAAAATAATTCAAAAGAGAATTGCCAAGGCTGTCACGGAAGAGACCCTAAGGCAGGTTTAACTATGTCTCCATCCGCATAGAATAAGATATGATAAGCGAACCAAAGTGCAATAGGTTGATCAGACCATCATGCACTGGTTCTGATTAGACAATATGTTAGTGGGTGCACCCAATAATATACGTCATAATCAAGCTTGATAATGAAATAAGCTTGCAAAATTGAAGCTACATTAGCAGCATGAGATAGTCAAAATATGATCAAGGGAGGTACTGATGAAGGAATTTTAAATAGTCCAAGATCTTTTAAGAAATTAAGGCTCGTCCGAAGTTTGGTCCTATATAGTTGTCCCAGTGTTTCTTCATTTGGCTTGGTAGACTAGATAAGGTAGGGTCCTCTGAATCTATAGTCTAAGTGAACTTACTAATGTGGTTCAGAAGGAAAAAGGTTTGTTAGGTGGTGAGGTATTCTACCCAACTTACAAGAATTAAACCAGTAGTGTGATGTGACCAGGGGTCAAGCAACCAAGATAAAGTACAACGGTAAGCATAAGGAATTTAATAGAACATACTCATATATCGAGTTAAGGGATTGGGTCAAGGTTGGGTCTCTTAATTTAAGTCAGGAAGTAATTTGGGGTCATGGTAGAGGTTATAGTTTGGCCATTTTGACCATAAGGTCATATCATGAAAATAGTGTACAAGGAGACGTGTTTTAGTGGGACATGATAAATCTACATGAAGGTGGACTTGTCTAGGTCTTACATATAAAATTTGTTGGAAGGAAAAGTCTAGTATTGTGCTCCAACTATCCAAGTCACAGTAGGAGACGCCAGAAGATCAAAAATAGGAAGTGGGAGTTCACGAGGTGATAATTAATGCACAAAAATAAAGAAGATCAAGTTAAAGAATGAAATAAAATTAATTAGAGAATCCAGAAAAAATAATTTAGGAAAATAATTCCGGAGAGAAGATAGTCTACTAGATGAATACAGTTAAGGAACCATCATGGTCATGGGTGACATGGTCATGGGTGACATGGAAATTAGTGTGGAATACTCAGTAGGGTTATCTTGGGGCCTACTATTAAAATTTAACTCAAGTTTCTTCCAAAAGTTTCAAAATTAAACTTTCAAAAATAAACCACCAAAAATTTGTATTCACTCCAAGCCGTTCAAATTCATAATAAAAATATTTAAATCACTTTCATAAATCTCGAAGCAATTTTTTATTTTTTTCATGTTACTACTGACTTTTTTTTCTTCAAAATTTGACATTTACATTCAACTATTTGACTCAAGAGTTCATAATTTATGAATCCATAAAAATTTCACAATCAATCAAAAATTTAACACTCTAAATTTTTTAAATAACTCATAATAAAACTCTTAGCATATTAAAAGCAATCTCAAAAAATTTGCTCAATGGTCTCATCAATTTTAACTTCTATTCATGCTAAGTTATTCCAACAAAATCACAACTTTTAAATGGTAACTTCATTTAATTAATCAAAATAACTTTCCATCACATCCTTCGAAATTCTTCCAAATTTTTTAATATTAGCAATCCCACATTAAACTAAATTTTCAAATAATCTTATCAGTCAGAATCCTTTTTTTTTTTTTTACCAAAATCTAAATAGATTTGTAAATCCCCAATCATAGGACACCACTTAAAATAAAATTTCTCAAAAATCATTTTCATAACTTTCAAATATTTTAAATCAAAATTCACCGTCATTACTTCCACTTAAAATTCAAAATTTAATAAACACGAAAATCGTAAGTTGTACAACTCAAATTTAAATAATTTCTATGGCCATTTTTAAAAGCTAAGATCATTTTCAAACCAAATTTATAACTGTTCAAAGGTGTATAACTATAATACAATAAATCATAAACATCAAAACTCGAAAATCAAATAAATTTTATATTTGTTCAAAGATGTATATCTATCACCCAAAACTCATAAATATCACAACTCAAAAAGCGAATCAATTTTATACTTGTGCAAGGATGTATAACTGTAATCCAATAATTCATAAATATCAAATCTAAAAAAGCCAATCAATTTCTTAAATCAAGGGTATAAAGATTCTAGCTATATATATATTTTTTCCCTTCATGCAGTATCAATCCTATGGTGTTTACCATTTAGAAATCTCAAGATTAAAACTTCTCTTGGTAATATCCTACTCTACAAATTACAAATCATTAAATCACACTAAAAGAAAGCCTTTTTACTCAATTAGAGTCTTGAATGTATTCCAATTGCCAATATGACCACTTTAGCCGTGTGTTTGACCTATGAGCATATACTAGTGTAGTCATCTTCCTAGTTGACACTAAGCACGAAAATAAAAATCAACGGTAGAAAAGAATCAAGCAAGATGCAATTCAAGGAAGTCGAACGAGAGTTCAAAAGTTGAAGTCAAAGGAAGAGGTCAAGCTGTATGGATGAGATTCCTAGACACTAATCCTATATTGCAGGTTAACATCGGTACAATTACGTAACCGAAGTGACAAACTTGACCTGCATGGGCCACCACAAAAACATGTAACGCCCCAGTTCCAAATACTTAGGACTAGGTACGTATCCATGCCAGCTGTATACATACGAAGTATACTCCAATATAAGAAAAACCTTGTATGAATACATAAGCTGTAAATGCAGTAAAACCAGAATAACTAAATCTCATCCACTAGATAAATAAATAATATATAAAAGCAACTTTTAATTTGTCATGTATATAATCGTTGGACAGAGACAAAGTCCACTACCAACTATCTCAAATAAAATGTACAAGAAGTGATCGATAAAAAAAATGAGACGAACCAAGCGCAATCGTCTTCGAAAAAATGGAGAAGATCACGGCCTTGGCTAGAACACCTGTAAAATCACAGAAACACACACCTAGAGAAATAACCAGGTCCTCAGAGGGACGTAACAAGATACAATAAACATGCCATAATAAACTGAATATATAATATGTCACAAACCGAAATAAGTGACAAGACGACAATAAGGTAATCTAACCGTACTACAGTGTTTATGCAGTTAAGAAAAACCTCCAACACATAGGCACTCTGGCCCAGTAGCAGTAATCTCAGGTATGGCCCATCAGGATACCAGGGACCTCAAAGCATAACATTCATCGAATGTCAGAGGCCAGCAGTAAATCAGTATCAGGATCCAGGACCGTATCTCCCGCAGAGATAACCGGCAATAGGGAAGTGCATACTTGGCCCATACGTTAAGGAACTGTTCTTTCCACCCAAAGCCTAATGGAGTCACATCCATGTCTCATATACCTCTACTAACTGCTAAGTCTCCTAACATGCCTCTATTAGCAGTTAGCCCTAACGCATGCACATGGGGGATCAGCCCACACACAAGAACCTCTACATGCTACTCATCTCACACATCCTCGTGGTATAACTATGTCAAGGTATATGTGCTACACTACAGACGGTAGTCTCTTAACTCTAA
>JANAVB010008794.1:4701115-4735353 GCA_029216955.1 Iris pallida
CCCGGTTTAGTCATGAGTATTCTGAGAGGGTTGATTTTAGTTATAACATGGATAGTCTGCCCAGACACATAGGGGCGTGACTTTTTTAATGGCAAATAATCGTACAAGGCATTCCTTCTCACCGGTGTGTATCTGTGCTCGGCACCCACCATTGTGCGGCTGAGGTAGTAGATTACCTATTCATGGTCGCCTTCATTCTTCTGAGCTAATAGGGCACCAAGAGAATGGTCTATAGCACGGACATATAGTAAGAAAGGCTTCTCTATTATTGGAGCTACCAATACTGGAGGGCTTGTAAGGTACTCTTTGATGTCGTCGAATGTGCATTGACATTGTTCAGTCCAGACGAAAGATACGCCTTTCTTCATGAGCTGAGTGAATGGTTGACACCTTCCAGAGAGGTTAGAAATGAATTGTTTGATGTAGACTAGCCTTCCTTGTAGTCCGTGTAACTCTTTGAGGTTTCTTGGAGGATGCATGTCGAGGATAGCCTTCACTTTCTTCGGGTCCAGATGTATACCCTTTGAAGTGATGACGAAACTAAGTGCCGCTGGAGACTCCCAGAAAAGACTTGGTTGGATTCATCTTGAGTTGGTGTGCACGCATTAGTTCGAACACCGTTCTCAAGTCTTGGAGGTCGTTGCCCTTGAGACGACTTTTGACTGCGATATCGTCTACGTAGCACTCCACAGTTTTGCACAAATAATTGCAAAAAATTATGTTCATGGCTCGCTGGTATATCGCCCCTGCATTCTTTAATCCGAAGGGCATCACCGTATAGCAGTATACCCCCAACGATGTTCGAAAAGATGTGTGCTTCTCGTCGTCGGGGAACATCTTGATCTGGTTGTAGCCTGAGAACCCATCCATGAAGGACATTCGCTCGAAGCTGCAAGTATTGTCGATCATTACGTCTGTGATCGGTAGAGGGAACTCGTCTTTCGGGCATGCAGAGTTTAAATCATGGTAGTCGATACAGACTCAAACTTTATCGTTCTTTTTTATGACTGGGACGATGTTGGCAACCCAGTCTGGGTGTTGTTCTTCATGAATGAATCCACTAGCAATGAGCTTCTTGACTTCATTCTCGATAGTTTCCATGACGTCTGGTCGAAATCGTCATTGTTGCTGCTTCAAGGGCTTAGCCTTAGAAGAAATATTTAGGCGTTGCATGGCGACTTTAGGGTCCAAGCCTGGCATATCTTCATAGCTCCATACGAAGACGTTGATGTTCTTTTATAAGCTGTATAAGAGATTGGCGTTCATCGCCAGATAAACTTTTGCTGATGAAGATTGGTTTGAAAGATAATTCATCTCCTAGATTGACTTGGATGACTTCGTCTTCGGTAGGTGGTTTACGTTGTTCGAAGTACAGCTTCCACCTAGTGTCCATCTTTTTAGCCCATTGTTCGAGCTCGATTGATTGGACACCGTCTACAATTTGGTCAACGAAAACCATATTGACGGACAGAGTTGTCTTGAAAATATTGCCAATGCTGGAGTCTGAGTCCCAGAGGAAGGAATCAGAAGAATGAGAACAACGATCTGCTTCATCATCTGATCTTTCGGGAGTTATTGGAGGAGTGACGTAACCCAAACCAACACCGCTTCGTTGATAGTAGTTCTCGGGTTTGCCGGGAGGAGCAAAGTGTCGTATTGGCAACCGTCGTCCTCGGCCGTAATTCAGCCCCTGGTCGCTTTTGATGTCATATCCCATGTTCTGGATGATATTCTTGCCTGCCAACTATACTAGAAAAGTTACATTTTCCCATAGTCATAGTCAACTTCTGTGTTGTGTTTGGGAGAAGTAGAGTCTAGAACGAACTTTCTATCGCCAATTATACGACCGAAGATGATTAGTTCTTCATCCTTCTTTCTGGATGGAACGATGAAGTAGATGATATCTTCAGTGTAAACTTTTTCCCGCAGGTGAGACGTCGTGACCGGCATGCAGAGGTGTGGTCCTATGTCGTTCTCTAGAGCGTATATCGTATCTATGTAGTGGTTTACAGACTGATAGACATCGGAGTAATTCAAAGATAAACCTTTACTAAGGAAATACGAAAGTTCTTCTTCAGGGATAACATCATCCGCTGAAGGTACATTATTATGAGTATTGATATACTTATTGAGCCGGTCATCATCTGGAAGAGGAGCCACAGTCTTGGCCGAGTTCACCACGTAGGGTAATTATTCAGGATTGGGAGGACGGGCATCAGTAGGTTCCTTCCGGGGTGTCTTGCTGAGAGTGATGGTTAATAGTTTGACCTTGTCAGGGTTTTTCTTTTTCACCCAGATTATGAGAGGCTTCGGAGTACTTTTTTGGAGTAATATGTCCTTTGACTAAAATAATCAGGGGACAATCATTGGAGGATGGACTTGTTTTAGCTTCATTGTCAGCTTCGTTGCCGTCATCCTTAGGGGACTGGGATTGGTAAAGTATCGAATATCCATAGTAAGCTTCGATGCCCTTAAAAGGGTCAATATCGGCAAACTCTGTCTTCACGACACTGTCGCTGTTGACGTATCTGAAGCACTGGTAAAGTATGGAAGGAACGATCATGTTCTCGTGTATCCATGGACGTTCTAACAAGACGTTGTAGGATACACTAGTATCGATCACATAGCAGGAAACCTCCATTCGGAGATCACCGATCTGGCATTTGAGATGGATATTGCCCAGCGGATGGCTTCGACCATCATTGAAAGCCATAATAGTTGTTTTGGTTACAGATAGCTTGTGCAAAGGGATTTCCATAATTTGAAGCAAACTTCTAGGAATGATGCTGAGGAAGAATCGTGGATCGATGTGCATGCAGTCCACCTTGATCGCCCCGATATACCCTGTATAGTACAGGGGTCTATCATGACGATTATTTTTGAGTAGCATGTCCTCCTATGAAAAGGTGATGTTGGGCACCACTTCCATAGTACTGTGGCAGTGGGAACAAGAGACAGGGTCTTCAGCGGGGGCTTGGACTTCAGTGAGGTAAGAGTCGGCATGTAGTAATGCCTCACTTAAAGCCTTTCGCGTTTCTTTAGAGAGTCGCAATAGATCAAACAGAGACAACCTGGCAGGTGTATTGGCTAGTTGTGCCAGTATGTCAAAGTTGTATGGCCGATCCATGCCTTCGGGAGCTGGTGCCTTCAAAGATTTGTCAAATTGCGTCTTATTCTGCCTGACTTTGTCCATAGTTGGAGGCTTAGACGGACCAGCTTCTGAGCTTGTGGGGGCAGCATGAGCTTGAGAAGGTACTGCTTCTTCTTGTACGGGATCATATGTCCAAAAATAAGTCTTCCCCGATCGCGTCTCGCCAGATAGAACCTCGTAGATGGGGGAGAATACCATATGGCATGACTTGTACTTCTTACCCCTTTTGGCTTTGAGAGGTACTACCCCCTGCGTCACTTCTTGTACAAGGTCCGGATGGACCCACATGATCTCACCACGTTCAGTCGTGAGCGGGACCAAGGTTGAGTTGCGAGCTGGCAGTAGGTTGATGACTTCAATTATTGCCTTGGAAATCGGGACCACGCCATTTGGGACTTCTGTGGGAGGAAAGTCACCAAACTGAAGAGAGATCATGTTAGAGGATACGACCTTGTCTTCAACTTTGAGGTTGATCACATGGCTGTCGATAAGCTGTTGTATCTTCTTTTTCTGGACGATGCAGTCTTTAGTGGAATGATGCACGTACAGATGATAGAGTTAGTACTTGGGATCGTTGAGCTGTTTCACCTCTGCAGGACGTCGTGGTGGAGGCAATGTCAGCTTATTACCTTTCGTCAATGTGTAAAAGATGGTAATGACATCATCTTCGTCAAAGAAGAAGGTCTCCTTAGGCTTGTCAGAGGCATCTTGAGAATTGGAAGCTCCTTTGGATGTGTCGACCTTCAGGAATTCTTTTTCTTTACCCCCACGAACATGGATAGTTTGAGGATGCTTGCTCTTGTCTTCGGGTTTAGGTGTTTTCAACCCCAGTAGTTCCAAGTTAGGAACGTCGTTTTCAGTAGCATCAGCGGCCCCAATGAAAGCGGGCCATGTATCATACTTATGTATACCCAGATAAAACTTTACTGTAGGAAGGAAGTTATGTCGACAAGTATCCATGCGTTCTGAGTCTGGTATGCCGAAGGGCATCTTCAGTGCTAGCCGCCTGACGCGTTTGATGAAGGCGATGACAGACTCAGTCCTCCTTTGCTTGGTCTCGATGAGGGTGGACATACTAACATGCATGCCACTCTCATAAAACATGTTGAGGAATAACCTCTCCAAGTCTTTAAATGAGTTGATACATCCGTCAGGCAGACTGCAGAACCATTCGAAGGCTACCCCCTGTATGGTGTTAATAAACAGTTTTGACAAGAACGGATTTTCTCTGGGCAAGTACAGAGTCTGCATGTTGAAGTATGTCATGTGCTGACGAAGAGAAGTCAACCCATCAAATGAATTCAGCGTCAGCGGCTTATAGTTAGGAGGGCAAGTAGCGTTCTCCTACTCAGGGGGATACGGTTGAGATATTCCCATCTTCTGAAGCTCGTCTTTGTGTGAGATGGTGTCAATACGAGCGACCAAGGAATCAATTGCATCCTGTTGATTGAGCAGATGTTGGGAAACGGCTGCTGAACGGTTATCAGGCGTCGTTGGCGAAGGACCACCCTAGCATTTGTAAGGTTTGAAGGAGGTACAACAGAATGATACTCCTTTTGTAGTGAAGGAGGATTGTTGCTGTGAGCCGGACTAGCGTGGGCCGAGACATTTTGTTGCGGTGGAGGAACAACCCCAGCAGCTTGAACCGCCATGATACTGGTAAGCATATCGGTGATCTTGGCAAATGCTGTTTCAAGACCTCTAGCCGTTTGCTTGTCTGATCACTGGCTTCTTCAGGTCTTTCTTCGTCCGCCATGTATGTAGATAACATACGGGGATGAACAGAGGAAACAAAACAACTGGTGCTGATACTGTCTGTCTCCGAGTGGACAAGTCCTTCATATTCAAGTAGAGGAGGTAGATAGTCGCCATCGGATTCGGAGGGATCATTGTCCTTTGGAAGGCTACCCCCAATGTGGAGGTCATCCGCTTCAGACTCTGAGGGAATACTATCCCCAGCTTAGGATTCTTCGTCGTCCATACGGAACCTTGCCTTTGATCGAGTACCCATATAGACTCCTTCATATGTGACAACCTGCTGGCCATCTGTTGGTAGACTTCTTCTTCTTCTTCTCGCAGAACTGAGAGAGAAAGTTGGGTTCGTAGTCCACCGTCTTTGATTGGGGCTTCCGTAAGTGGGACCCCATGTAACGCCCCAGTCCCAAAATACGTAGGACTAGGAACGTAGACATGCCAGCCGTATAATAAATATACGTAAGCTGTAGAATGCAGTAGAACCATAACTAATCTCATCCACATAGAATATAAGAATAAAAGATATCATATAATCAACTATGAAATTATTATTTGGTACATGTAGTTGGGCGGAGACAAATCTACTGCCAACTATGAAAAAAAATACATAACAAAAGAAAGATTTTGGCTAGCGAAGCAAAGACGATCCAAATGCAATCATCCTCGAAGAAATAGCGATGATCACGGCTAGAGCTAGAACACCTGTGAAAGACAATAGCACACACCTGACGAGATAACCAGGTCCTTAGAGGGACGTAACAAGACACATAATATCATGCAATGTAAACTGAATAAATATGGCTCAAATTAATAAGTCAATTGAATTTATAACATGATCCAATACACACCTATTGAACGAGCGTACCATCCCCCCAACCAAACAAGGACATGAGATGGTAAACTAATTCATGGGGACGTATCTTTCCATGCTATGAATCAAATATGGTATCCGGACCCCAACAAGGTTCAATACCTTCTCATCGAAGTAGTAAGCCACACCTACAACCAAACAAGGACAAGATATGATAAACTAGTCCACGACAAGTTATTGTTCTAAGCCACGGTCAGATACAAGTACCCAAACCAAAAGTACTCGTACCTAACGGATAAAGGTGCCTAACCGTTCTAAGTAAAATGTTGTTAAGAACAATTCTTCCTACGTATGGGCCCTGGCTAAATAGGATCGGCATAGTCCCCCTTTGGGGCACTAGAGGCCCTATCAGTAAGAGCATGACGTTCCGCAGAATCGTCAGTGGTCGTCAGTAATCATGGATCATCAACCCCGTATCTCCAGCGGAGAGTCCGGGTCACAAGGAAAAGTGCATCGAAGTCCATACACAAAGGAATTGTCCTCCCCGTCCAATGCCTACTATGTTGTATCCATAACAATAACCTATATAACCGCTAAGTCAAAATAGCATGCAACCTCTATTAGCGGTTATTCCTATCGCACGGCTTGTACGTACTGGTGGCCAGCCAATCACGTACTTCTGTATTCTACATGCGACACACAACTTCGTGGTACAACGTGTCAAGGCCATCAATGCAACACACAAAGGTGGTCCCTTAAATCTTGGTTTAATGTGTAAGAAAAATAATACATAGTAGGAAATATAATGAACAGTAAGTTCTAACAGGTTAAGGCATGTATCACAGCTTATTTTGCATTAAGAAAATAATACTAATGCATGAAATATGAGCTAAAATAAATAAACAGCAAATGGCAATGTGTCTTTCCTGAGGTCCTCGCTAGTGAAACCGACAATCCCGTTGGGTACAGAATAGTCACATGGCTACACAAGATGAACTCAGACGATATGAAAAACTTCTAAAATAAAAACCAAAAATAAAATATTCTGGAAAATTTTTGGGAAAAATATATGATGTGTATTTTTCCGTCAGCATTCCGAAACTTCAAACGGTTTGTGATTCTGATTCCTGGTTCTCTCAGAATCTCAAAAACACTAAAACGTGTCAGATTTTGGATAACTGACACTCCACAAATTTTCCAGAAAATTAAGTTTTGAATTTATGAAAATAAAATTTATATTCAGAAAATATACCTCAATACGATTCCAACAAAAAAACTGGAGGTTAAACGGAGTTCGGGGTTGGGAGTTATGGTCATTCGAAGTTGCTACAACCTTTGAAAATTGAGGGTGAATTTATGACGAAAAGAGAGAAATTTTGACAAGGATGGTTTGAAAGATGATTTTATTCATAGATTCGATAGATATATATAATGGCTAGCAATTAGCAAATTATGATAGGATTAGAACTAAATCAATAAGGATGATTATGATTACCAACTAATTTGGATAGGAATAGGATTGTATAAATAAGAAACGATCTAATTAATGCTAGATATGATTCTAATAGGATAAGAATTTCTAATGGATAAATCCTCCCATAAATTTAAATCAAATAAATTATTTAAAAATAAATCAATTTGATTGCAATCCTTTAAATGATCACCATAATAACTTTAAGTATTATTCTATATTATGAAATAATTCAAATCATATAAATCCAAACCCAAATCAAACTCAACATAATAACTTTAAAATAATATATAACATTTATCAAAATAATTTATATCAAATAATAAATAAATTAATTAATCAAATAATATCTTAAATCTAGATCAGACAAATCGTAATGCTCCAATTAGTCATCGTAAGTATTTTAAACAATATTTAAATTATCAACATAATTTAAAGTATAGTTGATAACCATCAAGATAATTTAAATAAATTCAAATATAATCAAATAACTGATTAACATATCAAAATAATACTCGATGTCATCAAATATTATAAAACTTACTTTTATAAATCCAAATCTTTATTTAAAAATAAATAGACAAAAACCTTTTATCGCTATTTTTTTAAAAACCAATTTTTAGGAGACCAAAAATAATAACAACATATTTTATATTTCAAAAATTAAAAATTCGAGAACATTTTTTTTAGAATATTATTTTAAACTATTACTTTAAAACTAGTTTTTGGTAACAAAAGTAATCACAAATATCTTTTATAAAATTTCTACGAAAATTACTTTTAAATACGAAATTAAAATATATAGATATAATTTAAAAAAATAATAATTTTGGGAAGATTAGTTACAAATCTACCCACCTTTAAAAATTTTGTATTAGAAATTTAAGGACTACTAGGATAGACGGACTTGGTTGATCGGTAAAAGGATAGTAAGAATTTGTGATAAGAGAAAATAGATGGAAGAAAAAAGAGAATTTCTTTAATGAGAACATTAATCAATTTGGATGAGAAATAGAAGATGTGAATGGATGTGGCTTGATGTGCACTGACATGATGCACAAACATATTTGTAGGTGGAGAAAATTAATGGAACAGAGAATAATAAGCCTCTCCTTATATAGGAGGTGGAAGCTACTATTTAGATAAGGATTATGATAGTTGCAAACCCCTTTTAGATAATTTATCACTTAATTTAAATCAAATCAAAATTACTATCCAAATCTAAATCAATTTAAATATAATTGAATTCCACCCTCAGTTTAAAATTAAATAAAATAAATCAAATTCAATTATAGATATTAATTTACTATTTAAATCAATCCATAAAATCAAATCAAATATAATTGCCATAAAATTTCAAAATATATTTTCCAAAATACTATAATAATAATTTCAAAAATACATTATTATTTATGAATAAACTAATAAGTAATTACAAATATATATATGTATGCATAAATAATGTTATCATATTTATGCTTTTCTAGTATATAATAAAATTATTATTTATTATTAATAATTGTGAGAAATGAAAGGCTGAAAATGACAAACTTGGAAATTTTGGAACGATAACAAAATAATTATTATGTATATTATTTTGAAATTATAAAAAATAGAAATTTTTTTTAAAAAATATGTATGCTCGCACATAATCGTACTCGTCGTACAAATTCGAAAAATCAAATTTGTGCGCGACGTATAATACGACTACGTGACATACAATACAAAATTTTAAATCAGTATCAAATTTAATAATAAAAAATAGTAGAAAATTTAGGGGTTTTACATCCTACCCAACTTAAAAGAATTTCGTCCTCGAAATTAAAAATTAGTAGGGGGTGAGAAGACACATGGGAGTATCGGTGAGGAACAATCAATTATAAGGCTCAACAAAATCATGTCGTAAGAAGTTGCGATCTAGATCATAGAAAAATAATACGGATATGGTCGTGGGTTGTGAATGAGGGTCATAGTAGGACCGAGAAGAAGGACAGGAGTTTATGATGAAGACATAGCAACATCGAGTGGTAATGGTCATAATTGATAGGACAGCTAGAGGAATTTCAAGTACAAGTGCCTTCGTCCTTCAAAAAATCTGTGAAGGCGAAAGCGATTTAAGGAGTTCAATGACGACATTATTAATTACGAATACATGGTTCAAAGCCGGTCGTATAGATTTCAAAAGAATCGTCAAGGCAGTCGTGGATGGGATCCCAAAGGGTAAGTTTAACTATATCACATCCACGTAGATCGAAAAGGCGAACCAAAGTACACTCGGTTGATCAGATCATCATGCACCGGTTCTGGTTAGACAATATGTTTAGTGGGTCGACCCAAATAACATGTCTTGAACAAGCTCGATAAAGGAATAAGCTTGCAAAAACTAGGCTATATTAGCATCACTAGTTAAGATGGTAAAAACATAAGCACGAGAGTTTAAAATTGAGAGGGAGCATAGTCGAACTTCTAAAGGATCTAAGTCATGTCCTGTAATGGTCCTTATACAGTCGTCCTATAGTCTTCTTGTCCAAGTCCTTGGTTGGCTAGACGGGTTAGGGTCCTCTAGATTCTAGAATCTAAGTAAACTTGCTAATATAGGTCAGTAGGTCAAAGGGGTTGCTAGGTTATAAGGCATTCTACCCAACTTAAAGAATTAAACTAATGGTGTTTTGGGATAAAAGAGTCATGCCTACCTAGTAGGGATCACTTGTCTAAGCATGAAGGGAATATAAGAATTACGATAAAAGGAATCAAGCAAGATGCAATCGATGAGTCGGTCGAATATGGAATCGAAAAAAGGTCAAGTATGTGGATGAGATCCTAAACTTCTAATCCTATATGCAGGCTTGCTTGGTACGGTAAAGTAACCAAACAATTTATCTTGACCTGCATGGGCCACCACAAAAATATGTAACGCCCCAGTCCCAAAATACGTAGGACTAGGAACGTAGACATGCCAGCCGTATAATAAATATACGTAAACTATAGAATACAGTAGAACCATAACTAATCTCATCCACATAGAATATAAGAATAAAAGATATCATATAATCAACTATAAAATTGTCATTTGGTACATGTAGTTAGGCGGAGACAAATCCAATACCAACTATGAAAAGAAATACATAACAAAAGAACGATTTTGGCGAGCGAAGCGAAGACGATCCAAATGCAATCATCCTCGAAGAAATAACGATGATCATGGCTAGAGCTAGAACACCTGTGAAAGACAATAGCACACACCTGGCGAGATAACCAGGTCCTTAGAGGGACGTAACAAGACACATAATATCATGCCATATAAACTGAATAAATATGGCTCAAATTAATAAGTCAATTGAATTTATAACATGATCCAATACACACCTATTGAACGAGTGTACCATTTCCCCAACCAAACAAGGACATGAGATGGTAAACTAATTCATGGGGACGTATCTTTCCATGCTATGAATCCAATATGGTATCCGGACCCCAACAAGGTTCAATACCTTCTCATCGAAGTAGTAAGCCACACCTACAACCAAACAAGGACAAGATGTGGCAAACTAGTCCGCGACAAGTTATTGTTCTAAGCCACGGTCAGATACAAGTACCCAAACCAAAAGTACTCGTACCTAACGGATAAAGGTGCCTAACCGTTCTAAGTGAAATGTAGTTAAGAACAATCCTTCCTACGCATGGGCCCTGGCTAAATAGGATCGACATTGTCCCCATTTGGGGCACTAGAGGCCCCATCAGTAAGAGCATGACGTTCCACAGAATCGTCAGTGGCCGTCAGTTATCATGGGTCATCAACCCCGTATCTCCAGCGGAGAGTCCGGGTCACAAGGGAAAGTGTATCGAAGCCCATACGCTAAGGAATTGTCCTCCCCGCCCAATGCCTACTATGTTGTATCCACAACAATAACCTATATAACCGCTAAGTCAAAATAGCATGCAACCTCTATTAGCGGTTATTCCTATCGCACGGCTTGTACGTACTGGTGGCCAGCCAATCACGCACTTCTGTGTTCTACATGCGACACACAACTTCATGGTACAACGTGTCAAGGCCATGAATGCAACACATAAAGGTGGTTCCTTAAATCTAGGTTTAATGTGTAAGAAAAATAATACATAGCAGGAAATATAAATGAACAGTAAGTTCTAACAGGTTAAGGCATGTATCACAGCTTATTTTGCATAAAGAAAATAGTACTAATGCTGAAATATGAGCTAAAATAAATAAATAGCAAATGACAAGGTGTTTTGCCTGAGGTTCTCGCTGGTGAAACCGACAATTCCTTTGGGTACAGAATAGTCACAGGGCTGCACAAGATGAACTCAGACGATATGACAAACTTCTAAAATAAAAACAAAAATAAAATATTCTAGAAAATTTTGGAAAAAATATATGATGTGTATTTTTCCGTCAGCATTTCGAAACTTCAAACGGTTTGTGATTCTGATTCCTGGTTCTCCCAAAATCTCAAAAATATTAAAATGTGTCAGATTTCGGACAACTGACACTCCACAAATTTTCCAGAAAATTTAGTTCCGAATTTATGAAAATAAAATTTATATTCAGAAAATATACCTCAATACGATTCCAACAAAAAAACTGGAGGTCAACGGAGTCCGAGGTTGGGAGTTATGGTCATTCGAAGTTGCTACAACCTTTGAAAATTGAGGGTGAATTTATGACGAAAAAAGAGAGAAATTTTGACAATGATGGTTTGAAATATAATTTTATTCATAGATTCGATATATATATATATATATATATATATATATATATATATATATATATATATATATATATATATATATATATATATATATATATATATATATATAATGGCTAGCAATTAGCAAATTATGATAGGATTAGAACTAAATCAATAAGGATGATTATGATTACAAACTAATTTGGATAGAAATATGATTGTTTAAATAAGAAACGATCTAATTAATGCTAGATATGATTCCAATAGGATAAGAATTTCTAATGGATAAATCTTCCCATAAATTTAAATCAAATAAATTATTTAAAAATAAATCAATTTGATTGCAATCCTTTAATGATCACCATAATAACTTTAAGTATTATTCTATAATATCAAATAATTCAAATCATATGAATTCAAACCCAAATCAAACTCAACATAATAACTTTAAAATAATATCTAATATTTATCAAAATAATTTAAATCAAATAATAAATAAATTATTTAATCAAATAATATCTTAAATCTAGATTAGACAAATCGTAATGCTCCAATTAGTCAACGTAAGTATTTTAAACAATATTTAAATTATCAACATAATTTAAAGTATAGTTGATAACCATCAAGATAATTTAAATAAATTCAAATATAATCAAATAACTGATTAACATATCAAAATAATACTCGATGTCATCAAATATTATAAAACTTACTTTTATAAATCCAAATCTTTATTTAAAAATAAATAGACAAAAACCTTTTATCGCTAATTTTTTTTTAAAACCAATTTTTAGAAGACCAAAAATAATAAAAATATATTTTATATTTCATAAATAAAAAAAACTCGACAATTTTAGAACATTATTTCAAACCATTAATTTAAAACTAGTTTTTGGTAACAAAAGTAATCACAAATATCTTTTACAAAATTTCTACAAAAATTACTTTTAAACACGAAATTAAAATATATAGATATAATTTAAAAAAATAATAATTTTGGGAAGATGAGTTACAAATCTACCCACCTTTGAAAATTTTTGTATTCGAAATTTAAGGACTACTAGGATAGACGGACTTGGTTGATCGGTAAAAGGATAGTAAGAATTTGTGATAAGAGAAAATAGATGGAAGGGAAAAGAGAATTTCTTTAATGAGAACATTAATCAATTTGGATGAAAAATAGAAGATGTGAATGGATGTGGCTTGATGTGCACGGACACGATGCACAAACATATTTATAGGTGGAGAAAATTAATGGAACAGAGAATAATAAGCCCTTCCTTATATAGGAGGTGGAAGCTACTATTTAGATAAGGATTATGATAGTTGCAAACCCCTTTTAGATAATTTATCACTTAATTTAAATCAAATCAAAATTACTATCCAAATCTAAATCAATTTAAATATAATTGAATTCCACCCTCAGTTTAAAATTAAATAAAATAAATCAAATTCAGTTATAGATATTAATTTACTATTTAAATCAATCCATAAAATCAAACCAAATTTAAATTGCCATAAAATTTAAAAATATATTTTCCAAAAATACTATAATAATAATTTCAAAAATACATTATTATTTACGAATAAACTAATAAGTAATTACAAATATATATATATATATATATATATATATATATATATATATATATATATATTTATATATATATATATATATGTATATGCATAAATAATGTTTTCATATTTATGCTTTTCTAGTATATAATAAAAATATTATTTATTATTAATAATTGTGAGAAATGAAAGGCTCAAAATGACAAACTTGGAAATTTTGGAACGATAACAAAATAATTATTATGTATATTATTTTGAAATTATAAAAATAGAAAAAAAAATATTTTTTAAAAATATGTACACTCGCACATAATCGCACTCGTCGAGCAAATTCGAAAAATCAAATTTCGTGCGCGACGTATAATACGACTACGTGACGTACAGTACAAAATTTTAAATCAGTACCAAATTTAATAATAAAAAAATAGTAGAAAATTTAGGAATTTTACACCCCATGAAGCCATGTTGGATGGAACACAGTGGCTTTTCATCGTCAGAGAAGTGCAGCCGTCAAAACATGGACTTTCTCTGAGGCACTCTTGTTGCTTTGGAGCAACAACCATTGATAACAATACTGGTGCACGGATGCGCACTATGAATTCTTATGTCCTCCCTCGCTTTACGCTTATGATTTATCATGTCACGCAAGTCAGCGGAAGGGAGTTTGGCCTTACAACCCATGTTGCATGCATCGCCAAGCTTTGCATGTGGGTTCATAAGGAGAGTTGCAAATCCAGACTTCGTTCACGTGCAGGGGAAACCCCAGCACCTAAGTTCTGTGATGTCCTTGAAGACAGCCCCGTGCTATACGCATTGGGGCCTGTCATTTTGTTGTGGGCACATAGGCCTTGGAGACTGGCCTTGGGCGCATGCTCCTTGACAGCATGTTTAAGGCTCCTTGATGTGGGCACATAGTATAGATTCAGTGAGCCTGGGCGCATAGCCTTGGGCGCATGACTCTGGATGCCCAGCCTGCTGAAGACATAAGTGTTCTGGTTGGAGTTATGCGCCCAAACACTCCCTTGGGCGCATGGCTTTGGGCGCATGCTTGGTGGAGCAGCGTTGTTTTTACCCAGTTTTGCCTCCTTCGTTTGTGAGCCTCGCCGAGTTTGGCCAGAGTGTCGCACACCCCAATTCTTGGCATCGTAGTATTTTCCTTTGCCAAGTCTCGGGTGTTGAATACCCTATTGTTGGTTGTGCAAGAAAGAAGTCACTGGGCTAGTAGAGCCTGGAATGGTGTGAGCGTTATCCATTTGGGGAACTTCTGTGGTAGAGTCATGCGCATATGTGACAGAGTCCTCCAGTTGCATATCTACTATAATACTAGCAGGATATGCACAGCGAGCCTTCGGAAGCCAAGTCTTGTGAGACTTGTTTTGCTTTGCTAATTTCGAGGGAGTAGAGCCATCCCTCGAGAGCATCTCTTCGAACGCCTGCTGATCGAACTTTACTATTAACATCTTCTGAGTGCTCTCCACTTTGTCAGTATCGGATTGCGTTACCACATTTTCGTCAGAGGAAAAGGTAGTCACAAGCAGAGTCACCATTTTTGTGGACACACACAAAAAAGAAGAAAATGTTGTCTTTTTTTATTGGCACAAGGCACCACAAATCGAGTACGACTGAGAGATCCTGCGCTGAGGATCCCCGAGTATAAAAAAAATTCTGGGGAATGGGACGATGGAGATCGAGCGGTAGTTGCTCCTTTACTCTATTTACACTCCGATTACAAAAGTCGGAGAAAACATAAGAAAATTGCTAACTCTCGGCTCACTGGCAAGAAGTGCAGCAATTTGGCTCTTGAAAATGCTCTTCGTCCTGTATTTTGAAGAGGGATGAGGCCCCCCTTTTATAGTCATTCTTGAGCTGGAATGACGTTATACGCCTACATGAGGAAACACGCTGGTTTTTATGTAGGTGCATAGTCCTGCATTGGGCGCATAGGATGTAGGCACATACAGGCTGCAAGATCGTGGGTTGGTCATGGTATTGACGTGGCCGTATGCTTCGGTGCACGATTGCTCGTGGAGACTGTAACACCCAGTTTTCCAGATGGGAGTATTTTTGAAATTTTATAATTATAATTATTATTCATTGATATTTATTTCACATTATGATTTTTGGTGATTTTTAATTATTTTTAAACTATTTAAAAACTGTTTTAAGTCATGACTTGTGATTTTAGTGTGTAGCTAGTCAAACCGTAGAGACTGCATGACCTAGAGCCCAACCATGTCATTAGGATGGTTAATTATCATTTTTAGCCTAGGGGTATTTTGGTCATTTGGCCTCTTTGAATTATTTTATGATTTATTGCACTGGTGATTATTGATTTTGACTTTTGACTAGCTGCGACTTAAGAGACTGTCCTAGATTTGACTTTGACTTGGTGACCTAGTTAACATGGTATGGACCCTAGTGTAACTTAAGTCAACTCAAGTTAGGACACTTAGGATTAAGTTTGGAGTAGGAGGATTGGTGAACTGGTCCATAGGCTTGAGACCTTGAAATTGGTTCCATGACTAGTGCAACTTGGCCCATAGCCATTAGACTAAGCCCTAACCCTAACCAAACCCTAAATGACCAGCCATAGGGATCCCTACCCTATATAAACACTTATTCTCTAGGGCTTGCCTCCTTCTTTAATTCATTTCAACATTGGAAAAAGAAAGGTATTGTCCCTCTTCCAAAAATCTCCATAAATCCATTTTAAGTCCTTTTTAATCCTAGTTTCTTGCATTAGAACCTAATACTCTCCTACTCTCTGATTTTGGAATTTAATCCCAGCTTTGGGATAATTTGGGGCTTTTGGCATCAAGAGGAAGAATCCTCCATTTGGAGCTTTTCTAAGCTTTTTGCACATATAGGTAAAACCCTCTAAATTGATTTAAATTTCAGTTTTCTTTGCAAGTAGGGCTAAATCTAGGAGTCCCCTAGGTGTCCCCGAAATTTGGATGGAATTCGTGTCCGTTTGGTGCCCGTATCGGACACGTGTCTTAGTGTTGCCTAGGTGTTTGATGAAATGCCTGAGAGGGATTTTTCTTCTGTTTTTCCAAATCTTTTTGAATGAATTCCTAGATCTATAGGTGTACTTTGCATTCGTGGCCTTCTGAACATATTTTTGGACACGTTCGTGTCCATATTTGAACACATACGTGTGCACGAGGACACCGTGCAGTGCCCTGCTGCTCGGGTGCCACTGCGGACACGACACGGGCTCTTGTGAGCTGAATTTTGGTGGACACGATGGCCTACTGTCTGACGAAGCACACACAAAATTTCAGATGATTTCATTGGGTGGTTCGAGAGAATTTCAACCCGCACTGATTTCGATACTGTACTGCACACGGGCGAGACACGTTCTGATACGTGTCTCGTGCTCAGGACACGCGTGTCGTGGACATGTTGCAGACACCTAGACATGTTCCCCTATCCATGGTGAACCTTGGGACACGTCCATGTGGCACGAAGTGACACGAGTCGTGTCCACGAGTCGACTGCATCGCAGCACGATGCAGTCTGTGCACGCATGTGTCTGTGCGTGTTTCATGACTTGGACACGTCGTGTCCAGTCGTGGAGACACATGGGGACTCGTGTGGACCTTGAACACGTGTACGACTCTGTACTAAACTATTTTGTATGTATTTCATTATATTTTCGAAATTGGTATTGAGGATTCATATTCTCTGATACTCGGTTAACTGAGTGCATATTTTTTTAAAATCCTAATTCATTCTAATTCCTTTAAAATGTAAATTTATATATATATATGTATGTTGATGTGACTGTGATATTGAATTACATATCTGTTGCACTGTGGTATGGTTTTAATGGGGGTTTTTGATTTAATTTGAATGTACATACCCAAATATCCCTGATACCATTTCCTGTTTTCGAAACCTGAGTTTAATTCCTATTTTTAAACTAAATATTGATGTTAAAATTGTCACCTTGATTCACCCTCATGTGTATTAGTTCATGCTAGGATAGGTTGACATGATTTGATTAGCTTGTTATCAAGAAAAGGGAATTCGAGTATGGAAATGGGCAGTTCAATGGTGGACTGAATTCCCAGATTTTCATATTAACTCATTCTGGTTTTTAGAGCCATTTTAAACTGAATCTTAGTTTTAATTCTCATGTTGGATTCATATACATGTGCATTTGGCTACTGCAATGTGGAGTTCAGTTTTGGGTTTAAAATGAATTCCTGAGATTAATAGCTTATCTACACTATAATATGAACTGTCATGCATACCCTCACACACAGGATCCCTGTACACCATATCACCCTTCACATATTTGATCATTGTCTCAGGTTCCTGAGAACCTAAATTGCACATGGCTGTCCCATTGTACACATTTTATCACTTATACACAACCTTGAATCTAATTCCTCATCCACACAGAACACACACACTGTTCTGAGAATGTACACACACACACTGTTTGAAACTCACACACATGACCCTGTGCACACACTCTTGACCCGTTGCATGGTTGATATGGAATTTGCTCACCTATTCAGGTTCATATAGGTAGGTGCATCTCTGATTTAGTGTGTGGTTTTATGAGAGTTATTTGAGACTAACAGTAAATAAAACCTGAAATTGTGTATAAATTAATTATGTGTATTGATTGGTATTCTGAGATGTGGCTTGAATTGGGTATCAGTGGTTGGCCTTGGCTGAGTTTGCAGGAGCAGGCAAGGCATTGCCTTGGCTTGCCCTGTTTTGGCTTAGCCTGGCTTAGCAGCAGCCTTGCCTGCTTGGTTGTATTGCATTAGCAGTAGTGGCTTAGCAGCAGCCTTGGCTTGCCCTGGCTTGCATATGCAGAGCAGTGGTTTAGACAGTAGCAGTGGTTGGCCTAAGGCTCAACACATTGGCCACTTTGGGATGTTCAGGTGTATGAGAGTTTGAATGAGAGGGTTAGTCTTGGGTTGTAGGCATTCGAAACTGGGTTCATGATATTGAGTTCATATTGAACTATTAAACTGACATCTAATCCTGAGATGAGAATTCAGGATTGAGAATCTGGGATTAATTTCAGTGTACATATCATGACCCATGTTCAATAGGATATGGGATTTTGGTTTTGAGTTTTGTTTTAAATTGATTGTTCAGTCCATGTTTTCCCTCTTAGTTCAGAGCTTAGATTTAAATCAGTTTTGTATGATAGGATACCCTGTCCTGCTCCCAAATTTCACTCCTGCATTGATGTACCATCTATACAATGTGATATTTTCTTGTTCAGTACAATACCTCACAGCACACTCATCTGCAAACCATATCATTACCAGCATCTGATGCATACTTCCTGCACTTCATTACCTACCTGCAATTTACCCTGTCCTTAACAGCCTACAAACAGCCCCTAAACCCAGCTATGACAGTCCCATGGCTGTCTATTTTAGGACCACATAACAGTCCAATATTGCCCTATTAATATAGCTAAATGGCTGTCCTCTTTTGATGTCCAAGACCAGTCCATTAACACCCTATACACTGTCCATATTTCAGTCCACAAAAACAGTCCTTGCTCACTTCCAAATCAGCCCATGATTGACCTATAGTACTTGTGAGAGTGTGTGTCCTTGTGAGCCACTTGTGAGAGTGTGTGTGAGTCTAGATGAGATTGGCAAGCCTATAGGTTAGCCTATATAAATGTGTCCTATTTTAGCTATGTGCATATATGTGTTATTATATAAATTAGATTAATATTAATATATGTATATGTGTGAAGGTGTGTAATGGTCTATGTATAATATAGCTATATAACCTATATACAGGGCACATAGCCAATGGGTGTATACCTATGGCTCATAGCCTGAGTGTGTGGTTTGAATGACTAGTGATTGTACTGTTGTTGGCTCGTATAGCCTAGATAGTGTGCGTGCTTGCTAGAATAGGCTGGTTAGGCTTAGTGAGACCTGTTTGGCTTAGGTTTGACCTAGTTTGACCTAGACAGTTGACCAGGTTTGACTTAGAGTTGACTTTGACCTAGTTTGTCCTAGACAGTTGACCAGGTTTGACTTTGAGTTGACTTTGACCTAGTTTGACCTAGATTGGCCTAGAAATCATGTAGATTGCATCATAATATCATTTGTCTTATTTTAAGCATATTATAACCTGTACTGCTCTATTTAGGACATTGTGATTCTGGTGCAGACATCTGACATTACACTACTCTTTTCAGAGTATCAGGCGAGTACATTCTCTGATAGTTCTCTCATTTACTTGTCAACTACTGTATTTCAGTTCTAGTTAGTTGTATGCGATTCTCTGTTGCAACACGTGTGGATATTTCTGGATTCATGAATACGACACACATTTATTTTCTGGCCTCTATTACTGGTATCATCATTTCCGGCTTCTATTACTGGAATCACCTGCTGGAATCATTTACTGGAATCATTTACTGGAATCATTTACTGGTATCATTATATTTTGGCTGGACTCATCTTGAATCATTGTGTCGAAATTCTGGATTCACTTGCTGGGAGGGAAAATACTAGAGTAAGACATGTAGACATACCCTATTACTGGAATTACCCCTACTAAAATCTACTGGAATGATAGCCATCTCTCGCCTGATCAGGGAAAAGTATGCCGGATTACCCACAGCCGTTTACATGTCGATCTCGGTATTTTAAAATACACTGCTAGAGTATAGGCTGGACTCACCCTGGAATCATTGATCACTATAACTGGAATCGTCCCGTACTGGATTCATCTTGTATGAGATTCATCCTGTACTGGACTTATATTGGAGTTACACTGGTCTACATTGTTGTCTGGAATTTATATTATATTACCCTGGTTCAGCTAGTTCTATTTTTACAGTCTTCATTGCTATAATTCTTCTCTTGTTTAGTTATTTACTTTCCTTGCACTTTATCTGTCTTTCTTACCATCACCTGATTATAAAATGCCATTTTTATCAATACAACTGTCTATAACTGCTTTACAGTTCTCTATCATTTACTTGGGTTTTCTAGATGAGATGTGCTCGTTCCTGTCCTGACTGGACCTGTTGAAAATTTTACAGATGATTGCCCTGAGGACACATGCCCTACTTTTTACTGAGGAGATGGCTTAACTACCTATGGCCCCGACACTCAGAAGAGATCGGGAGTTTAGTTAGTCTATCTTGTTTTAGTTTTCTTGTTTAGATCTAGAGTTGTATATAGAGATTTGAGACTTGAGATGTATTTGAGATTGTTTGAGTTGTTATTTTTATAGGAGTTTGTTGTCTTCAATTTCTTAGTTATATTCGGTGTTATCTTATCGTGCTTAGACTGTGATTGAGTTACACCATATCTTATACTTGTCCTCCGTTCGGAGTTGATCATGATGAGTATACTATATACTGCATGAGTTGATGGTTAGTTAGAGGCTTAGAACAGCGTTTTACCGTCGACACTGCGGCGTAGGCTGGGCGCTGTTACGTACTCGTACCCTCACAGTGGGTGCGGGTCGTGACAGAGACTGACGTAGCCGTATGCTTCGATGCACGTTTTGATCATGGCTTTGACTGAGTCAGGCTTGGGCGTATAGCCATGTCTCAGGCTATGCGCCCTCCTTTCGGGGAAACTAGTCTTGGACGCATGGAGCTTTTCTGGCTGGGCAAATGGAGCTTCACTGGCTGGGCACATGGAGCTTCACTGGTTGGGTACATGGAGCTTCACTGGCTGGGCGCATAGAGCTTCACTGGCTTTGGGCGTATGGGAATTTATTGCTGAAATTATTATGCTTCTACAATTATCGTCTAGAGCCGGGAACATCGCCATCAAATTTGACATGGAGAAGGCTTACGATCGGATCAATTGGCAGTTCATGATCTGGGTCTTCAGAGCATTCAGTTTTTCGGAAAGCTGGATCAGTGTTATTTGGCGATCGATCAACAACTCGTGGTTCTCCATGGTGATCAACGGGCAAGCAGACGACTTCTTCAAATCCAGTCGGGGAGTCAGGTAAGGAGACCCGCTTTCATCAATTATTTTCATCAATGCTGCGGAAGCCCTAAGCAGAAACATTAATAAGTTGCCGAGGACCCCACACTTCAAGCATTTCCATACGGTCAGCGGGTGCCCGATCATCACTCACTTGGCCTACACGAACGATATCCTCATCTTCTCCTCCGGTGATGTCGGGTCAGTGGAGGTAGTACACAACGTGCTCCAAAGATACGCTCGCTGCTCTGGCCAACGAGTCAATCCCAGAAAAAAAAGCGTCATATATGTCTACCACAACGCTAACAGGGAGCACACCACCGTTCTCACCAACATCACCTCTGCCGCTTATCCTTCTTTCTCCTATCTCGAATGTCCGTTGGTCTACGACAAATCCAATGCGGGCATTTTTGAAGGAATTATTGACAAAATCAGGAAAAAAACTTGAAGGTTGGCATAACGCAACCTTATAACCAGGCGATAAAATAGTACTGATCAACCATGTGCTCTCCTCCATCCCTATTTATATCCACGCAACTTGCTCTCTCCCAAAGAATGTCCTCTCCTCCATCGAGAATCTATTCGCCAAATTCATATGGGGACACAATGATTCAAAAGACAAACACCACTGGGCCAGCTAGGGCTCCATGGCCGAGCCTACTGATGATGGGGGCCTGGGATTTGTACGACTACACCATATTGTGGACGCTTTCTCCATGAAACTGTGGTAGAAGCTTCGTATGATCCGCACACTCTGGGTGCGCTTCATGAAGGCTAGGTATTTCAAACCCATTCACCTGGCTAGGGCTATTAGCAACAGCAGATCCTCAGCGGCTTGGAGACACATTCTACATGGTCGCTCCCTCGCCGAACCAAAGATTACCCTTCAGTTGGGCGCTGGTGAATCATTACTATTTCTTGAAAGGTGGTTGGGAGCTGACCTTATCCCACGCCCCCCGGATATCCCGGCTACCAGTAAGATCAGAGAATTATGGGACAATGCCGACAACTGGAATTGGCACAGAATCCGGGACTGGATCGGAGAAGAGGCCGCCAACACCCTCCGAAAATTTGCCCTGAAGATAGGCACAGATAATGACGCGCTCTCATGGTCAGAGACCACCAACGGCGTATTCACAATTGCATCCGCTAGAAGAATCGTTCGCGGCCACTGGCCTCCAGCTCCAATCTTGTGTCCTTTCTGGTACCCCTATATACCAAAGAAATGGTTGTTTTGGGTATGGAGATCGATGTGCAAAAAACTCCCCACAGACGACATCCTTACTACTATCGGTTTCAGCTTAGCGTCATCTTGTCATTGCTGTACCGAGAAACAATCAAAAACGATAGACCACATACTCCGCCATTGGAATTCTTCGGCTAACGTCTGGTCGGCCCAATCCCGTCGCTGCGACATGGCGATGGCTGGTGGAAGCTTCAACAATCTTCTGGCCACCTGGGCCAACGCGTCTCATTGCACCAGATCGTTACAGCCGCCATAAAGGGGTCTTATGGAAGAACCGCAACAAAGCTAAATACGAAGGTCGTATATTCGGTCGAGCAGTTCACCCACGAGGTCATCCGCCAGAGTCAAGATCAAAGTAATTGCAACCATGGTCGACAGCAATTTGGGACCTTTTGGCCTCCTGATTTTTTGCAGGAGAGTTTCCCCTCTTCCTTTTCTGTCTTCCGCTTTTTGCGCTTACTTGTAAAGGCTTCGGCATTTTACGCCTTGAATGAATAAAATCGGGAGGGTTTGGTTAATATATATATATATATATATATATATTTATATATATATATATATATATATATATATAATATATATACATTTTTTGTATTATATACATATGTACATATATATATATATATAATATATTATATATATATATATATTATAAATATATATATATATATATATATATATATATATATTAAAATATTATATATATATATATATATATATATTAAAATATATATATATATATAATATATATGATAATATATACATTGGTTTGTATATATATACATATGTGCATAAATATATATATATATATCTATATATATAATATATATATTTTATATTTTTATATATAAATATATATAAAAAAAATATAATTATATATATATATATATTATATATACATATTATTATAATATATATATTATATATATATATATATATATATACTGCAGGTTATACTGAGGGCATTGCAAGGCTATCTAGTAAAGTAAAATGTAAGAGATGCAATATGTCACCATGTACAGAAGTAAGGATTAGTGCAGACCTCTAATATGCATGATACTAAACCTCCAGATATGCAGAATATGATAAGGGGTTGATGGTTATATTGGTGAGTCAATAATTGGGATCTGAACAATGGTCCAGTAAAATCTATGATGCAACATGGTAGGTAATGAATGATGTAGTGAACAATAAGGAGAGTGCAGAACATTAAACTTGTATGCAGTGTATGCAATAGTATGCAAGAGGGAAGGCAATATGTCTTGATACATGATACTCAAATGTGAAGACTAGTGATGGTGGGTGGAGTGACAACTTCTACAAGTCTGAACCAAGGGAACATGGTATCTAGTGAAGGGTTTACATATTGCCTATAAGGTTAATCAACATGACTAAACTCAACACAAGGAAAACTTAACTAAAATAGAAAACTGGACCAAATATAGGCTAACCAACATGTCAATACCCTATGCAACAATGACCTATATATACCAACCAAACCTCTATCCCATATGCCAATATCATCTGTAACCTATCTATATATAGACCTCTCAGTCTTAGATGAACTACAACTAACTCAAGGACAGGCTCTGGTCATGGGTGCTTACTGGAAAGGGTAGGGAAAATAATAATAATCATTAAGGCTGTAAGGCATACTAACATCCTATATGGAAACTGGTAGGTATTATAAATAACAGAGGAATCGTCTACAATAGGTTACTATTCTAACACTAATGCTAACTATCACTCTATGGCTCAGACACTCTACAAGTCATCATATCATTACACTATGAAAGAATTACATAAGAATAAGCTCTATAAACTAAAATATCCCTACTCTTAAGTTACTTGATGATGGAATACAATTTTATAACAATAGAAGGTATGATAGAGATGATATGTTTAAAAACCTTCTCAAGATACATTCTGATAATCATACGCGTCTGTACAAAATTATGTTACTCAGAGTCCTCGCCATGCCAGTAGGCAAGGCTGCGATAAACGATAGATTCCATAACTGGGGTATGCACCTCTATAATCATGTCGTCTAGAATTTTTGCTATGCCGACTAGTATAACTGTAAGAAATTCCAAATCTCATAACCAAGATACGTACATCCGAAGTCAGGTCTCTATGTTCCCGCCATGCCAGCTAATATGGCTGCGATAAACTACAGGTTCCATAATCAAGTAGACGTTTTACCATCCCTGTTATTCCCGTCAAAAGTTATAAGAAAATATCGTAACTCAAGCCATAAAATTATCTCGATAGGAAAATCAAAGTCAACAATGATACATCAAATCAAATTCAATAATCAAGGAGTGAGAGCGAAAAAACAAGGGAAAGGATCAAATTAAAGTTTAAATAAGATTCTCAAGGGTCGTCCCAGGAATCTCTCAAGGAATCCTAACTATGATTGAGTACCTTCAAAAATATTCGTAATCCTACTACAGGCTGTAGTGATACTCTAGTTCGAATACCACTACATAACTTGACCTGCAGGGCTACCATTAAAAATGTGTCACGATCCACACCCGAGAGTAAGGAACGAAAAGTGGGTACGTCCAGCCTACGCCTCAGTGTCGGTAGTAGAACGCTGTCCTAGGTCAATAATCTAACAATATAAGGTACCTGTATAGTATATACATTGAGGCGACATAACAGAATACAGTCTCAATCATATCTAAGACAGAATACGATAAGATAGATAGATATGAAATGAATCCAGAAAGAGATACAAACAGGTCGAAGTCTAAGTGTCTAAGATATCACAAATCCAGAAATCATCCCAAATCTCAAATACAGTAATCAATAAAATAATACAACTGAAAAGACATCCTATACTAAGGTGTGTCATCCACTGCTAAGGAATTCTGCTGCTGATCCAGGTCACATCAATCCTCTAGGGTAGTCCATGATATCTGGTACAGAGCGCCTCATCCTCATCCTTTGTAATATTTTCAACAGGTCCAGTCAGGACAGGAGCAAACACAATACATCTCATACAATCATAACAGGGTAGGAGATATAAACTTGCTAGAGAGTAAGATACATGAAACTGAAGAACAACATGATATAAAAGAGAGAGAGCTGTAAGTAAATAGCTACAATATATATAGAGAACTAGCAGTGACTAGTGATTCAGAGCACAAGATGGTTATGTAAACGCACGATGTTGCACTGAGTAATCTACAGAGGTTCTCACGGGTAACTAAAAGATTGATCACATAACCACTTTACTCTCCCGTCCCCAATCAATACACAAGGATCCAGTCAAGTTATGTTATTGCACACAAGTATAGTTGTACACGATGATCATGTGAGCAATGAGAGTACACAATTTAACACTATTTGTACATGAATAACACGAACACAAGGAGTACACGATGTCCATGAAAAAGTACACAACACGAAATACCAGATGTATCTGCTAAAGGAATAACATCACATGAAAAGATCCATTAGCACTAATCCGTGTTACCAATGTGTCAGCATCAAGTAAAATAATCTAAAGCATGAATATAATCCTAAACAAGATATAAAATGATCAGGAATGTTACTCGCCTGATATCCTGAATATCTGAAGAGAATATACTGTCCGAGGAGTGGTATCTGGGTCCTATAGAATAGTACAAATCACTACTGTCTAAAATAGTAAAATAGACTGCTACAATATTTACATGATGCTTAGGGTTAATCTAGGCTAAAGTCAACCTTTGGTCAACTCTTGTCAACTACACTAGTCAAACTAGGTCAACTAGGTCAAGCCTTACCCAAACAAGTCCACTAAGCCTAGCCAGTCTATCCTAGCAGGCACACAACATCACAAAGCCATACAAGTCTAACACACAATCATATGTGTATATATGCCATATACCATATGCCACATAGGAACCTAGGCTATATGCCATGTAGTCTATATCACACATGTTTTACAATATTATACACAAAATTAATATAAATATCATACACATAATATACCACATTAATTATCAAGCTATAGATAATATATATTACATATAGTGTGATAGGGTAAATAGGCATGTGTGTGTACAGTGTATGTGGACAAGTGTCATGAGGGTTAGATTGTAGACATGTGTGTGAAATACATGAAGTGTATAGCAAGAATTGGGTAAAACTAGCTACAAGTTATATTACACATGGCAAGGTTAAACAATACATATTACACATCCTAATTAACTCACAATCTGCATGGCTAAACAATATATATGCATTTAGAGAGAGAGAGAAAGAGAGAGAGAGAGAGAGAGAGAGAGAGAGATACATGTGCTTGTGTGTGTTTCAATGTGGGTGAGTGTGTGTATGTAAATGAAAACAGTGTGGATATGTGCTCTCAGGAAGACAAGGCAATAGATAAGGTGTATGAGATGACAATGTGAGCATATGAGTGTGTGAATGAGTGACAGGACTATAGTGTATATATCAGTGTGTGTGTAGGGGCATAGAAAAACTGTGTTCAGTAAGCCATGTGTGTGTGTGTAGTAACAGTTGTGTAATGTATAGGAATTCAATAGGGACGGTGGTGATATTGGGCTAGGGTGTTCCTGTGTGAACATGAATCACATATATGGTGTGGTATGTGACAAAGTGTGTGTGTGAGTGTATAAGATGTTAATAGATAGGGTGTTATAGTATCTCAGGTTATAGGGCAATTAGAATAGGAGCGTACAATGTGTGTGTTTAGATAGCAGTGGGTATGACTTCGATGTTACAACTACGCCAGACGGCCTCTGATGATGACACTGACTGCTCCATTAGGTCCGGACGGTCAGAATAGTTAAGGTCGGCATAGGGTAGTCTAGAATTGATGAGGGAATATGAGTAATGGAATTTAGTCATGGACAGAAGGATAGTTGAAGAAAATTTAGATAAATAAATTATATGGTTTTAGAAATTATTTTATAATAGTTGAAGTATAATTTATTAGTCAAAATATGCTTTCGAATAGATACTAAAAAAATCGAAAGTCGTTTTAGGGCAAAACTGTAGATATTTAGATATAAACCTGTTTTCTTAATAAGAATATGCTCCATGTGAATATTCAAAAATAAAAATAAAAATAAAACTATAAGAAATTAGTTAGGCAAAACAAACTGTTGGTTTATAAAAATAATTTATTAATAGCAATCTATATTTTTATTGGAAATATAAAACTAAATATAATATTTTAGGTGAAAACTCATATTCTGAAAACGTAATAGATTTAACCCATGCTACCCATATAGTTTTTAAAATAATAATAATCCCAAACAATAACTATACTATTACTAATCACAATAATAAGTTTAACATTCCTCATGCAATAATAATACTAGTAATAAAAATAATAAAATAATAATATAATAACAATAATAAACAATAATAACAATAATAATAATAAAATAATCTTGTTAACAAAATATCTAATGGCAGCTGACTGCTACTTCTTTAAACCATCAAAAGCAACAAAAACGAGTGTCCAAAACCAAGAAACGATAAAATATAAATATAAAAAAATAGAGAAGAAAAACATCTGATCTACTGCTGTGAGGTGCCCTTTTTCACTTTTTTTAGGAGGAGAGAGAAAAGACTTTGTGGCTAAGAGAGGAGAGTACGAGAGAGAAAGAAAGAGGGAGAGAAAATTGGGGAGAGAGACTGTAGAGTGAGTGAGGGTGAGAAAGTCAGAGAGGGAGAGAGAAGTGAAATTGCGAGAGGGAAGGGGAGTGGAAGGTGGGAGGTCGCACCAAGGGAGAGGAGTTCGTCGCCCGCCAACGCTTGTAGTGCGGCTTTGGCATTCTCGGAGGGAGTGGCCAAGCGCGGATAAGTGCTTAGCGCGGGTGATCCGACGACGGTGACATCGCGGCGGACGGCTAGGTCGGGACTCGTTGCGATAGCATCTAGAAGGGGTGCTCGACCGCGGGATGGGGGGCTCGCGCTGCCGAGATCAGGGCGACGCATAGGAGCTCGTCGTTCAGGTAAGGGCGGTGGTGGTGTGTGTTGTTTCCTTATTTATGGTGGTGATGGTGTGGGCTACCGTATGGCGCGTGGTGGTATTGGATTTTGGATTTTTTTTGTTATGGCGGTAGTGGCGAGGCCTTGGCGGTGGTTGCAATGATCTAGGATTGGGGTTTGGGGAGAGTCTGTGGAGATGGTGGTGGCGGTTTTGGTACAACATGGTGGCGGTTATGTCTACAGTGGCAGTGGATTGTGGCTGGGCTGGGTGGTGACGGTGATTAGGCTAGGGTGTTTGGTCGGAGGACTGTCGTTTGGGGAAGACGGGTTGGTAGCGGGTGGTTATCGACTCAGTGTTGCTGGCCGTGGCAGCGGTGGATGCGGCTAGGTTGAGTTAGGCATGGTCGAGTATGGTTGTGGTGTCCGGGAGGATGGGTGGAAGGTGGTTGTCGGGGTGGCCGGAAGTCAAGGGGAGGTGGTTGTGTAGGCTGGGCAGCTGTGGTGGTTGGTGGCTGTAGCCGAGTCGGGTCGGGTTGTGTCGGACGGCCGGGGCGAGGTGTCCGAGAGGGCGTAGGGTGTTGCTGGGAGACGGCGGCTGAGGTTGGGTACAGCGAAGGAGATGGCAGCGGACAAGACGGGATTAGGGTTAGGGTTAGATATTTGATATATCGTGTCGAAGTTGTCGACACGGAGAAATAAATGTATGTGTAAAAAAATAATAGAATAAGAAGGTCACCCGGGTCGGACCCGAGGCCAATCACGGCTGACACGGAAAGGATTGGACACCGACACGATGCACTCACTTTTGTGGTGGTAATTATAGAAGAATAATTGTGGAGGAATAATGTGAAGGCTCCCCTATTTATAGGGTTGAGAAAGCCTAATTGGATAAGGATTGGACCCAAATAGATAGTTATTAATTTAAATCCAAATTTGGGTTCAATCTACATTTAAATTTAAATTGTAGAGAATATCAAATAATGACTACATTCTTATTCGAAAAATCTACATAAAATTTATTTAATAATTTCCTCCTCCGATTATTCAAAATAATTAGTTTGAAAAATTAACTTTTTATAATTAAAAAAAATGCTATAATATTAATTTCGTAAATTACTATTATTTAAAATAAAATAATAAATAATTACGAAATATATATGTATGCAAAAATAATATTCACATATATACTTTTCTAGTATACCATTTTATCAAATTTTATTATTATAATTGTATAAATGAAAGGCTTGTTATAAATAAAATAATAAACTTGGAAATTTTGGTACGATAGCTAAAATAATTATTATATTATATTTGAAACTATAAAAAATAAAAAATATTTTTCTAAAAATATGTACGCTCGCACATATTGGCACTTAACGAGCAAATACAAAAAATGCAAGTTCGTGCGTACAATAGGACTATGCGACATAAATACAAGTAAAAAATCAGTACTAATTTATATAAAAAAATATAGTAGAAATTTAGGGGTTTTAAATCCTACCCAACTTAAAAAAAAATCATCATCGAAATTAAGAATTAGTAGGGGGAGGGGGTATTGGTGAGGAACAGTCATTCACAACGTTCAACAAAACATGCATTAGGAAATCACGATTTCAATACTGGCATGGATAATCATGGGTTAGCGAAGAAGAAAAATGAGTAAGGGTTAAAGTTAAAACAAGATAACAGACAATAAAGTATATTATGGTAACAAGAGAAAATAAATTAGAGACCTTAAAGTATGGTTTCTTGAGAGTAGGTTGAGGGCACGATTAAGAGAACGAATTAGATTCACTCCTGAATTAAGCGATTAGAAGGTCATTATAGGACCGAGAAAAGGACGAGTAGTTTAGGATGAAGATATAGCAACATTGAGTGTTAATGGTCATAACCGATAGGAAGGCTAGAGGAAGTTCTAGTATAACGCTTTCATCCTCCTAAAATAGGGGAAGGCGAAAGCCGTAAGGAGTTCAAAGGCGATATTATCGAATACGAGTACGTGGTTCAATGGCGACCATATAATTTCAAAAGAATCATCAAGGCAGTCGTGGATGGCATTCTAGAGGCTAAGTTTTAATTTTGTCTCATCCACATAGAACGATAGGTGAAAGCGAACCAAAGTGCACTCGGTTGACCAGACCTTCATGCACCGGTTCTGATTAGATAATATGTTAGTGAGCGGCCGCTCAATAGCATATTCCTTGATCAAGCTCGTAAAGAATTAGCTTGCAAATACTAGGCTATATAGCATCATTAGTCAAGATGGTAAAAACATAGGCACATGAGGTTTTAGGTTGAAAGAAAGCAGAATTAGTTCAACTCCTTAAGTCTTTAAGTCATATCCTGTATTGGTCTCCATACAGTCGTCCTACAGTCTTCTTGTCCAAGTCCCTGGTTAACTAGATTGGTTAGGGTCCTCTAAATTCTAGAATCTTAAACTTGTGAATATAGGTCACAAGGACAAAGGGATTGCTAGGTCACAAGGCATTCTACCCAACTTAAAAGCTTTAAACTAATGGTATTTTGGGACAAAAGAAATATGTCTAACTAGTAGGGTTCACCTTCCTAACCTCTAGCAAGCACGAAGGGGAGATAGGAATAATGATAGAAGGAATCAAGCAAGATGCAAATCAATGAGTCAAACGGTAGATAAAATCTAGGAAAGAGGTCAAGTATGTGGATGAGATCCTAGACTCTAATCCTATACGCAGGCTTGCTTGGTACGGTAAAGTAACCAAACAATTTATCTTGACCTGCATGGGCCACCACAAAAATATGTAACGCTCCAGTCCCAAAATACGTAGGACTAGGAACGTAAACATGTCAGCTACATACATACGAAGTACATGGGCCTCGTATGGAACATAAGCTGTAAAATGCAGTAAACCACAACTAACTAATCTCATCCACAGAAAATGAAAGAATAAAAGATATCATATAATCAACTATGGAATTGTCATTTGGTACATGTAGTTGGGCGGAGACAAATCCACTACCAACTATGAAAAGAAATACATAACAAAGAAAGTGTTTGGCGAGCGAAGCGAAGACGATCAAAGTACAATCATCTCGAAGAAATAGAGATGATCATGGCCAAGGCTAGAACACCTGCGAAAGCTAAGAGCACACATTTGGAGAGATCACCAGGTCTTCAGAGGGACGTAACAAGATACTAATATTATGCCATATAAACTGAATATAACTGCTCAATAATATATGTAAAATCGGATCATAACATGGTCCAATACCTCACCATTTGGATTAGCGTTCCATCCCTCCAACCAAACAAGGACAGGAGGTGGCACACTAACCCATGATGAAGTATCTTCCCAAGTTACGAATCCAATATGGTTTGATTATTTGTCTCATGTCCAGCCTGACTAAATTGTGATGATTAGTCAGCTAAGGCTGATTCTATAGGATATCCTCCATATGGTGGTTGATTGGGCTTTGCTACTAGTCCTGGTTCTATGGGTCCTCTTATTTTCTGTTGTGTACCTTTTGTTGTTCTGTACAATCTCGGGCTAATGATGATTGGAGCCGCAAATCATGTATTATCCTAATCTGCGACGACAATCCGTCATAACATGACCCATCCTATGACGGAAGCGACAGGTAGGGAGATCATTAATTGGATAGGGTGATGCCCTTAGTTGTTGTTGTGTCATAGAATGTTTGGTTGGTCCACCCTGGATAATTACCTGGGCCCATTGCTAGAGTACAACATTTCTGATCCTGTTGTGCCTCCTTGCAAAGTAGCTCCTGGCTTCTAGCTTCTTCTAATATTATAGCATGAGAGACTCTGGATTGCGTAGTAGTATCTTTCTTGAGCTCTTGTAATAATCTGATGAAATCTCTTGGCCCTCTATCGCTTTGTAGCAATGAATGATGCACCTAATCTGCTTAGTCGACTGAATTCCGTACCATACTCGTCTACGGTCATGTTCTCTTTTGAAACAAGGAATGATCATAGAGGACATCAACGTACATGGACAGAGAAAGCCTTTCATTGAAGAGTTGGTAGAACTCTTCCCAAGTTGATCAATTCCTATAGCCTTTCTTCAACCTTCCACCAGTGATGGGTATTGTTTCAACAATAAATCTACTTGTCGTCATCCATAAGTCCTCAGGCATCTGCGATGCCTTTAATAGATTCTATATGCTAATGAGCCATGCAGAAACCTCTAACAGACTTCGGTACCTATGAAATTTTAGGCTTTATCTCTATGAAGTCCTTAATTGAGCCCATGTAGGGTTATGGTACTGGTACTGGAGCTGGTACGGGGCTGGAGCTGGAGAAGGTGGTCTATTTAGCAGGGCCATCCTATTATATCTAAGTAGCTCCGTCCACTTCCATTGAGGCTACAACAGAGCATACAAGAACTGAGTAGCCGGTTCCCATCAGTCGGGAGTGGAGGCATTTGCGGTCCTGGCTGAGGTGGAAACTACTGAGGAAATGGTGGAGGAGGTGTTGGAATACACCTACCTAGGGTACTGTGGACAACTGATTAGGTTGTCCAATTTGGGAATAAGAGGCTTGGAGGTACTACTGAGTAGGTAGGTTCATCTGATTTGGTTGAGACGTTTGTCCTTGCTGAAGGGTGTGGTTGCGGTTACTATCGGAGACTACTAGGGAACTTGATCCTCTTGGGATAACCGACTACTGGAGGTGACGAAAAGGGGACAATGCGACTGCTACAAAGATCTTTTTTGCTGGCACGAAATATAAGTATTTTTTTAGAATAGATTCAAACTAGATGCAAGTCAAGCAGTCAAATGAGGGTTCAAGAAAGGAATCAAGGAAGGTGATCAAGTCATGTGGATGAGAACCTAACGCTAATCATGTATGCAAGCTTGCTCGGTACAGAACATAACAAATACAATATTTTTTGACCTGTGTGGGCTACCACAAAAATATGTAACGCCCCAGCCCATATGTAGGACCAGGAATACGTACATGCTAGCTGTAGGTAAACAAAGAATACTCTAATACATGGAATCTTTGAATATATGGTATGATGTAATTTAATAATAATAAAAATACTCACAGGGAATTCCATATCTCATCTGTCGTACACAATATAAAGTAAATAGTCCAAAGAAATAAATAAGAGTCAAATGATATAAAGCTAGGTCGAGACAAATCCACTACCAAATCGCTATGAAAATGTCTGAGAATACTGAAGTCCTACCTCTCAAATAGGGAATAAAATAAAGGAAAAAAATAATCAGACTAAAATGTAGCATCCTCATGTCTACTAAAGCATGATCGCTAAAACTCGGAAGGGAAACCTCCTCAACTGAGAATGAAGAATCTAAGGCTTAACCATACTCCTGAGGGTAGTCCTGGTGATCTAATCTTGGAGAGATCACCAGGTCCTCATAGGGACGTAACCAATACAAAAGATCATGCTATTAACTGCAGTAATAGTTAATAAATATTCAAAGGACTGATATGGTAAATAAATATACAAGAGGTGTCCCTAACTCTATGTGCCATTTAGAAAACATCTCGATGTATTTGTAGGTAAGGGCTGACTCCCCCATGACTAGCTCACAACTCAACACACACGAACAATCAGTACCAGTATTATCAGCCAACATAAATCGAGGCTA
>JANAVB010008794.1:4832342-4912901 GCA_029216955.1 Iris pallida
TGACGGTATAGACTTGACTTTCTAGTACCTTAAGAGAGAGTCTTTTATTAGCCGTGGCTATACCACTCTTGTCACGACCCGCACCCGGTTTTCGGACGCGAGCTCGTGAGCAAGCCAGCTACGTATCGAACGGACTCCAGCCCGACTCGAGTACGTATAAGCTGTCATGGTCATGGTATCATATCTAATCTAAACTATATCTCAATCCACATGAATCATATAAACAAGAATGAACAAGTATGGGTCATGGTCTGCATCCCATTAACATATTGTTCGATTAGACTCCAAGAATGATATGAGTCTAAAAATAAGCAGAGTATATCATGGTACTAAATATAAAGCACGAAAAGATAATAAAGAAATATCACAAGCCAATACCTGTATCAAACATCGCAATCCTCTATCATCCTACTCTGCTAACTAACACCATGCAGTCGCTAAACCTGAAGAGATCATCAGGTACTCAGAGGACTAGCAAGATACATAATATACAAGCCAACATGTAATAGTAAAAAGAAGTAAGAAACAATCAAGGAATATCCAGCGAGGCAAAATGAACCAAGACACAAGATCTAAACACGAGGAAGACACAAGATCTAAACACGAGGAAGACACAAGATCTAAACACGAGGATCCTAAGACACTGGCATGCCATACTAGAAATGGCTGGCTATAAACTGCAGTCAAGGCAAGTACTCACAATCTATAGTATCTCAATCGCTGTCAAGGCAAGTACACACAACCAAGATGGTAGCCAATCCTAGTATAAAATCCTATAGACCGTAGTCAAGGTAAGTACTCACAATTTATAGAATGTCAAAGTTAAGTCCTACTCAAGTCATGTCAAGTCAAGTCAAGTCAAGTTATAATCAAGTCGAGAAAATCGTGATGTAGGACTAGACGACTCTATCAATCAATACATATGAGACTAACACAGTGTAACATGTAGAACTATCATAACAGGAAAGAACAAGAATGTACAGGCAACCAGAAACATGTAAAGTGAACTATAACAGGAAAAGTGTAATAGACATGGAATAAAGCAGTCACGACTGTAAGGAAAGAACAACAGCGAGATGATGAACAAGCATATAAATTATACTGTACAAGTTGGCAAGGTATACTTGCCTGGGGGTTGCATGGAGAACCAACAATGTATCGCCAATCACAAGTCAGAAAGTCCAAGTCATCACAACTGTCTCCGAAAGCTGAAATAAACGTTACCAACATTCTCAAAATAGTCAAATTAGCTAAGATTGCCTGTCCTTAAGTCCAATTCTGGACACAGGGGCAAAACGGTAATTTCGGGCAAAAACGATGTCCGTCATTGGACCCGCTTTGTACCGAAAAGCGTGCCAGAGTCAAAGGTCTCTAAAGTCGTCAAACTACATGTCTACGGATCCAGTTTTCTGATACGAACCCAACCGTATGCCCAAAGTTGGATTCCGGTGGGCCGAGCACAAAATCACCCGTTGAGTCGGACCGTAGGGCCTATAAAACGGCAATTTTATTCACTGTCTCAGAATCAGACCAAACTTGGCATACGGGACCAAAAAAAATGATACGGTCCTGTTGGCGCAAGTTTCGTCTCGATCTGACGAACGTGCACAAAGTAATTGAGAAATTTACAACGTGCACGATACGGTAAATTTCGACGGATACGCATCAAATTCGTCGCGCACACGCGACCAATTTGAATTCCGTCGAAGCCCACACGACCACGAAGCCGTTACGCAGCTTTCGATGCTTACGGTGCGTGACCACGTCGCCCGGAATGGCGGGACGCACGTCGTATCGTGGGTTTTTCAATATTTTTACTATTTCGAAAACAGGTTTTTTTTCGATTTTTGAATCGAGTTATCTCGATATATAATCGATGAAACGGAAAAGTATAAATGGCATTTTATTGTCCTATATGTTGTCTTCAAACATGTTCAATTATATTTTAAAAATCGAATTGGATTGGCAGGTATTTGGCTTCCAATATGGGGTACAAACTGTTAATACAGGACATGTGTCATGTGGTTTTTAATCGACTTTGCGTCGATTTTCGAGTCATAATCGATTCGATTTGGTACAAACTAATTAATAGGGTTTAGATACCTATAGGTTGTCTTCATACCTGAAGAGACGGTTTGGCGAACGATCGATTGTGCATCGAGGAATCACATCGCGAAGTTGAGCATACAGGCTGGTGCCGCTGCTGTCAAGTGCTACTGTCCTGCGCGCGCACGCGTTTTCCTCGCTGTCCGGCGACCCATACGGCGGCACGCGGAGGCGCACAAAGGCCGGGGAAAGGGTCGTCCACTCTCGACATCCCCTGGGGTGGTGGCGCTCATTAGGTTTTGTGAATCTTCTTCTCGACTTCCTATATGTCTGCTGTGTTTATACGGGGTCGGGGCCTGCTGTGTACAGGGCTAGTTGCACAAGGGAATTTTTTGTGGGTTTTTGCTGTGGGCCGGGCCTGGGCTGGCCTGGCTCGGTTTGGGCTGATTGAGTTGTATTATTAGTGTATATATATTTATATATATACACACATAATGGTTAAATACCTATGTATATAATATACATATATATATATATATATATATATATATATATATATATATATATATATATATATATATATATATATATACTCACATATATACCTATATATATAATATATATTTATATATGAATACATTAATATACATATACAATATATATATATTTATATATACATAAACATACACTCACCTATATATATTTAGAATTTAAATATACTTACACATACATGTATATATATTTATACCTATATATATACTTATATATATACACATACACATACCCTCCTATATATGTGTACATATCTACACACACACATTTATATATCTATATATTCACATATACACCTAAATATTTATTTGACAATAAATTAATATAACCAATAAATAATAAGATTATTATATAATAATAACATCAATAAAATAATAATAATAATAATAATAACAAAATTTAATAAAATAATGATGGTATATATATATATATATATATATACCTTTATGTGCCGTCTAGAAATCCCAAGATGCACAATGATCTATTTTATATACAATTATTATTGAATATCAATTAATAATAACATTTATAATATTTAATTAAAAAATATTTAGAAATTATTCATTAGATCATTAAAGCGGAATAATATACCATCATACCCAAAATACATCAACACAGACGTTATTGGACGTCCCGCATGACTACATGGGCATGGGTTTGGTACGGGTCTAGTCCGGGCTGGTTGGGTACAACCGGGTCATCTAAAAGTAAAATAATATTAATAATAAATAATTAAGTTATTTATAGTGGTCACGCCGCAACTTGGTCTGGTTTTCCTAGTTATGACACACTTATAGCTCGGCCTTCTTTGGCACGGCTAATACACTAGTCAAGGCAGACCGCTGCACTGCCCGGGCCATGATTCCTAGTCGTCTGGTACTTCAAAACTCAACTATGGCTAAAGTCGTCTACCGTAATAATTAACTAATTAATTATTTAATAAAATCATAATTCACCATTTTAATCAAATAAATAAAATAATAAAAAATATTCCAAAAATTTTCGGGAAGGGAGGCTACAAATCTACCCACCTTAAAAATAATTTCGTCCTCGAAATTCTAATTCGTGGCTATGTCTTAAAATCAAAGTCTACCATTATATTAATCTACTGAAATTTAATTCCTCAAAATATTTATAAACTCCTCATAATCATTTTGTAACTACGAATCCTCGAGGACTTCTACCCAGCTTTGGTCACACTACTCCTCCAAATACGGTCACTAAAGTCTTCTAACTAGTCGCTAATAGGTCTATCAACGTATATCTAGGGCGTATAGCATCTATAATCCCTCATATCTATAAGCAACCAAATATTCAATAGTCAAGCAATATTATACTATAATTTAAGGATTTCTGATAAATCCTAGATAGCACGATTGTTCGTCACCTCGAAGTAAAAGGGACGAGAATCAATGGTACGGAAAGCAAGAAAGTGTAATCGAGGGCAATTATGGAGTTTCAAGGACGTAGAGAAATTCTAGGGAAATTTTCAAGGCAGTGTGGATTGAGATTTCTAAGGTCTAGTCAAAGTCGCAGGCTCGTACCAGTACAGTTACGTAACCGGTACGATATGCTCTGACCTGTATGGGCTACCACAAAAACTTGTCACAACCCGTACCCGGTTTTCAGACGCGAGCTCGTGAGCAAGCTAGCTACATATCTAACGGACTCCAGCCCGACTCGAGTACGTATAAGCTGTCATGGTCATGGTATCATATCTAATCTAAACTATATCTCAATCCACATGAATCATATAAACAAGAATGAACAAGTATGGGTCATGGTCTGCAGCCCATTAACATATTGTTTGATTAGACTCCAAGAATGATATGAGTCTATAAATAAGCAGAGTATATCATGGTACTAAATATAAAGCACGAAAAGATAATAAAGAAATATCACAAGCCAATACCTGTATCAAACATCGCAATCCTCTATCATCCTACTCTGCTAACTAACACCATGCAGTCGCTAAACCTGAAGAGATCATCAGGTCCTCAGAGGACTAGCAAGATACATAATATACAAGCCAACATGTAACAGTAAAAAGAAGCAAGAAACAATCAAGGAATATCCAGCGAGGCAAAATGAACCAAGACACAAGATCTAAACACGAGGATCCTAAGGCACTGGCATGCCATACTAGAAATGGCTGGCTATAAACTGCAGTCAAGGCAAGTACTCACAATCTATAGTATCTCAATCGCTGTCAAGGCAAGTACACACAACCAAGACGGTAGCCAATCCTAGTATAAAATCCTATAGACCGTAGTCAAGGTAAGTACTCACAATCTATAGAATGTCAAAGTCAAGTCCTACTCAAGTCATGTCAAGTCAAGTCAAGTCAAGTTATAATCAAGTCGAGAAAATCGTGATGTAGGACTAGACGACTCTATCAATCAATACATATGAGACTAACACAGTGTAACATGTAGAACTATCATAACAGGAAAGAACAAGAATGTACAGGCAACCAGAAATATGTAAAGTGAACTATAACAGGAAAAGTGTAATAGACATGGAATAAAGCAGTCACGACTGTAAGGAAAGAACAGCAGCGAGATAATGAACATGCACATAAATTATACTGTACAAGTTGGCAAGGTATACTTGCCTGGGGGTTGCATGGAGAACCAACAATGTATCGCCAATCACAAGTCAAAAAGTCCAAGTCATCACAACTGTCTCCAAAAGCTGAAATAAATGTTACCAACATTCTCAGAATAGTCAAATTAGCTAGGATTGCCTGTCCTTAAGTCCAATTCTGGACACAGGGGCAAAACGGTAATTTCGGGCAAAAACGATGTCCGTCGTTGGACCCGCTTTGCACCGAAAAGCGTGCCAGAGTCAAAGGTCTCTAAAGTCATCAAACTACATGTCTACGGAACCAGTTTTCTGATATGAACCCAACCGTATGCCCAAAGTTGGATTCCGGTGGGCCGTACACAAAATCACCTGTTGAGTCGGACCGTGGGGCCCACGAAACGGCGATTTTATTCATTGTCTCAGAATCGGACCAAACATGGCATACGGAACCAAAAAAATGATACGGTCCTGTTGGCGCAAGTTTTGTCTCGATCTGACGAACTTGCACAAAGTAATTGAGAAATTTGTAACGTGCACGATACGGTGAATTTTGACGGATACGCATCAAATTCGTCGCGCACACGCGACCAATTTGAATTCCGTCAAAGCCCACACGACCACGAAGCCGTTACGCAGCTTTCGATGCTTACGGTGCGCGACCACATCGCCCGGAATGGCGGGACGCATGTCGTATCGTAGGTTTTTCAATATTTTCACTATTTCGAAAACAGGTTTTTTTCGATTTTTTAATTGAGTTATCTCGATATATAATCGATGAAACGGAAAAGTATAAATGGCATTTTATTGTCCTATATGTTGTCTTCAAACATGTTCAATTATATTTTGAAAAATCGAATTGGATTGCCAGTTATTTGGCTTCCAATATGGGGTACAAACTGTTAATACAGGACATGTGTCATGTGGTTTTTAATCGACTTTGCGTCGATTTTCGAGTCATAATTGATTCGATTTGGTACGAACTAATTAATAGGGTTTAGATACCTATAGGTTGTCTTCATACCTGAAAAGACGGTTTGGCGAACGATCGATTGCGCATCGAGGAATCACGTCGCGAAGTTGAGCATACAGGCTGGTGCCACTGCTGTCAAGTGCTACTGTCCTGCGCGTGCACGTGTTTTCCTCGCCGTCCGGCGACCCATACGGCGGCGCACGGAGGCGCACGAAGGCCGGGGAAAGGGTCGCCCACTCTCGACTTCCCCTGGGGTGGTGGCGCTCGTTAGGTTTTGTGAATCTTCCTCTCGACTTCCTATATGTCTGCTGTATTTATACGGGGTCGGGGCCTGCTGTGTACAGGGCTAGTTGCACAAGGGATTCTTTTGTGGGTTTTTGCTGTGGGCCGGGCCTGGGCTGGCCTGGCTCGGTTTGGGCTGATTGAGTTGTATTATTAGTGTATATATATTTATATATATACACACATAATGGTTAAATACCTATGTATATAATATATATATATATATATATATATATATATATATATATATATATATATATATATATATATATATATATACTCACGTATATACCTATATATATAATATATATTTATATATGAATACATTAATATACATATACAATATAAATATATTTATATATACATAAACATACACTCACCTATATATATTTAGAATTTAAATATACTTACACATACATTTATATATATTTATACCTATATATATACTTATATATATACACATACACAAAAATATATATATATATATATATATATATATATATATATATATATATATATATATATATATATATATATATATATATACACATACACATACCCTCCTATATATGTGTACTTATCTACACACACACACACATTTATATATCTATATATTCACATATACACCTAAAATATTTATTTGACAATAAATTAATATAACCAATAAATAATAAGATTATTATATAATAATAACATCAATAAAATAATAATAATAATAATAACAAAATTTAATAAAATAATGATGGTATATATATATATATATATATATTACCTTTATGTGCCGTCTAGAAATCCCAAGATGCACAAGGATCTATTTTATATTCAATTATTATTGAATATCAATTAATAATAACATTTATAATATTTAATTAAAAAATATTTAGAAATTATTTATTAGATCATTAAAGCGGAATAAGATACCATCATACCCCAAATACATCAACACAGACGTTATTGGACGTCCCGTATGACTACATGGGCATGGGTTTGGTACGGGTCAAGTCCGGGCTGGTTGGTACAACCGGGTCATCTAAAAGTCAAATAATATTAATAATAAATAATTAAGTTATTTATAGTGGTCACACCGCAACTTGGCCTGGTTTTTCTAGATATGACACACTTATGGCTCGGCCTTCTTTGGCACGGCTAATACACTAGTCAAGGCACACCGCTGCACTGCCCGGGCCATGATTCCTAGTCGTCTGGTACTTCAAAACTCAACTATGGCTAAAGTCGTCTACCGTAATAATTAACTAATTAATTATTTCACTACAACAAAAAACCCTTTTAATAACGCTCGATAAGACGTATTTATGACGCCTGATACCTAAGCGTTATCAAAGTTCGAAATACCTTTATTTCTATGACGATTTTTACTAATTCTGGGCTTTTTTATGACGTTTATAAAACAAAGCGTCATTAATTGTTTAGAGCGGTGGCAAACTTGTAATTAATAAACTTCCAACAAAACCCTTCACACCCGATCATTTTTAGATCTTCCCTCCTCCTCCTCTTCCCTCCTCTCCCTGAACCCTAAAATTTTCCAAACCCCTTTCAATTTCTTGCTCATTTCCATCTCCATGAACCCTAAAATTTTCGGTCCAGCGTCCTCTTCCTCCGCTCCTCCTCTTCCTCTTCCTCCGCTCCTTCCATTTCCCCTCTCCTCCTCCTCTTCCTCTTCCTCGCGGCTAGGAAATTGAAGACCAGTCCCCATACCTAGACCTGGCTGCCCCTCCCCTTGTACGGGAACTCCCACACGATGAGCAAGGTCTCCACCCGGAGCGGGACGGCGAGCTGCGCCTCCCTGGCCTCGACGAACCCCCTCGAGCGCGTCTTAACCTTCCAGGAGATCATGGACACGACGAACAAGTTCGACGAGAAGAAAAAAATGGCGACTATCAAGTTGATCAAGGCCAGGCAGATCTTCGACAGCCGTGGAAATCCCACGGTCGAGGTAATCTACTCGATCCAAACCCTAATTTTTTTGTTCTCCGTCTTGAAATCTCAAGTCTTTTGTTTAGATCCATGGGTCTAATGCTTATACTCACGAGTTTATGGTAGTTCTGATGGTGATTCAGAACGAAAACGCTAGATCGGTGTAGAAATAGAGTTAGATTTGTTAACGACTTTATAATTACATTTTCACATGATAATATCGAGAATCCAAAGGAAAAACCCTAGATTGGGGTGGAAATAAAACATCTCTCCTGGTGTGTTAGAGACTTTACATTTTCGCGTAATATTGATATATTTGGTGTTGATTAAGATTTTTAGGATCAGAGAACCCGAAATAGTAGATTTGGCTTTAAGCTTCATGCTGGTATCAATCTATTCATCAAAATGTCATCTTGTTCTTGAGGTCGGCATCAGTTAACAATGAAAGATTTGCTAAATGTGCAGTCAAGCATAAGCTTCAACACCATCTTCAACATTCATCAGGGTTGCTTGTAGAGCAAATAATAGAATATGTTAAGAAACTGGAGGAATTACAAGAAGTCGAGTGTCCACTTGTATCAAATGCTTCGTCCAAAGGCTACAAGGTAAAGTTTTTTATGAAAGCCTAAACATCATATAATGATGACTGAGAAATCTAAACATTATGTATGATGATTTTTCAGAGTATCTAGCATTGCTTTTTACGGTGTTATTTACTTTGTATCATTTTTGCTGTCGCAAGTTCTGGCAGACATTGTCGAAAGCATAGCAGGTGCTATATTAATTGATACAAGGCTCAACCTACATAAGGTTTGGGAGGTATTTGAACCATTACTTGCTCCCATTGTATCACCTGATAGTCTTGAACTGCCCCCTCTGAGAGAATTGTTTCAGTTGTGTAGTCATCTTGGCTACTTCTTTAACACAAAGTGTATGATGGAGGGAGACATTTTTCAAGGTTTTGCTACGTGATGCCGACAGTTTTGATGTGCTCAAAGTTGAAGCCAATGTACTAATAGTTTTGAGGGTCTACTTACTAGTAGTAGTTGTAAATATATGTATTTGGATGTCTTATTTTGAAAAAATGTAATGAAGATGGTGATATATGTTATGTATATATTTGTAAATGGATTAAATGGTACTTTATAACATTTAGATGTTTTCTTGTGAATATGGTTCAAAATGAATGTTTTGAAATTGAATTGAGCAACATTGAGCATTGATCTATAATTTTTTGGAAAGTAATATATAAATGTGCAGAATTGAGCGTTATAAATGTGTTGAATTGAGTCTATACAGATTATCTATTCCTAACGCTTTCAAACTACGCTGAAAATAAGTGTAGCAGAAACTCATCATATTCATGACGGTTATTTTATGACGCTTTTAAAAATATTTATAACACCCGTTTTTATGACGGTTGCTGTGGAAAAAAAAGCGTCATGGTACGTCATTAATGATGCTTTTTAGCCGTCATTAAAAGGGTTTTTTGTTGTAGTGTTTAATAAAATCATAATTTACCATTTTAATCAAATAAATAAAATAATAAAAAAATATTCCAAAAATTTCCGGGAAGGGAGGCTACAACTCTATTGTTAGTGCCTCACCTGGCTGCAGTATAGAACCTGTTATAGGATTGTTAGTGCCTCACCGGATTGCATTTATTATCACATGTTTACTGATATCCATGATTAGTATTATATTCTCATGACATGTCACCCTCTATAAAGTTCTTCTATGTGTTATTCTTTCTTGTACTTGTTATTTTTGTTTTTTCTCGCATGTTATTTACTGTCAAATTAGGCTTGTATATTATGTGTCTTTCTAGTCCCCTGACGACCTGGTGATCTCTTCGGGTATTAGATGAAGTTATCAAGGTATAATACATTGATGGATGATGGTTGCTTCACCAAGACTTCAGGTATATTTAGTTGATACTATTACCATTATCTTCCTTATTTATATTTTGTCCTATATTTGACTCATGCTATTATTATAGCCTAGTCTTTTACAAGATTCATCTTTCTTCTAGCTTGTTCATGATACATGTATTATTGGGGATCCACTGTAATTCATTATCTATTCTAGAATAAGTGTATTATGGTCTAATCAACCTTAGTGCACTTGGTTCATCATTTTTATTAATATTTAGTGGATTGAGATATAGTTGATTTAGAACAACAAGACAACTTATACGTACTCGAGCTGGGCTGGAGTCATCTCGATATGTAGTTGGTACGTATACGATCTCCTAGTCCCATGTATTTTGGGACTGGGCATTACATATTTTTTGGTAGCCCATGTAGGTCGAGTTAGCCGTTTCGGTTACGTTACCGTACCGAACGAGCTTGCGAATAGGATTAAAACCTTAGGATTCTTAATCCACAACTATCTTGACAATTCTTTTAGAAATTTCTCTACCATCCTTGAACTTCGTATTTGCTCTCGACTATTCTTCCTTTGCTTTCTTCTGCCATTGCTTCTCGTCCCTTCTTATTTTGGTGCGAAGAATGATCGTGCTTTATAGAATTTATTAGAAATTCTTAAGTTATTGTATAAGTTAGTTGTTTATTGAATTTTAGTTACTTGATAGATATGGGGACTAGAGATGCCATATGCCATAGATATCTAGTGGTATGGATTTCTACAACTAGTGCTCAATCATGTATTTGATAGGATAGTGTGACCAAAGGTGGGTAAACGTCCTTAGAATATAAATAAATATACGATCATACTAGGTTACGCTCTTATGGTAGTCACTCGATCAAGAATAGAGTGGTAGTTTTATTGAAAGATTGACCATCTACAAGAAGAACCTAAACATAGCCTAACCCAACCCATTTACTACTATGTCCTATTAGTTGTATAGTTAAGATTAGACATAATGGTAGGTATCACTTAGCTTGGTCAAGTAGAAAGAGACTTATATAATTGTGATAATAATATGGTTAGGAGGATATATATATAGTTAGATTAGATGCATAATTTGTAAGTTTCATAAGCTCTACCTAGATATTCACAATAACATATGTGGATCCCTAGTAGGTAAATAAGTTAGCAACCTTTCAAACTTAGGAAGGAGTTAGTGGCCATGGATGGTAGGAAACCAATTATAGATAGTTGAATTAGTATTAGCTTGCCAGTTGTTTCTTTTAGGCTAGAGTAGCAATCTTTTAGAGTATGTTCATTAAATATTTGAAGACAAGACAGATCATTTGTTCGATGGTTGAAAAGTGCCTTCTCCCTTATCATTATTGAGTTGTTTGAATAGCTGTGTCCCAACTAGGAACACCAGTCAAAGTCGTGACATAACCCCTATAAACGTTTTAACTTTTGACTTTTTAAGAGACCCGATTGTACCCAACTAGTCCGGACTGGACTCGAACTCAATCTAAGCCCATGTAGTCATGTATTGCATCCTAGGACGTTCATGTAGATGTATATGGTATATGTAATGGTAGTTCATTTTAACGGTCTAATAATTTTTTTAATAATTGTTATATATAATATAGGTACTATTTTATGTTAAATGGATACTATTATGGAAAACTTTTCCTGAAATATTATTGTATTCCTATTATTTTCTAACTAGTGTGTATTTATAAATTGAGTATATACATACATGAATAAGTATTTTATTATTTGCAATTTTATTATAAGTTAAAAATATATATATCAATAAGATTTTGTTATAATATATGTATATATATATATATATATATATATATATATATATTTATATATATTTATATATATTTACACACCACAACAACAAATCCTCTGCGTCTTGGCGCCGCATCCTTAACGGTCGGCGGCTTGCTGAACCATATATTCGTCTCTGGCTGGGATTGGGCGAATCATCCCTTTTCTTTGAAAGGTGGGCCGGGGTCGCCTTTCTTCTCCCCTCTCAGGGCGTTCCCTATTCTAGCGTTATTAGAGACCCGTAGGATACCGATGGGGGTTGGAACTGGGGAGAGTGCGTTTGTGGCTTGGCAATGAGGCTGCCGAAACCATAGCCGCCTCCGGTATGATAATTGGGTCGGACCCAGATTCTCTCCGGTGGTCATTGCCGGCTGTAGGCTCATTCTTCCTTGCCTCGGCATAAAGAGCAGCTCGTGGGACCGGTACGCCTCCCCCAATCATCGGTTTATTCTGGCACCCCTGCATCTCTAACAAAAGGACCATTTTGTTTTGGATAACGCTCCACAAGAAACTTGCTATTGACGACGCCATCGCCTCCATAGGCTTCAGCTTAGCTTCAGTGTGCCATTGCTGCTCGGATCGCCAACTAGAAACTGTGGATCATATTCTCTTGTCGGGTGACCTGGCTTCTGCGGTTTGACTTAGCTTCTCTACCTCTTGCCTCCCGGACCCGGTTGATGGTAGATTCAAGGATCTCCTAGCTTCTTGGGGCAAAACCTCTCGTGGCCATCAGATCGTTGTAGTCGCTATTACATTGGTCATTTGAAAAAATTGCAACAAATATAGATATGAAGGGCACCAGTACAGCTCTGCTCAACTAATTTTTGAGGTCAACAGACAGATACACAAGGTCAACAGACATTGCAACCAAGTCAAGGAGGGCTTCCAGAACCTCCTGACCACTAGACACTGATGTTTTGTTGAGGCCTTTGTCCTCTGTGCGGGTGGTTCTTTTTGCTCCCCCGTATCTTTTTCTCTTTTTTTAGCTTCACGTTTACTTGTAAAGGCTGCCGCATTTTACGTCTTCCATATGAATAAACGTCTGGGTTGTTGTTAAAAATAAAAATTATATATATATATATATTATATATATATATATATATTATATTATATTATATATATATATATATATATACTTTTTGAAGTTCTAAAATAAATAAATAAATATATATATATATATTAATGAACCAACAGCTTTATTTTAGAACTTCAAAAAGTACATAAGGAGGAGTTCATAAACTCTCTTTGGGATGTCTACAGGAAACTATGGCTTTAGCCATTTGCCGCTGCACTTCATAGTATAGAAGCATGAAAATACTGGACTATGCGCCCACATGATAAAGGGGCATGCGCCCACATGGCCAAATGGGCTATGCATCCACATCATTTTATCCATGCAGTAAAAATATACGCCCAAGTGTGGGTGCTTACTTTGCTTCCAGCACTATGCGCCCAAGGTAGAAACAATCCTACGACCCGGTCATGTCACTACCACATTTTAGCTTGAGGGTATTTTGGTCATTTTGTAAATTTTGAATTATTGAAATGATGATTGTATTTTTGACTTTTGCTAGTTGAGATTTTGGAGACTAACCTAGATGTTGACTCTATCTATGGTGACTTGATTAGCATGGTGGGTCCATAGTCTAACTTAAGTCAACCCAATTTAAGTCATTTAGAATCAAGTTTCAAATAGGAGGATAAATGATTAAGTTCATAGGCTTTTGACTTAAGGAGTGATTCCCTTTGCCAATGAAACTTGGCCCAAGCCCACTAGTCAAAACCTTAACCCTAATTTTCCCCTCTATGGCCGACCACATAGGGATCCCAACCCTATATAATATCTCTTCCTATTGTTCTTGCCTCTTTTATATCAAACCAACTTTTGGAATAAAATGAAAGGTATTGTCATTCTTCCCTAATCCATAACTGTTCCATTTTAATTCCTTTTTGACTCTAGTTTCTTGCATTAGAGTCTAATCCTACTATATTTTCTGTTCATGGAGAGAAATCTCAGTTTTGGTGCAATTTGGAGATTTTGGCTAGCAGGGAGAATCATTCTATTTAGGGCTTTTTCTTGTCATTGACACACTATTGGTAAACCCTCTAAATTGTGTTTAAATTCTGATTTTCTTGCATATTAGCCTAGATCTAGGTGTCCCTTAGCTGTGGTGTGTGATTTATGTAAGTTTGCATTAATTTCGTGTCCGTATCGGACACGTATCATAACCTAGTTCTAGGTGTTTGTGAAAATGCCTCAATGGATTTTACTTTATTGTTTTTGAAAAGTGTTTGAATAGAAATGATGATTTAAATGTATGTATGGAATTCCCTTCTTACTGAGTGTAATTTGAGCCGTGTCCGTGTCCAAACAGGACACGAACACGCGTACTGCACATGCGCGGGCAGTGTCCTGCTGCCCGACTGTGAGTGCTCTTCGTACAGGACACGTGGACACAGGAAATTTAGGGAGGATGTTGGGGCAATGTCTGTCATTACCCTCCCAAAATTTGGGATCATATGGTGCACTACAAAGGGAGTAATCAAACCGGCACTGGACACATGATGTGCGTGCACAGTCGCAATACACGCACTGATACGTGTCTTGTATCCGTTGTGGACACAATAGGGGCACGTTGCAGGCTGTCTAGGGTGTAGCCCTATCCTAAGCGAACCCCCAGGCACGAGCACGTGTCTTGGTTTGTACTGTGTCGTGTCCACAAACGTAATGAACACGTGCACGAGACTGTGCACTGGATTGTGTGGCGCATCTGTTGGAATGGTCTTGGACACGTTTGTGTCCTGTTTTTGGACACTAGGGCACACCTATGACACACTTGTATCTGACACTTTAATTACCAACCAATTAATTTGATTATTAGTTGTATTTGGATTTTGAAATCGGGTTTCCCTTAAATTCTTGATACCATGTTTTCAATGTGCTGATTTATGAGATTTATTGTGTTTAAACGGAATTTAGATGATCAATTACCATGGTAGATTGTATGTATCACATCTGGGTTTGAGTTGCATGTTGGGATTAATATTGGCTAGGTGTTTGGATTTTCGAATTCCTATTTGGCTGTCAAAACTGAAATCTCGGACACTGAGTTCATGTATACATGTGTACACTGTTTTCCTGAGAACCTATGATGTTCCCTAAATACACACACCACTGATATCTACACACACACACACACTCTACTGAATTGAAAACTGAGAGCTAATGTACACACACACTCACACATTGATTTCTCACACACACACACATGTACTCGAAACTCACACTCATACACACACACATTTATACTGTTTTCCTAGGACTATATAGCTACTGATATCTACACACACACTCTACTGAATTCAAAATTGAGAGCTAATGTACACACACACTCACACATTGATTTCTCACACACACACACATGTACTCGAGACTCACACTCATACACACACATACATTTATACTGTTTTCCTGGGACCCTATAGTTATTGTTATATATACACACACACTCACACATTGATTTCTCACACACTCATACACACACAGAGGAAATCCAATGAACTGAGAATACTATTGACACACACACACATGCCATACTATATCTCTCTCTATTATGTGTATATATAATATCTATAATTTGTTAGATAAATATGTAATGTATATATATACAAATTGCCTATATGAAATTGGTATATATATATATGTTGCTTATATTATTTTAGTATATATAAATGTGGTAAAAATATGTGAGTACATGCCAATATAGATTGTATATGGCATGTAGCCCTATGTGATATAGCCTATATGGTTCCTATGTGTATTCATATGTGTATATGATAATGTATACACATGAGATTGTGTTGTTAGGCTTGTATGGCATTGTGATGGTGTGTGAATGCTAGGATAGACATGGTTAGGCATAGTGAGACTTGTCTGGGTTAGGTTTGACCTAGTTGACCTAGTTTGATTTGTGCAGTTGACTAGAGTTGACCAAAGGTTGACTTTAGCCTAGATTGATCCAAACATCATGTAGAATGCATCGTAGCAGTCTATTTTACCATTTTGGATATGTTGTGACTTGTACTGTTCTAATAGGAGCCAGACACCACTCCTCAGGCAGTACATTCATTCATATACTCATGATATCAGGCGAGTACATTCTTTGACCATTTCATGCTTGCTAGGACTATATTCTTGCTCTAGATTACTTTACTTGATGCTGTCACGATGGAAACACGGATTAGTACTATATGAATCTTTTCATACGATGTTATCCCCTTCGGGAGCATCGGATACATCATGTCATGTGCGTTTTACTTTTATTATGTATTCCTGTGCTTTCACCATTCATGTGCACTCTCGTGATTCATGTACTCTCATGTTCACGGAGCCCCCATGTTTATATTCATGTGCACCCATTTATGGGCCCCTATGTGAAATCATGTATAATAATATAACTTGAACGGATCCTTGTGTATTGATTGGGGATGGGAGAGTAGAAATAGTCATGTAGACGTTTTCAAAGTAGTGTAGCCATATACAACCTCTCATGTTTATTATCAAGCCGTTCACATGTCTATCTTGTACTCTAAATCAGTAGTTCACTGTAGCTCTTTACTTATAGTATATATTTCTTTACAGTCTTCACTTTTACTTCATGTATATTCTTCAGCGTTTCATGTATCTTACTATATTGCCTGTATTATATTCCTGTCATGGTATGAACTGCGTGAGATGTACTGTGCTCGCTCCCGTCCTGACTGGACCTGTTAAAAATATTACATATGACCTTGAGGAGTTCTGTCCCACATACTATGGAGTAGGTCTAGATGACACATGTGAGCTGGACCCCCAGGAGGACCCAACACTTGCAGAGGATATTACTCCAGTAGTCTAGGCTAGTTAGCTAGACCAGTATCTTATTTATCATCATGTCTTGTTGGATATACTTGTACTTATTTGGGGATTTGTTATTCTGGATATTGTGGAGTTGTTTATCTTAAACATTTAGTTCCGTCTCTTATCTTGTATTTCATCTGTGGATTCTGTTGTCATTATCTATCTAACTTATCGTACTTTCTACCATAGCTGTGATTGAGTTGTATTTTATATTATTTCTCCATTCGGAGAGTATAACTGTACATGTACCTTATAACTGTTAGATGTATGTGACAGCGTTCTACCGTCGACACTACGGCGTAGACTGGAAGTAACCACTTCTCGTGCCCCTACACTGGGTGCGGGTCTGATACGTTTTTAGTGGTGGCCCATGCAGGTCGTAGTTAGAATTGCGGTGGCATTCGAACTAGAGTATCACTGTAGCCTGCAGTAGGATTAGGATATTTTTGAAGGTACTCAATTACATTAGGAAAAACTCTTAATCGGATTTCTTTTATCTAAATTTGCTGTTTATTATCTTCCCTTTAATATAAACTGTCCTCCTTGTTATTTCGACTCATTCTCAGAAATTATTTCTTGTTTGATCTGTCTCCAGGATGGTCGAGACTAGATCACATCACCCAGGACAGGGGGACGCTGAGGAGAGGTCTGCCACCTCTCGTCCTCAGCAGCCAGCCCCCGGTACCGCAGCCCCAGTTATGCCAGCTGGGGTAGGTGTTTCAGCTGCATTTAGAGGAGCCCCTCCACCAGCAGTTCGCAGGCAGAGCCCGGTCATTCCGGAGATGCTCCAGCACACTACAAAAAAAATTCCTTTTAATGACGGCTAAAAAGCGTCATTAATTACAAACCATGACATTTTTTTTCAATCCAAATGTTATGAAAACGGGTGTTATAAATGTTTTTAAAAGCGTTATAAATAATTCTTCCAAAAACGTCATTAATAGATTAAATTTCTGCTATGGTTTATTTTCAAAGCGTTATGAATAGATGATCTGTATATGGTCATTGTATCATATTTATAACACTCTATACTGCATGTTATATATTGCATTCCAAACACTGCTCAATTCAATTCGAAAACAACCACTTTGAACCATATTCATAACAAAATATTGAAATGTAATATAAAGTACCATTCTCCATTTTAGTATCTGAAAATAGGGTACATCATAATCTCACAGATATAGAGTACTTAAGCTAGCTATATTTTATTGTTTCTTTGGGGTGGAAGCTTCCGATGGTCTTCCTGTAGATTTTATAGGTAGAGAAGTGGATGAGACGCTTCCCATTCTCCGAGCAATACTTCACCTGCAATGGCAATACAATACAATCATAATCAGGGGTGTGCATGCATGCAGAACATAATAGAAGAAGAGGAAACAAGTAACAAATGTTTCAGTTCTATTAAAGGGATTAATTCTTATGAATTCTCTACTCATATATATATATCTCCGTATAAATATCAATGCAGAAAAGGAAAAGAAAAGAGAAGAAGATGATTGAGAGAGGATCCTTACAACTGGAAGAGCATCGATGAAGTTACTGTAGATGGTGTCAAGCGGACGGGTGTTGTAGTCGGTCGACGTGTAGATTGCGGCCAGATTAATCATCTGTAGAGGAGACAAACAGAAAGAGAGAGCATGATAACCATGAAAAAGAAAATTGAGCAGTATCAAATAATTATTGCACAATTTTTGTACCATTTCCTCAATAATGTCTTCCAATTTTTTGCCATTCCAAACACTAGATCCACAAAAATTCAACTACATCAATAGCACCGACACTCCCAAAAAAAAGGCGCTCCGTGTCATCCTATTTCCTCCTAACCGAAGCACTATTTCGTGTCCGAAATGCAGACCCACTTAAAAACGCACAAGGACACCGTGTCGTCGTGTCCGACATGCAGATCCAGCAGATCTGGCGAAAAAACAAAGGGCATGTAACAGATCGGACATCTTGATGAGTCCCTCGAGGCTGGATTCGTGCTTGATGTTGATCCGGTGGAAGTGGATCCTCCCCGCCCAAGGGTGGCTGCCAGCCAAGGGCACTATTCAAAAAGTCTCATGAGATCAGAATACTGGCCATGGATATCTCCTGAGAACCAAAGAGAAGCAAAGGTTAGATGGTCTTGAAACGCAGCAACTACTGCATAAAGTAGATAAATAAGACATTTTTCATAAAACTTGACATTGTGGCTTACTAGGACTATGCATATAGTGTAGACTGATGTAAGATTATTTTGGAACTTTGGTAATGGAGTTTTCTTTGGAAGCTGGACCCTGTAGATAGCTAAATAGCATAGTTATCAAACCTGGATTGGACATTAACCTGGTCAAGGCTCCAGGTTGGGTATTGAGAGATAAGCTAGTTTAACTTGTGTTAATAGATGTAAATTAAACTTAGTTTTATAATTTCCTGAATAACATAGTTTACAACATTTAATTAACCATGTTCCTATCTGCACCGTATATAGAGCTCCTATATGAGATGCATGTGAACTCAATTTCTTGGATGCATGACTCAAGGCAGAATACCTGAATGAGACAGATAGTGAAGGATATTGCAGTTATGGATCACAGAAGAGATGGTCCTTGATAGAGATGATTGAGGGATGAGAGTTTATGTAGCTTATCCAAAGATTTTGAGGGATGAGGGTTTATGTATCTTATCCAAAGATTTTGGATGAAAGTGTAGAAGCATGGAAAATCACTAAGTCCATATCTTGTATCAGCAGAATATATTAAACTGATGAATTTGATATGATCAGAGCGAATAAGGTAAATATCAGAATCTGTGAGTCAGCTGAGATGGAGTAGCCATACGTAAAAGCAATAGAGGAAAAATCTCCAATCCTTGATCACTAAAACTATATAGGCACATATGTCGATATGTCTCTTAATAAGATAACATCTAAAAACATATTTGATAAAACTGTAAATCTGTAAAAATATAACATAACTAAGCATAGGATATGGATAACCATAAATCAACTCACCTTAAAATGATAAGACAAAATAGACTTTAGAAAGGTAAGACATCCGACCCTATGTTCTTTCCTCCTCCCATGCTTTTGTTCCAAGAACCTAGCATGGCCTGCATGACCATCCAAGGAATGAAATTTGGATCTGTCCATGAAGCTCCATTAAAAGCAACAACAAATTGTGCAAGTGGAACATCATCATCAATCATTCGAACCTAATGTTGATAAAACAAATGAGTAAACAAACAACATAAACAAGATAGAGCCAGATGGGTACTTTTCCACCAACTGAGTTGCTGTAATGGGATTATCCGAAAGCTTCGTGAATAATTTCTCCACCAGCTTGACAATTTCCTTATGCTTTACGGCACATGCAGCAGAAATGACAGGGCCAAAGTTCTTCTCCTTGGAGAAGTTTGATTAAACAACCAAAATTATGTTCTACGAAAAAATAGCATGCATTGAGACAGAGCCATTGTAATAGCTGGGGATAAGAAAAAACATGCATTTAAACATTAATATTCAATAAAACAACATGCATTGAGACGGAGCCAAAGTTCTTCTCCTTACACTAGGCACTTTGTACCGCAGTGTGGAAAATATCCAAGCCTCCAAAATATGCAAAAATAAAGCTGAAAACAAATAGATGAAAATATCTAGGCCTCCAAAATATACCAAAATACGATTCCAAAATACAACAGAAGAAATGAAAATTAGGTTGATATGGCCCCATTTTTATATAAGCCGGTCTGATTTCATCCCTTTGGTTGACAAGATATTGCCATATCGGAATACGAATACCCGGATCACGTTCCAGACAACTAACATCAATTTCAACTCTTTGAACTTTGGAAGGATGTTGGTTGATACTATCTGGGATATCAATATTGGCTTTCATCGGTTTAAAGAATGAAAAATATTTTTTCCTTGAGTTTCCATTATAGACTTTACAGTGTATGACCTATTAGAGAATTTAGAGTAATATACCGAACATTAGCAATTTAGCACATTCATATATAAAATTAGCAATACTAACATACACTACCCAGACAAAGAAGAAGAAGAAGAAGAAAAAAAAAAAAGGACCTTCACCTTCGGGTCCTGGGGAGCTTGAAGGACGGCCGCTCTGCCTCTGGGTACCCGTGCGCCTGTCTCAAATCGTCGTCGTCTTCACAAGAAAACCTAGAAAAAAAAATAGATCAAAATTAAATAAAACCCTAAGAGAAATTAAATGAAACCCTAAATTTTCGATCCAAAAATAAAGGAAGGATAGGGAGCTACCCGTGCGCCCGTCTCAAATCATCGTCGTCCTATATTTTTGGTTAAATATTTAGATTTTTTTTGGGTGATTGATTCAATCAGAGAGGGATGGCCGCCTGGTCGAAAATAGAGGTTTGGCGGGGAAGAGTGGATGGCACAACCATGCTGGGCCGGAGCCGCGGAGTCGGCAAGTGGTGTTATGTGGAGAGGATTTATGAATTTTAGGGCTGTTGGTCGAGAAAAAATGGTTTTTTCTTTGCTGGTTGCTACTGCTGCATTTGAGAACGACTAATGAGAAGAGCAGCTAGCTGACCTCTTCTGTTGGGGCATGGCCGCGTGGGCCTAGTAAAAGAAATTTTCTTTTGATCCCCGGCTGTAGCCCGGGGGAGCCCAGCCCACTCTCCGCCCATGCTGCTGGCCGTTCCGACGTCGTCGAGGAGGTGGCGGATCTTGTCGTTGTAGACGTCGAGCACCAGTACAGTGTGCGGGGTCTCGCTCATGAGCTTCTCGTACAGGTGCAAGCCGATGAAGCCCCCCGTGCCGATCATGCAGATCGTCATCGCCTTGATCGGCTTCCCATCCAGATCCGACCGACTACTTGATGAAGCCGCCGACGCCATTGCTATTCCTTGAGAGAGAGAAACAAAGCTCTACTTCTAGCTCTATCTCTAGGTAATGTTTGAAGAGAAACCCTAATTTGAGAAATATGAGAGAGAGGGACAAACCCTAATTTTGGCAAGTATACCCTTCTTCTCGAGCGTACGAGTGACGAGAGTCTTCAAATCCATATACTCTCAAGCGTAATCCATCATCTCTCGGCGAGTTGGGGAGTTGGGGAGCGGGAAGAGAAGGAGAAGGAGAAGGAGAAAGAGAGAGGATGAGGGCTAGCTGCTTTTTTTTAAGTATGGGGAGAAGTACAGGGGAGTGGAGGTTTTGACTTAAATTTTGGTACTTTTTTTATAACGCTCGTATCACTGAAAGAATATCAATACGATTATATTGGATACTGTCATAGAATAGAGTATTGATGAACTTTGATGACGTTTATCAGCCGTCATGAAATCCACTTATCAAGCGTCATTAATAGGTCTTTTTGTTGTAGTGGCAGCAGCAGTCGCCTTCGGGATCCGTTGATGCAGTCCAGCTGTTCACTTTCTTCCAGCAGTTCATAGAGGCCTAGCAGGCCCAGCAGCAGCGTCAGACGACAGAGTTCAGTCGGGGCATCGATCTGGCCCTGACGACAGTTGAGAGGGCAGCAGCTCAACCTCCGACAACTCAACAGCCGCATCAGCCGAAGGAGAAAGGCATCCAAGATTTCTAGAAGATGCAACCGTGGGACTTCAGGGGTACATAGGGCATTCTATATGTAGATGAGTGGATTGAGCATATGGAGGAGAATTTTAGGCTGGCAGAGATTCCAGCGAGGCTACAGATCGAGGCGGCGGACAGTATGATGTAGGATTTGGCTCGCACATGGTACCAGATAGACCCGAGGGTTGGTACTATTGGGAAGACTTCGGCAGCTTTTAAGAAGCTGTTCAAGGAGAAGTTTTTCTCCGACGTGGCACTTGGTGCCCTCGAGACTCAGTTTGAGGCTTTAGTTCAGGGCAGTCAGACTGTCGAGGAGTACGCCGGGGAGTTCTGCCGTCTGGGCTGGTTTGTTGAGGGATTATCTGAGGCGACGAAGGCCCGAAGGTTTAGGAAGGGACTAGTCAAGGAGGTGAAGTCCTATAGCAAGAGTTCCCGCAGCACCACTTTTGAGGAGATCCTGGTGTATGCCTTAGCAGCAGAGGATGCTCTTAAGCTGAGGCTCAAGAGGGGGCGTGACACTCAGGGAGCCAGTGGTAGCGAAGGATCGGCCAAAAGGCCGTACTTTCAGCAGCAGCACCAGCAGAGGCAGTTTCAGCTACAACAGTTCCAGCAGCCGAGACTTCAGCCAGCTCTGCATCAGCAACAGAGACAGCAGTAGCAGGCCCCGAGGCAGCAGTCTACTAGTTGTACCTTCTGCAAGAAACTGGGGCATGGATGGACTGAGTGCAGGAAGAGGCTGGGGAGGTGTCTTCTCTGCAGTTCGTCGGAGCATCAGCTGAGGGACTGTTCCCTCTTTGCAGGTAGAACAATACAGGGAGCAGGAGCCAAGGCTCTAGTGGGACCACAGAAGGGACCGCTGCCGACTCAGCAGCAGCGGTTCATACAACATCAATAGCAGGCCAGGAGAGGCCAGCAGGGGCGAGCTTTTGCCATGACAGCCGAGGATGCAGAGGCTATTGGGAAGCTGATCGCAGGTTCTGTTCTTCTTGACTCCATTCCAGCTTTTGCCTTATTTGATTCCGGGGCTTCCCACAGTTTTATGTCTGTATCATTTGCTGTTAGACACTGCCTTGTATCTGAATCATTGCCTAGGACCTACAAGATCACGACCGGGGGTTGTATTATCCTCGTGAGTGATGTTTGCAGAGGGTAGAGTGTTATTTTAGGAGGCTGAGAGTTGGAGGTGAGTCTGCTCATAATGCCACTACCGAACTACGATATCGTATTAGGTATGGATTGGTTGAGTAGGCACCACGCCAACATAGATTGTCGTGGAGGTAGCGTTCTGTTTGGAGTGCCAGGAGAGCCATAGTTCGAGTTCTTCTGATGGCAGGCGGAGCAGAGCAGCGGGTTTTTCTGTAGAGTTTCAGTTGAGGAGCAGGCGGCTCCACATTCTTTGATCGCAGATTCATGGACGTATTTTCGGAGGAGTTGCCAGGACTTCCACCGGACAGGGATGTTGAGTTCTCGATAGACTTGGTTCCCAGCACGGAGCCGATTTCTTAGGCATGTCTATCGAGTGAACAACAATGAGTTGGTGGAATTGAAGAAGCAGGTGGATGAGCTACAGGACAAGGTCTACATCCGATCGAGTTCTTCACCTTGGGTACACCGGTACTCTTTATACCAAAGAAGGATGGGTCCGTATTGATTTGTATCGACTACAGGGCACTCAATAACCTAACGATCAAGAACAAATACCTACTGTCGCGGATTGATGTTCTCTTTGATCAGTTGAGCGGAGCTCGGGTTTTCTCGAAGATTGATCTGAGGACAGGTTATCATCAGGTAAATGTGAAGAAGGAGAATATCCCGAAGACTGCATTCAGGATGCGGTATGGTCAGTTTGAGTTCTTAGTTTTGCCGTTTGGGTTGACCAACGCCTCGGCGGTATTTATGAACTTTATGAACAAGGTATTCCACCAGTACTTGGACAAGTTTGTGGTGGTGTTTATCGATGATATCCTGGTATACTCGAAGACTGAGAAGGAGCATGAGGAGCACTTGAGAGTCATTCTAGAGACACTCAGGAGGGAGGAGCTTTATGGCAAGCTCTCGAAGTATGAGTTCTTTCTGGACATAGTTGATTTCTTGGGTCATGTGGTGACTGGAGATGGGATCTCAGTGGACCCGAAGAAGATCACGGCAGTTGAGGCTTGGTCGGCACCGAATTCAGTAGCAGAGATCAGGAGCTTCTTGGGACTGGCAGGCTATTACAGAAGGTTCGTATAGGATTTCTCCCAGATTGCATAGCCGTTGACTAGGCTGACCCAGAAGGATGCAGAGTTTGTTTGGTCAGAGGAGTGTCAGGTCGCTTTTGATGTAACGCCCCATTCCCAGAATACGTAGGACCGAGTATGTGAACATGCCAGCTGCACATATACGAAGAATACTCCAATATATAGAATCCTCATATATGCACATAAGCTGTAAATAAATAATCACAGGCCAGAATAACATATCTAATCTCATCACAGCTCAACACAGAAGATAATAAAGTCCAAATAAATAAATAAGAGTATCAAAAGATAGCCGGGTGAACATACTCACTCCAAACAGCTATGAAAAATAGTCTCACAAGATCGGAGTCCAACCTCCATAAATAGAAAGAAAAGAGATGTATAATAATGTCTACAACTGTCTCAGATAAGAAATAGACTAGAAGTCATAAGGTACTGCCCCATCATCAATGTAAGATAGCTCCAATGCCGCTCCGTACTCCTGTGGAATATCGTCTAAACCTGGAGAGATAACCAGGTCCTTAGGGGATATAGCAAGATACAAGAAAACACCATGCCATATAAACTGTGATAATATAATAAGAGAAAAGGTATGCATGCAATCGGATTCCTGACCATTCTATTGTGAATATGCAGTTGAGATACAATCCTTCGACGTATGAGCCCTGGCTTTAAATGGGATCGGCATAGTTCCCATAAAGGGTACTAGGGGCCTACGTCCATAACGCTCGGGAAGCGTCAGAGGGCACCATGTGCAAGGGGCTACGTCCATAACGCTCTGGAAAACGTCAGAGGGTGCCTGGAGCCTGCGTCTCCGGAGGAGCGCACAGGTAATCATGGAAGTGTTAAGAAGCCCATACGTCAGTTATTGTTCTCCCCACCTAATGCCTAGTATCATCATCTCCATGTCTGATATGAACCTCTATAACCGCCAATTCTTCTAACATGTAATACTATTGGCAGTTACTCCTATCCGTCGCACGCTCCATACATATCGGTGGCCAGCCGACTACGCAGAAAAGTATCCTACATGTGACTCACATCACATGATACAACAAGTGTCAAGGCCATATGAGATATACCAATACCTCAACATCAATGGGTGGTCAATAAGCTAAGTTAATGCAAGAGAATAAATAAAGCAAGAAAAACGACCGATAGAGTCGCTTGTACCCAAGTGTGACTTGTGCGCACAGTTTAAATATCACAAAACAAAATGATGAAAATAACAACTGAAAATAAGAATATAATAATCATAGAGTAAGGTGGCAAGGTATCTTGCCTGATGGTACAAAGTGGCAAGTCCCAGTAATCACAATGTCAGTCAAGAAACGTCACAATCTCTAAACAACTTCGGACGCTGAAACAAACATCAAAAATGATCTCGGTGAAGAAGATATACCTAGGAAATGCCTGTCCAAAAGTCAAATTCTGGAACAGGGGCAAAATTACAATTTTCGATCAAAACGATGTCCGTCGTTGGACTCACTTTGTACCGAAATACGTGCCAAAGTCTACGGTCTCTAAAGTCGTCAAACTACATGTTTATGGTTTCAGTTTGAGGAGAGGAACTCAATGGTATGTCCAGTTTTGGATTCCGAGGAGCCGTGTACAAAATCGCCCATTTGAGTGGGTCGCAGGCCCGCCAAAAATGGGTTCCGATTCGACCTTCTCAGAATCGAACCAAACTTGGCATGCAGGACCAGAATTTCGATCCGGACCTGTTGGCACAAGTTTCGTCTCGATTCGACGACTGTACACGAAGTTATGGGCAAGTTTGCAAAACGCCGATACGGGGTATCTTGACGGATACGCGTTGGTTTCGTCGCGCATACGCGACAAAACTGAGTTCCGTCAGTTCCCACAGGTCCGCATCGTCCATACGTGCCTTTCGATGCGTATAGCGCGTGACCACGTCGCCCGGTTTGTCAGGGCACGTGCAGTATCGGGATAAAGTTCTAAATTTTTATATAAATTAACGTAGGTTTTTCTCTAACTTCAACATCATAAATATTAGCAGGTAGGCGTTATAAATTATTCTAAAAGATGGGGTTGGTAGTCCTATAGATGTTCTAAAAATCTGTTCAGAAATTTCCAAGAAATAATTAATAGGTTGTGCAAAATTGAAGGCGAAATAGGGGTTCCTACAGTCTTCTGTGATATGCCTTTTGGGGCAGTTCCTCGACGATTTCTCGTCGATTTCACGAAGAAGCTAATGGGTCTCAGTTCAATCTATCAAAGAGATTTGTAGGGGGTTGTATAGGCCTTACGTAGGAACTCGTAGAATCAAAAATGATATAATAGGTAGGAAGAACGTGGATCGAGAAGGGGGTACCTTGGTTGCTGAACGAAGAACAAGGAGGGTCTTTCTCGGTCGGGTCGGGTGGCTGACGAAGCTTCGGTTGGTGGCGGCGGTCGCCGGCCTCTCTCGGTGGTTCATCAGGTTCCGAAGAATAGGTCGGGGTGCTCTTGTGGTTGGGTTCGAGAGAATCGAAGAGATGTGGGGGTTAGGGTTTCGACCAATCGGCCATCCTAAGCTTATATACTGTGCTGCAGTATAAGTTCGTATAGAACTTGAAATGCCTCCTGGGCACTTGTGGTAGGGTGGGCCATCACAGGGACCCGCTTGGAATGTAGTCCACGGCTACATTGGAGAAAGGGGTTCGGCTTAAGCATAGGTACTATAGAATTTGCTACAGTACACCTTTGCTTTCCATACGATTAACATATTAATCTATATGGTGCATATATAATAATATACACACTCAAACTCCTATGTGTATAAAAATATACCCATAGTAATATATTCCTTTATATTATTAACACTAATGCTATTATTAATAATACTGACATTTATGTATTTATTATTTGTTATTATTAGCATACACTCCTAATATTTGTATACATGCCTAAATTATATAAAAAAAATTATTTAAATATACCAAAATTTAGGGGGTTTTACATCCTACCCAACTTAAAAAAAAATTCGTCCTCGAAATGAAACTAAGGTCGGGGGATCAAATGCAATGCAAGAAAATATAATAGCACTTAAAATGCAAAACATACCTTCGTTTTCGAACAACTGCTGGTAGCGATTACGGATGTCGTCCTCGCGCTCCCAAGTAGACTCCCCTGACGAATGATGCTTTCATGCCACGCGAACCAATGGAATAGATTGGTTCCGTAACACGTTCACTCGGAGATCGAGGATACCTACTGGTTGCTCTTCGTACGACAAACTCGGTCCAACTGTGATCTCGGAGTGATCAAGCACATGATTGCTGTCCGCCACGTACCTCCTCAGCTGAGATACATGGAATACGTCATGCACTCCCTCTAGCGATGGTGGCAATGCCAATCTGTAGGCAACCTCTCCAACACGTTCCAAGACATCGAAAGGCCTGATGTACCTTGGACTCAACTTGCCACGTCCTCTGAATCGAATCGTGCCTCTAGTGGGGGATATCGTCAAGAACATATGGTCGCCCTCTTTGAACTCCAAGGGTCGATGATGATTATCTGTCCACCGCTTCTGACGATCCTGTGCTGCTCGCAGGTGGTCCTGAATCTTCTTCACTGTCTCTACGGTGCTCAAGACCAACTCGGGACCCAATAGCTGTCGCTTTCCTATGTCGCTCCAACAAACGGAAGACCGACACTTCCTACCAAACAATGCCTCAAACGGAGCCATCTGAATGCTCGCTTGATAGCTATTGTTGTAGAAAAACTCCACAAGATGAAGATGGTCCTCCCACGAACCGCCAAAATCAAGCATACACGCTCTCAGCATATCCTCTAGCGTCTGAATGGTACGCTCCGACTGGCCGTCTGTCTGCGGATGATACGATGTGCTAAACTTCAATCGAGTGCCCAAACTCCCTTTCATGCTCCTCCAAAAATGCAAAGTAAATCTCGAGTCGCAGTCCGACACAATACTAACTGGCACACCGTGCAATCTCACAATCTGCTCCATATACATCTCTGCCAATAGCTCTATTGACTGGCCTACTCTAAAAGGTAAGAAATGTGCTGACTTTGTAAGTCTATCCACAATCACCTATACTGCGTCATGTCCCCTAGGACTCCGAGGAAAACTGGTGACAAAATCCATAGTAATGTGCTCCCACTTCCACTCGGGAATGGGTAGCGGCTGCAATATCCCGGCCGTCCTCTGTTGCTCTGCCTTCACTTGTTGACATACCAAGCACTTGGCAACGAAACGAGCCATCACTCGCTTCATTCCATGCCACCAATAATACTGTCGTAAGTCACGATACATCTTGGTCCCTCAAGGATGAATAGAGTAAGTCGAACTGTGATCCTCTGCCATAAGCTCCTGATGTAGCTCTCTATTGGGTACATAAATACGATCACCACATCGCAATATCCCATCTGAGTGGATCCTCAAACCGGTCTGCTCTCCTACTTCAGTCCTCTCCTTGATCCGTCGAAATCTAGCATTATTAGGCAATGCTGCCTTGATGCGCTCTACCAATGATGATTGCACTTGAAAGTTGGCTAATACGCCGTCTGCTCCGGGCAATACTACCTCAATACCAAGCTGCTCCAAGTCTTTAATCAATTCCTTCTGTGTAGTCAGAAAGTGTGCAATGGGCTTACGGCTCAATGCGTCTGCTACGACATTAGCCTTGTCCGGATGATAATGAAGCTCGATCTTAAAATCCTTCATCAACTCCAACCAACGTCGCTGTCGCATATTCAACTCTTTATGTGTGAACACGTACTTGAGGCTCTTATGATCAGTGTAGATATCAACCTTCTTGCCATACAAGTAGTGTCTCCATAGCTTCAAAGCAAAGATAACCGCTGTGAGCTTTAGATCGTGGGTCGGATAATTCTTTTCGTGCACTCTCAACTGTCGCGATGCATAAGCTACTACACGACCATGCTGCATCAATACACATCCTAATCCCTTTCCGGATGCGTCGCTGTAGATCACAAATCCTCCTGGGCACGATGGTAGTGTCAAGATCGGTGCTGTGGTCAATAGCTTCTTCAACTCGTCAAATGCGGCTTGACACTCGTCTGTCCATTCAAACTCCTGATCCTTGCAACTTAAATGAGTCATAGGCCCCGCTATTCGAGAGAAATCTTCCATGAACCGTCGGTAGTAACCTGCAAGTCCGAGGAACTCTTCACCTTAAAAGCTGATGTGGGAACGGGCCATGATTTGACTGTTGTGATCTTCTCTGGGTCTACTGATATACCATCGCCCGTAACAATATGACCAAGAAATGCTACCTTTTTGAGAAAGAAATCACACTTGCTAAGCTTCACGAAAAGTCGTTCATTCCTCAATGTTCCTAAAACTATCCGTAGGTGTTGCTCATGCTCCTCTTGACTCTTGGAGTAAATCAAGATATCGTCTATAAAGACTACTACAAATTTGTCCAAGTATTGGTGAAAGATCTTGTTCATTAAATTCATGAAAACTGTGGGTGCATTGGTCAAACCGAAAAGCATGACCAAGAACACGTAGTGTCCATACCTCGATCGAAAGGCCGTCTTTGCAATGTCTTCCTTCCGAACCTTCAATTGGTGGTAGCCTGATCGTAAGTCAATCTTGGAGAATACTTTTGCTCCACTCAGTTGATCAAATAGATTGTCTATACGTGGCAAGGGATACTTGTTCTTTACCGTCACTGCATTCAATGCTCTGTAGTCAATGCACATGTGCACTGTCCCGTCTTTCTTAGGCACAAAAAGAACGGGTGCTCCCCATGGTGACGCACTGGCACGAATAAATTCTTTCTCTACTAAGTCATCAATCTGCGTCTTCATCTCTACCAACTCCTTGGGTGCCAGACGATATACTCGAGATGAAATAGGCTCGGCTCCGGGAATAAGCTCAATAGAAAACTCAATATTTCGGTCAGGTGGTAGTCCTGGCAACTCTTCGGGGAATACATCCTCGAACTCGGTGATAATAGGGTACTGAGGGGTGTTATGCATCATCATATGAGTCTCCGATGTGGGTGCATCACAACTCTCTCCGTCTTCTTTGGTGAACTCAAACTCTATCGCATTCGGTGGTCTAAAGATAATACTGCTCCTATGGCAATCGATAAGAGCGAAACGCTGGCTCAACCAGTCCATTCCAAGAACCACATCAAATGTCGGCATAGGGAATACAAAAAGTCATGCCATCATCTCTCTGCCATTTATCACTACAGGACAAAGTCTACAAATGCCACTAACAGGTACAACTCCTCCTCCGGTGAGGATTTTAACATTCTTAGCTAAGGGTGTCTAGTGGCAAAACTAGTGGCTATGAATGAATGAGTGGCTCCAGTATCAAATAATGTAATAGCAGAAAAAGATGCAACTAGAACCATACCTGCTATAACCTCCGCCTCTGTCTCTATATCCTCAACAGCAAGTGAGAATGCCTGCCCATAATTTTGTTCCGGGCCCTGAGCTCTGGCCTTGTTGTACTGTGTGCCTTGGGGAGGCAATGGTGGACGAGGTGCTCCTACTATGGGCTGTGGTGCTGGGAGAGCTGGGGTTGTGGGTCTCAGGTTCTGTCGAGCTTGTACTATTGCATGTTGCTCCGGACAATCCTTGAGCATGTGCTGATTGGATCCACATCTCAAGCATAATCCGAGGCGAGTCCTGCAGTCGTTCTGGATATGTCCTTGTTTTCTGCAGTAATGACAAACGGGCTTCTGATAAGGTGAGGGCCTATGCTGGAACTGTCCTGTGGTCCTCCTGATAGGTCCACTCTGAGTGTCTCGGGCTGGTGTAACTGCTGGGGTATGGCGCCTCGATGTCTGCTGCTGTTCCTTGCAAAGAATCTCCTAAGCACGAGCTTCTTCCAAGACAGCTAAATGGGAGACTCGAGGCTGGGTAGTCGTATAAGACTTGAGCTCTGGTGCAAGCCCCTGGTGAAATCTCCTCGCCTTCTCTAACTCGGTCGGAATCAATCCCGCACCAAATCGACTCAAGCAATTGAACTCCGAGTCATACTCATCAACTGTCATATTCCCTTGCTTCAGATGGAGGAACTGGTCATAGAGACCATCTCGAACATGAATAGGGAAGAATCTCTCATAAAATGCATCATAGAACTGCTTCCAGGTAATCCCAGTGCCTAATCGTCTCTCTTTCGCCTTCCACCAGTGGTGAGCATTGTCTTCTAGCAGTAGGTCCACTTCTGTCATCCAATCTCGAGCTGGAAATTGGGATGCCTTCAGTAGCTTCTCGGTACTAATAAGCCACTGTGACACCTCTAATGGCTTCTTCGTCCCTCTAAAGGCCTTGGGGTTCATATCTGTGAAATTCTTGATAGTGCCTTCATAGGGGTACAGAGCCGGTGCTGGTGCTGGTACTGGAGGTGGTGGTGGAGGTCTAGCCATAGCTGCCATCATCGTTTGTCTCATCAGCACAGTCTGCTGCCACTGAGCCTGTATCATGGTATACATAAACTGAGTAGTAGGGCTCCCATCAGTCGGTGGTGGAGGCATCTGAGGTCCCGACTGTGGAGGAAACTGCTGAGGGAATGGGGGTGGAGGAGGCAGTGGTACATTCCCTTCAGGGGGCATGGTAGTAGTCTGTACAGCCTGGCTGCCTGGGGGTGCTGCGACCTCTGGGTACTCCGTCGTCGGTGTCGTAGTAGGCTGCGACAATCCTGGCTGGTAAGGTGTCACTGGAGTCATGGGAGGATTCTGTCCCTCCGAAATAGCCTCTTCACCAAAGGTGAGGGCCAAAGCAGAAGTGTGTCTGCTTCGTAGATTAATACTATTGGCACGAGGAAGATAAGTTGATATTAGGAAGGATTAGATATGAAGTAATCGAATAATCAAGGAAGTTTCGAAAAGATTGGAAGTCAAGGGATAGTAGTAGTTCTGGATGAGATATTCCTATTCCTATATACAGGTTTATTGGGCACAGTCATGTAACCCAACAATATTAAATCTGACCTGTATGGGCCACCACAAAAATATGTAACGCTCCAGTCCCAGAATACGTAGGACCGAGTACGTGAACATGCCAACTGCACATATACGAAGAATACTCCAATATATAGAATCCTCATATATGTACATAAGCTGTAAATAAATAATCACAGGCCAGAATAACATATCTAATGTCGTCACAGCTCAACACAGAAGATAATGAAGTCCAAATAAATAAATAAGAGTATCAAAAGATAGCCGGGTGAACATACTCACTCCAAACAGCTATGAAAAATAGTCTCACAAGATCGGAGTCCAACCTCCGCAATTAGAAAGAAAAGAGATGTAAAAATAATGTCTACAACTGTCTCAGATAAGAAATAGACTAGAAGTCATAAGGCACTGCCTCATCATCAATGTAAGATAGCTCCAATGCTGCTCCGTACTCCTGTGGAATATCGTCTAAACCTGGAGAGATAACCAGGTCCTCAGGGGACATAGCAAGATACAAGAAAATACCATGCCATATAAACTGTGATAATATAATAAGAGAAAAGGTATGCATGCAATCAGGTTCCTGACCATTCTACTGTGAATATGCAGTTGAGATATAATCCTTCGACGCATGAGCCCTGGCTGTAAATAGGATCGACATAGTTTCCATAAAGGGTACCAGGGGCCTAGGTCCATAACGCTCGGGAAGCGTCAGAGGGCACCATGTGCAAGGGGATATGTCCATAACGCTCTAGAAAACGTCAGAGGGCGCCTGGAGCCTGCGTCTCCGGAGGAGCGCACAGGTAATCATGGAAGTGTAAAGAAGCCCATACGTCAGGTATTGTTCTCCCCACCTAATGCCTAGTATCATCATCTCCATGTCTGATATGAACCTCTAGTAACCGCCAAGTCTTCTAACATGCAATACTATTGGCAGTTACTCTTATCCGTCGCACGCTCCATACATATCGGTGGCCAGCCGACTACACAGAAACGTGTCCTATATGTGACTCACATCACGTGATACAACAAGTGTCAAAGCCATATGAGATATACCAATACCTCAACATCAATGGGTGGTCAATAAGCTAAGTTAATGCAAGAGAATAAATAAAGCAAGAAAAACGACTGATAGAGTCGCTTGCACCCAAGTGTGACTTGAATGCACAGTTTAAATATCATTAAACAAAATAATGAAAATAATAACTGAAAATAAGACTATAATAATCACAGAGTAAGGTGGCAAGGTATCTTGTCTGATGGTGCAAAGTGGCAAGTCCCAGTAATCACAATGTCCGTCAAGAAATGTCACAATCTCCAAACAACTTCGGATGCTGAAACAAACATCAAAAATGATCTCGGTGAAGATGAAATACCTAGGAAATGCCTGTCCAAAAGTCAAATTCTGGAACAGGGGCAAAATCGTAATTTTTGGTCAAAACGATGTCCGCCGTTGGACTCGATTTATACCGAAACACGTGCCAAAGTCTACGATCTCTAAAGTCGTCAAACTACATGTCTACGATTTCAGTTTGAGGAGAAGAACTCAACGGTATGTCTAGTTTTGGATTCCGAGGAGCAGTGTACAAAATCGCCCGGTTGAGTAGGTCGCGGGCCCGCCAAAAATGGGTTCCGATTCGACCTTCTCAGAATCGAACCAAACTTGGCATGCAGGACCAGAATTTTGATCCGGACCTGTTGGCAGAAGTTTCGTCTCGATTCGACGACTGTATACGAAGTTATGGGCAAGTTTGCAAAATGCCGATACGGGGTATCTCGACGGATACGCGTTGGTTTCGTCGTGCATACGCGACGAAACTGAGTTCCGTCAGTTCCCACACGTCTGCATCGTCCATACGCGCCTTTAGATCCGTATAGCGCATGACCATGTTGCCCGGTTTGTCAGGGCACATGCAGTATCGGGATAAAGTTCTAAATTTTTATATAAATTGACGTAGGTTTTTCTCCAACTTCAACATCATAAATATTAGCAGGTAGGGCGTTATAAATTATTCTAAAAGATGGGGTTGGTAGTCCTATAGATGTTCTAAAAATATGTTCAAAAATTTCCAAGAAATAATTAATAGGTTGTGCAAAATTGAAGGCAAAACAGGGGTTCCTACAGTCTTCTGTGATCTGCCTTTTGGGGCAGTTCCTCGATTTCTCGTCGATTTCACGAAGAAGGTAATGGGTCTCAATTCAATCTATAAAAGAGATTTATAGGGGGTTGTATAGGCCTTACGTAGGAACTCGTTGAATCAAAAACGATATAATAGGTAGGAAAAACTTGGATCGAGAAGGGGGTACCTTGGTTGCTGAACGAAGAACAAGGAGGGTCTTTCTCGGTCGGGTCGGGTGGCTGACGAAGCTTCGGTTGTTGGCGACGGTCGCTGGCCTCTCTGGGTGGTTCGCCGGGGTCTGGAGAATAGGTCAGGGTGCTCTGGTGGTTGGGTTCGAGAGAATCGAAGAGATGTGGGGGTTAGGGTTTCGACCAATCGATCATCCTAAGCTTATATACTGCGCTGCAGTATAAGTTCGTATAGAACTTGAAATGCCTCCTGGGCACTTGTGGTAGGGTGGCCCATCACAGGGACCCGCTTGGAATGTAGTCCACGGTTACATTGGAGAAAGGGGTTCGGCTTAAGCATAGGTACTGTAGCATTTGCTACAGTACACCTTTGCTTTCCATACGATTAACATATTAATCTATATGGTGCATATATAATAATATGCACACTCAAACTCCCATGTGTATAAAAATATACTTATAGTAATATATTCCTTTATATTATTAACACAAATGCTATTATTAATAATACTGACATTTGTGTATTTATTATTTGTTATTATTAACATACATTCCTAATATTTGTATACATGCCTAAATTATATAAAAAAATTATTTAAATATACCAAAATTTAGAGGGTTTTACATTTGATGAGTTGAAGAAGCGGCTGACGACAGCTCTGATTCTGACATTGCCATCAGGATCGGGAGGGTTCACTATCTATAGTGACACCTCAGGGAAGGGTTTTGGTTGTGTCTTGCAGCAGCATGGGAAGGTGATTGACTATGCTTCCAGGCAGTTATGTCCCCATGAAAAGAACTATCCTACCCACGACTTGGAGTTCGCAGCAATGATATTTGCTTTGAAGTTGTGGAAATACTACTTATATGGAGAGAGGATGGAGATCTTCACAGATCATAAGAGCTTGAAGTATGTGTTTACACAGAAGGAGCTCAACATAAGGCAGCACAGGTGGTTGGAGTTGATGAAGGACTTCGACATTTCACTACAGTATCACCCAGGGAAGGCCAACGTGGTTGCCGATGCCTTGAGTAGGTATCCGATAGTTGACTTTAGATCGTCACTTGCTAACAGATTTGGAGAGCCTGGGAATTGAGGTGATTGTGCCAGGAGTTCAGATGCAGATGTGGGGCCTTCAGATTCAGTCGAACTTGATGGAGAGGATCAAGTCGATGCAGTTCGAGGATGTTGCTCTACGGTGTATTCGAGACCAGGTTCGAGCAGGGCTGGTGGATGGTGAGTTTACCCTTGCAGAGGATGGTGCTTTGAGGCACGATTCCAGGCTGTGTATGCCCAGTGGAGAGCTCAGAGAGCAGGTCATACAGAAGGCCCACCGATCTGAATACTCTATACATCCTGGTGCCAACAAGATGTACAGGGACCTGAGGAGCACGTCTGTTGGTATGGTATGAAGAGGGAGGTAGCTCGCTTCGTAGCCAGGTGTTTGGTCTGTCAGCAGGTCAAGGCAGAGAGGCAGAGGCCAGGGGGTTTATTACAGCCATTGCCCATTCTAGAGTGGAAGTGGGAGCATATCACGATGGATTTTGTATCTAGATTGCCGCGTACACAGGAGAAAAAGACACTATTTGGGTCATCGTAGACAGTTGACCAAATCAGCCCACTTTTTGCCATTTAAAGTGGGTACGTCTACTGAGAGGATTATAGAGATGTACATGCGGTAGATTTTTAGGATTCATGGAGTTCCAGTCAGCATTGTCTCGGATCGGGATAGTCGCTTTACTTCCCATTTCTGGCGAAGTCTGTAAACTATCTTGGGTACCAGCTCAAGTTTAGTACTACATACCACCCTCAGACGGACGGACTGTCAGAGAGGACTATTCAGACACTCGAGGATATGCTGCGGACGTGCGTCTTAGATTTCAAAGGATCCTGGATGGATCACCTGTACTTGGTGGAGTTTGCTTACAACAACAGTTTTCAGGCCAGCATTGAGATATCACCTTTCGATGCGCTGTACGGGAGTAGGTGTCGTACACCCTTATCTTGGGATGATGTTGGAGAGCGAGCTTTATTGGGACCTGAGATGGTTTTTGACGCAGCAGAGAAGGTGAAGCTCATCAGGGACAAACTTTGCGTGGTGCAGGACAGACATCGGCATTGGGCCGATAGCCACCGAAGACCTTTGGAGTTTGAGGTACAGATTAGAGATAGGATTAGAAGTAGGTTGTTATTTGTGTTTGCTTGATCATATTTGATTATTTTATAACTTGAGACCTTGTTTGTGTTTAGGTCGGAAATATGATTTTTTTGAGGATATCTTCGACTCGTGGTACCATACGTTTTGGTGGAGGTAGGAAGCTTAGCCCGCGCTTCATCGGACCTTTCGTGATCAGTGGGAGAATCAGTGACGTAGCATACAGGCTAGACTTGCCACCTGCACTAGTGGGTGTCTATAACGTATTCCACGTATCACAGTTGAGACGGTATGTGGCTGATCTTAGCCATGTACTTGACCATTCGGAGATTGAGGTGGGACCTACTCTCAGTTATCCAGAGCAGCCAGTGGAGATTCTGGATCGTCAAGAGAAGGTGCTGAGAAACCAGGTGATACCCTTGGTTCGCGTCGCATGGAGGCATCATTCTCCAGGAGAGTCTACCTAGGAGCGGGAGGATGAGATGCGCGAGCGATACCCATATCTTTTTGGACCTTGAGGTATGATTGTCTATCCTTCTCACCAGTCTAGTTTCACCTTTTAATTTCGAGGACAAAATTCTTTTAAGGAGGGTAGATTTGTCACTACGACATTTTAGCTAGATGGTATTTTCATCATTTTGTAAATTTTGAATTTATTTTGAATTATTGAAGTGATGATTGTATTTTTGACTTTTGCAAGTTGAGACTTTGGAGACTAACCTAGACGTTGACTCTAGCTATGGTGACTTGATTAGCATGGTGGGACCCTAGTCTAACATAAGTCATTTAGAATCAAGTTTCAAATAGGAGGATAAATGATTAAGTTCATAGGCTTTTGACTTAAGGAGTGATTCTCTTTACCAATGAAACTTGGCCCAAGCCCACTAGTCAAAACCCTAACCCTAATTTTCCCCTCTATGGCCGGCCACATAGGGATCCCAACCCTATATAATATCTCTTCCTATTGTTCTTGCCGCTTTTGTATCAAACCAACTTTTGGAAAAGGAAAGGTATTGTCATTCTTTCCCAATCCATAACTATTCCATTTTAATTCCTTTTTGACTCTAGTTTCTTGCATTAGAGTCTAATCCTACTCTATTTTCTGTTCATGGAGAGAAATCTCAATTTTGGTACAATTTGGAGATTTTGGCTAGTAAGGAGAATCATTGTATTTGGGGATTTTTCTTATCATTGACACACTATAGGTAAACCCTCTAAATTATGTTTAAATTCTGATTTCCTTGCATATTAGCTTAGATCTAGGTGTCCCCTAGCTGTGGTGTGTGATTTGTATAAGTTTGCAGTGATTTCATGTCCGTATCGGACACGTATCATAACCTAGTTCTAGGTGTTTGTGAAAATGCCTCAATGGATTTTACTTTGCTATTTTTGAAAAGTGTTTGAATAGAAATAATGATTTACATGCATGTATGGGTTTACCTTCTTACTGAGTGTAATTTGAGCCATGTTCGTGTCCAAACATGATACGAACACACGTACTGCAGACGCGCGAGAAGTATCATGCTGCCCGACTGTGAGTGCTCTTCGCACAGGACACGTGGACACTGGAAATTTAGGGAGGATGTTGGGGCAATGTCTGTCATCACCCTCCCAAAATTTGGGATCATTTGGTACACTACACAGGGAGTAATCGGACCCGCACTGGACACGCGCTGTGCGCGTACAGTCGCAATACACGTACTGATATGGGTCTCATATCCATTGTGGACACATTGGGGACACGTTGCAGGCTGTATAGGGTGTAGCCCTATCCTAGGCGAACCCCCAGGCACGAGCATGTGTCTTTGTTTGTACTGTGTCGTGTCCACGAACGCAGTGAACACGTGCAGGAGACTGTGCACTAGATTTTGTGGCTCGTGTGTTGGAATGGTCTTGGACATGTTTGTGTCCAGTTTTTGGACACTAGGACACATCTATGACACACTCACATGTGACACTTTAATTACTAACCAATTAATTTGATTATTAGTTGTATTTGGATTTTGAAATCGGGTTTCCCCCAAATTCCTGATACCCTGTTTTTAATGTGCTGATTTTTGAGATTTATTGTGTTTAAACTGAATTTAGATGATCAATTACCATGGTAGATTGTATGTACCACATCTGGGCTTGAGTTGCATGTTGGGATTAATATTGGCTAGGTGTTTGGATTTTCGAGTTCCCATTTGGCTGTCAAAACTGAAATCTGGGACACTGAGTTCATGTATACATGTGTACACTATTTTCTTGAGAACCTATGATGTTTCCTACATACACACACTACTGATATCTACACACACACAAACTCTACTAAATTCAAAACTGAGAGCTAATGTACACACACACACTCACACATTGATTTCACACACACACATGTACTCGAAACTCACACTCATACACACACATATTTACACTATTTTCCTGGGACCCTATAGCTACTGATATCTACACACACACACTCTACTGAATTCAAAACTGAGAGCTAATGTACACACACACACTCAAACATTGATTTTTCACACACACACATGTACTCGAGACTCACACTCATACACACACACATTTACACTGTTTTCCTGGGACCCTATAGCTACTGATATCTACACACACACTCTACTGAATTCAAAACTGAGAGCTAATGTACACACACACTCACACATTAATTTCTCACACACACACACATATGTACTCGAGACTCACACTCATACACACACACATTTACATCGTTTTCTTGGGACCCTATAGCTACTGTTATACACACACACACTCACACATTGATTTCTCACACACTCATACACACACAGAGGAAACCCAATGAACTGAGAACACTATTGACACACACACACACATGCCACACTATATCTCTCTCTATTATGTATATATATATATATATATATATATATATATATATATATATATATATATATATATATATATATATAATATCTATTTGTTAGATAAATATGTAATGTATATATATACAAATTGCCTATATGAAATTGGTATATATGTATGTTGCTTATATTATTTTAGTATATATAAATGTGGTGAAAATATGTGAGTACATGCCGATATAGATTGTATATGGCATGTAGCCCTATGTGATATAGCCTATATGGTTCCTATGTGTATTCATATGTGTATATGGTAATGTATACACATGAGATTGTGTTGTTAGGCTTGTATGACATTATGATGATGTGTGAATGCTAGGATAGACATGGTTAGGCATAGTGAGACAAGTCTGGGTTAGGTTTGACCTGGTTGACCTAGTTTGATTAGTGTAGTTGACTAGAGTTGACCAAATGTTGACTTTAGCCTAGATTGACCCAAACATCATGTAGAATCCATCGTAGCAGTCTATTTTACCATTTTGGATATGTTGTGACTTGTGCTGTTCTAATAGGAGCTAGACACCACTCCTCAGGCAGTATATTCATTCAGATACTCAGGATATCAGGCGAGTACATTGTCTGACCGTTTCATACTTGCTAGGACTATATTCTTGCTCTAGATTACTTTACTTGATGCTGTCACGATGGAAACACGGATTAGTACTATATGGATCTTTTCATACGATTGTAGAAGCATGAAAAAGAAGAGAAAAATGATCCATGCGGCTAAGGAGCCTCATACGGCTCGAAGGGCCCATGCGGCTCAGGAGTCCCATGCGGCTCAAACACATAGGCAACTGGAGTAAACTCCATGCGGCCCACAGAGAGAGGCCATGTGGCCTTCAAAGCAGCTGTGCCCAACGTCTGGACGCATTTAATGCTCTGACGGCTGACAGACCTGACAGATGACAACCCTGACATAAAGTAATCAGGATGACTGACACAAGGGCACTACCTTCCTAGGGAACTGGAGAAAATCTTCGAAGACGTGGCACTGTCTACCAAGCTTTGAGGCAAGTCTATGCGGCCAGGCTAGACGAGTTCATGCGGCCAGTGCAGAGAAACCTATACGGTTCAACCATGAAGGTCCCCCATGCGGCTCGGCCATGAAGACTCTCATACAGCTCGGCCATGAAGACCCCCATGCGGCTCGGTCATGAACATATTCATGCGGCTCGGTCATGACAACCTTCATGCAGTTCGAGTATAGAGACTATTCATGCAGCTCGGTCATGAAATCTTTCATACGGATCGGACATGACGACCTTCATGCGACCCAAATATGAACACTCTCATGCGGCTCAACAATGATGACAGGGCACGTGTCCTAAAGATAATCAAATTTTGGGTCAGATCCCAATAATTTGGGACACGTGGCAAGAGAATAAATTAAATTGATTCATTTAGATTTACGGACATCAGCAAATCATCATGATGGGGATTTATTGCAATCAACATTAATTACTGACATGATTTGGCATAATCCTCATTAATGGCCCGGATCCTTCACGCTCAAGATTAATGGCCCAGATTGATCATTTACCAGGCCGCCGCCACTTTGAGAATGGGGAGTCATTGCAAACCCTAATAATGCCCCCCACTATTATAAATAGCAAGGTGCCATTCCCTTGCAAAAGAGAGGCTTCCTCCTAACAATCAGAGAGAAAATACACAGAGATCAATCCAGAGAGAGAGAAGCCAGAAGAGCAATACGAGGAGAGCAAGAAGAGCATTTCTTCGTCAACGCCAAGCTTCTCGTCACAGGAGGCAAGGCTACGTCCGATCGTCCAAGGAGTAAGGCAGAGCTGCCGTCGCTTTCCCGAGTCTCTATCGTCACCCCCCAGAATCAAAAATAAACAATTGTACTTAGATTGCTGTACCTAGGTTTTCGTCCCTAGGCTTTCTTTGTACAAGCGAGTTTGTAACGTGAAGTAAAAGTCCAGTCCTCCCATAAAACTGTTCTGCTCTTTTATATTTCATGGCAAACACGATGACGACTCTGCTGGGGACAAACTTCTCTACGGCTGAGGGGTTGGTGACGCAGTCGGATGCAGCCAAGCTTGGCTCTATGCAACAGAAGATGGTCGTTCGTTTCGACCAACAGGCGTTTGAAGAAATGCTCTCCGACAAGAGCGCTGGCTCGGTCCAGAAGCAAGCCCGCACGAAGAAGGCCCGCAAGGAGTGGAGACCCCGATCATTCGCTCCTACTGAATCTCTTGCAGAGATACCCTCTGTTGCTCAAGACGGTGGGGAAGACTCTCCTGCGGCCCTACTTCAGACCGTAGACAACTCTGTTGTCCCCAAGTCCGGCAGAAGAAAACACTATGATGCTGGACTTGCAGGGGCAAAGAGGAACTCTATGCGATCCGAGCCGCATAAGGGTGCTAGCCGCATGGAGAAAGCTCATGCGGCTGCATCCGCCAGCTGCATGGAGAAAACTCACACGACCACATCTGTCAGCCGCATAGCTTATGCGGCTACAGTTGCCAACCGCATGGATGAAACATATGCGGTTACTAAAGTCAATCGCTTGCAGAAAACTCATGCGGCCACAATTGCCAACCGCATGCGGCCAGCCTGCACGGTCGTGACTCCTTGTTGCACAAGAATAACTCATCCGACAGCTAAAGACAGCCGCATGCAGACAGCCTGTACGGTTTCCAATCCTAGCCGCATAGCGTCTGTTCTACGCTTCTCTCGATCAGTCTTCGACCGTCTCTCATGCGGTCCTGACCCTGATGGTTCTCTGGATGATAAGCCAGACTCTGTGGTATCCAACTTGGACTCTTCCTATTACGCACCCGTAAGTGCTAAAAGGAAGAAGTCTAGGGCAGCGCGGGCTCACCAAGCCCAGTCAGCTGCCCCAACCTCTGACTATCGGAGCGTCCCGTTGATTATTATGCGGGCCTCTAATGGAAAGTTGTATAAAGCTACTCGTACCCTGCCCCCTACGGCCAATGGACGGGATAGTCATCAAGCATCTCCCAATAACGAACGAAGGCAAGTATACGAGCTACCTTCGAATCAGGGAGCAGGCGGGAGGCCTACACACTCGCGTGCCTGGAATTCCCGAGCCAGCAAAGCAAGTGACTTGCATGAGGCCATCCTCGACAAACGCAAGGAAAGAAAAGATGCATCGGGGTGCAAAGAGTCCTCCCACGGACGTCACTGCATCCAAGTCATCGTCAACTGCTGCTGCAATAGCACGACGATGCAAGAAGACCGGCAGTTTGTCTTTCAAAGACTGCAACAACCATCTTCAGAGACGAGGCACTACCCGTCGTCTCCTGCAACTCTGCTCAGAAAGTCCCCGCTGATGGAAGGAGGAAGAAGACGAATGTTCCCAGCCCGAAGATCTCAACCACTGCGACTAAAAGACTGTCGTCTAATCGGGTGCCCACCACCGGAGTTTTCCAAGGTACTTGCTCTAAGACGAAATCTACTACAGTAGGGGATTCGTCGTCCATAACGCAGGGGCTTACTGGGGCTGGAGGTAGCACCCCTCCGAGCCTCCATAGCAACCCGATGTTCCAAGAAGACGAGCCGGGGGAGACAACTCTCCCATCGGATGTAGCAAACCTCGACGTCCCCGAGGACGTCCACAACTCCTATGACGAGGCAAACTCGGAGACTGGGGGTACTGTTCCTTCCGAGTTTGAGTCAGAAGGGAATATACCCACATACCCCGATGACTTCTCGCTACAGGGATACGATTCAGAGGGCGCTTCCTCCACCGCTCCGTCTATCTCTCCTCAGTGAAGACGGTATTCATGACAGACAACAACCAAGGTGGTTCCAGTGATCGCCAACGCATCGACACTCTAGAGGCCATACTATATGCCTTGGTCAAGTCTGTTGACGAGATCAAAGTTGCCCTTCCAAATCTCCAAGGAGGGACGCTTGGCTAAGCAAGTGCGGGTCCCGCGGTTAATGCGGATTCGAACTCAGTGGCACCGAACCCGGGCAACAATCCTCCGGAAACAACGGCCCCCACCGCCATGGACGAAGCACGCGAAGCGAGAAGAGAGGTACAGGAGCTCCGAGCCATGTTTCACGCTCGAGAAAACTCTCAAGACCTCAGAATACGGCAACCATACCCTGCTGCATGGAGGAACGTTCCATTCCCAACAAGATATAAGCCGTTAAATATCAATCCTTATGATGGCAAGACCTCAGCAAGTCGGTACATCACTTACATCGAGGTCACCACCGACCATCTGCCCCATGACGATGCCATTCTCACACGATTATTCATCGGGGCATTGGAAGGAGTCGCCTTCGACTAGTATCGCAACCTGTCGGACAACTGCATCCACTCCTTCGCCGGCTTCAAGCGCATGTTCTTGGAAAGATTCTACGAAGTAGGGCAGGACATCACCATGTCCACCCTCATGGACATCGTCCAAGGGGAGAAAGAGCTGACAAGGAACTACATCGAGCGGTTTTGCCAAACCGCCATGAAGTTGCCCTCTGGAAATCCAGATTCCTCCTTGATTGAAATTTGCCAAAAGAGACTCCTTCCAACAATCAATCTCTGGATGGGCGAAAGTCAATTCAAGGACTGGAAGACGTTCATCATCAGTGCCACAAGCGCCGAAGAACGATTGAAGAAGGCTCGCCAACTGGGATTGCATATCTCGGACGGAGAGAACAAGGGCAAGCGTCTCAACAACGATAATGGGGGTAGCCCCTTCAACAATCGGGACAGCAGGAAAAAGCAGGCTATGGTGGCCGATACAGCACAGAAACCTGAGCCAAAGCCAGCAGACAAACAATAGCCGCAAATCATGTACTCCTTCGAAGACGGTCACGTCAAGCCCGTCTTGGACATGCTCATACAAGGAGACAGAATCCAGCTTCCTCCACCAAGACGGGAACCGCGGCCGGCAGAGATGGAGAACCCAAAGTACTGCCATTACCATCGCTACGTCCACCATGCCACACACGACTGCTACCAGCTGAAACGGTACATCCAAGACCTCATCGATTCAAACGCTTTGGCCATCGATTTCGAAGAGGTAACGGTGGCAGCCAATATGGTGTCGGTACAATTCGACAGCTTCCCTCCGATGGAAACTCAAGACGGGGTGGTCCCCATCCCTCTGGCGACAATGGAGATTACTAATCTTCTACCTCCCCGAGATCAGGTTGCTGGTCTAGTTCCCCTCACCACATCATGAGGGAAGGTCATGTGGATCCATCCAGACTTGGTATCAGAAGTGACTCGGCCCACACCATCTTCCACCTACAAGAAGAAAAGTAGAAAAGTCAGGACCTGCCACACAATCTCGGCAGACATCGAGGAAGCTACAGCCGTCGTCACGCGGTCTGGGGCACAATTCCAACCTGGGGCTGACAATCTAGCTGAAGATCATCAACCCACTACAACTGATGCTCCGGGACCGGCTCAGCCTTCGACGACCGACAAGCCTAGGCCGAAGGAGACTCGCTTCGACAAATCCCTCCGAAAAGAGGCAGTCCAAGGGCTGGAGAGGCCCTACAACTTCGACATCTTGGCACAATTGGCCAACACACTGGCCAAGTTGTCATTATACGAGCTCCTAAGACTCTCCAAGGATGTTCGTGCGGCTTTGAGCGATGCACTCCAAAACGCCGACGCATATCTGGCGCAAGTCAACCTCACGGGAGAAAACCCGCCTGCAGATCTCCGAGACAGCGCCTACACGGGAGCAATGCCCAACATCATCTTCACTCCGTAGGACATGCTCATCAAAACTAATCTGCACGATCGTCCACTATACTACACTGGATACATCGGCGACGTAAAGGTGTAACAGATGCACATTGATCCAGGCTCTTCCATAAGCATTATCCCTAAGGGTCTGCTACATCATCTCCGTATCCCAATGCATCGCCTGACGCCTACAAGCACCGCCATCAGCGGTTTCAATTCGGGCAGGAGCTGCCCTATTGGGAAGATTCGTCTGAAGTGTCAAATTGGCGACCTCCAATCCGTAGTCACCTGCTACGTCATAGATGCAGATACTTCTTACAACATCCTCTTAGGGCGCCCATGGATACACGATTATATGATCGTGCCTTCCATGCTGCACCAGTGCTTCAAATATGTCGACAAATACGGCTTCGTGAGGACAGAATTTGCTGATATCAATCCCTTCAAAGGTGTCGAATCTTACTACTCAGACTCCTGCCTGTACGAAAAATCGAAGAAGTATCTTGGTGAAGGAGATGTACAAGCTAGTACCGAGACAGCCACAGGATCAGAAGAGCCTCTGACAATCCACCTCTAAGCTCACAAACGGGGCAGGTCTGCACCCCTTACCGCCACTCTGCGTAAGGACTCAATCAGCCTTTCGGCACAAGAAGGGCAGATGATAATCCGGCTGCCAAGGTCTGGCCAAGTGCCAAGATCCACAACGGGGTTACTAACAATCAGACTGCCGAGAGTCGGTCAGCCCCAAATGGAGAAGCTCAATCCCTCCGACAAACCACTGACGATACGCCTTCCCAAGAAGGGTCGTCACCCCGATGCAAGGTCTAACACTTCTAGCGAACCAGCCACTCCCCGCCCCACATCGAGTACCAAACTGGGGGTCGCTAGTCTGCCAACAACTCTACGCTCAGCACCATCAGCTGAACCGCTGATGATCAAGCTCCCCAGGTCATCCTCTCAATCTTCATTCATACAGGGAGTAGCCGAAGAGGAACCAGAGCTAGCCAAGTATGTGGTTGCCCACACTGATGTTCCCTCCATAGATGATGTAATCCCTCTAGAAAAGATACCTTACTTCGTCAATAAAGGGCTATCTTTGAACTACCTCGAGCTTAATAAGCTTTGTACAATGTACGCTATGGAACACGGTATAGGCACTCACCTACACACACAGGTGACAAATGTCTACACCATAATCCAGCTTACTCCAGCAGAAGACGCTTACCGAATAATCGAGGGAGGGGACCATCCAATCATCTTCGGCCGAAAGGACAAACCTCATCCCTTCACCATAGAAGAAGTCGACCTTGGATCGGATGCCGGGAGACTACCTCTGTATCTTTATAGCCTCCAATCTAAATATCTCATGCAGAAACAGGGGTATGATCTGGAAACGACACCGGGTTTGAACTACGGTACTGGACGACGATTACCTTTGAAGCCTCCGGTCCCGGCTGGCAAACCACGGGACTACTATAGCAAGACTCGATGTGGATTAGGGTATATGACACCTACGACGACCCCTGAAAGTTCAGATGAAGAATGTGACTGACATTCACATTCGACCGGGTCACCAACTTCTGACTCGGATACCAGCATCGAAGATGTATTCAGACAAGTCCTGTCAGTCAATATGGCATTCGCCGACGCTTATGAAGAAGATGAAGACATTCCGAAAATCCTCGAGCTAGAGCCGTGGGCCCAACAGCTAGATGAACAATAGGAAAAGCGTTTCGAGCAAAGAGAACCTCCTACTGAGGATGAGGTCATACAAGTTAATCTTGGTGATGAAGCCTCCCCGAAACTAATCTTCATCAGCCAGAGTCTGACAAATGAAGAGCGAGAGTCGCTGCTCCAACTCGTCAAAGAGTATATCGATGTGTTCGCCTGGAGCTATGAAGATATGCTAGGATTGGACCCCGAAATTGTACTCCACAAACTCAATATTCGTCCGGATGCAAAACCTGTCAAGCAACAGCAACGACGGTTTTGCCCCGATGTCATAAGTACTATTGAAGTCGAGGTCAACAAACTGATAGCCAGCGGCTTCATTTGCGAAGAGCATCATCTAGACTGGGTGGCCAACATCGTACCAGTTCTTAAGAAGAACGGAAAGATCCGAATATGCATTGACTTCCGGAATCTGAATGAGGCATGCCCTAAAGATGAATTCCCTCTCCCTATCACAGATATTATGATCGACAACACCTGCGGCTTCGAACGTATGTCCTTCATGGATGGCTTCTCAGGATACAACCAGATCAAGATGTTCCCTGAAGACGAGAAGCACACATCTTTCCGAACATCGATTGGTATATATTGCTACACCGTTATGCCTTTCGGTTTAAGGAATGCTGGCTCTACTTACCAGAGAGCTATGAGAGTCATCTTTAGAGACCACTTGTGCAAGATAGTGGAATGCTACATCGACGATATCGTCGTCAAAAGCCGTTCGAAGGAAGATCATCTGCAAGATCTCAGGACAGTGTTCGACCTAATGTGAGCACACAACTTAAAGATTAACCCTACGAAATCATTCCTGGGTGTCTCCAGCGGGAAATTCCTGGGTTTCGTCATCACTTCTTAGGGCATTCACATCGACCCCGAGAAAACAAAGGCAATCATGGAGATGGGTCCCCCGAGAAATCTCTGCGAACTCCGAGGCCTCCAAGGCAGGCTAGCTTACATCAGGAGATTCATCACTAATCTCTCCGGACGATGTCAACCATTCACCCATCTCATGAAGAAAGGAGTCTCTTTCGTATGGAATGAGGAATGCCAGTGCGCTTTCGACAGCATCAAAGAATATTTGTCAAACCCCCCAGTCCTGGTTGCTCTTGTTGCTGGAAAGCCATTCCTGCTCTATGTGCGAGCTATGGAACATTCTCTTGGTGCTCTATTAGCACAGAACAATGACACGGGCCACGAACAAGCTATATACTACCTCAGTCGAAAGATGATTGGGCTAGAATACCGATACATGGCCGTAGAGAAGGAATGCCTTGCTCTCGTGTTCGCCATCCCAGTTGGTAATTTCTCCCTCCGGCTTGGTGATCAATCGGGCCTACTCACTCATAGAACCCTGTTCAAATAATGTGGCCGAGTACAATGCCTTGGTCATTGGCCTCCGACTTGCAAAGGAGCTAGGGGTAGAGTATCTTGAAGCATACGACGACTCACAGTTAATCGTCAATCAGATTCGGGGGTCGTACGAGGTCCGCCACGAAGACATGATCCCGTAGCATCAAATATCAATCGACATCATCTCGTCTCTGGGAGGATTCTTTATAGAATATGTTCCCAGACTCCAGAACATTGAGGCTGATGCCCTAGCTAGTTTGGCCGCTTCCCTAGCTGTGCCAAATTACGCTCGTCATCAGGTCGACATAATAGGCCGTAAACTGGTATGTCCTAAGGATAACATTCGATGCATGGAAAGCTACTCCGCCCTTTCAGTCGACGAAGCACCAGACTGGAGACAGCCGTTCATCGACTTCGTAGTATACGACATCCTGCCAGAGAATCCGAAGGAAGCTACTTCTATCAGAAGACGTTCTCTTAGATTTTTCTATGATACGGAGACGAAAATGCTCTATCGTTGATCCTATGATGGGTTGCTGCTACGGTGTCTATTAAATACAGAAGCCAAGGAAGCCGTGCGCGAGGCCCATGATAGTGTCTGTGGAGCCCATCAACCTGGCCCGAAACTGCAAGACCGCTTTCGTCGAATGGGCTATTACTGGCCCACGATGGTTGCAGATGCAATAGATTATGCACGAAAGTACAAAGCCTGCCAAATCTACGCCGACTTCATCCACCAGCCATCTGAATTCCTACATCCGACTGTGGCCTCCTGGCCATTCGAAGCATGGGGTATGGACATCGTCGGCCCAATCACCCCGCCTTCGTCCAGAGGACACCGATTCATACTCGCAATCACCGATTACTTCTCCAAATGGGTGGAAGCTATCCCATTGGCAAAAGTGAAAACTTCAAACGTGATCAGCTTCCTTAAGCATCATGTCATCTACCGCTTTGGACTGCCCCGAAGGATCATTCACGACAATGGGCCACAGTTCGCAAGCCACGCATTTTATCGGTTCTGCGACAAGCACCGAATTCAGAACATTGCTTCGACATCCTACAATCCAGCAGCCAATGGGTTAGCAGAAGCATTCAATAAAACTATAATCAAACTACTCAAGAAATTCGTGTCCTCTAGCAAGCGCGACTGGAACGAGAAGCTCGGCGAATGCTTATGGGCATATCGCACCACAGTTCGAACAGCCACCGAGAATATACCATTTTCCCTGGTGTATGGGAGTGAGGCAGTCCTCCCATTAGAGACTCAGATCCCCTTACTCCGCGTCGCTCTCGTACATCAGTTGACGACAGACGAAAACCACCATCGCCGACTACAGGAATTGGAGGCCCTAGACGAGAAATGCCTGTTAGCTCAACAACGAATCGAGTTTTATCAGGCCAGAATCTCCGGAGCTTTCAACAAGAAGGTCAAGGTCAGGACATTCTATGTAGGCGATCTCGTTCTGGCGGTTCAAAGGCCGATGGTTATGACGCATAAAACCGCCGGTAAATTCCAACCAAAATGGGAAGGCCCATTCATCATCGAGGCTGTATTCTCCAACGGCGCCTACCGCCTCGCAAAACAAAATAGAGACCTGCTCATGTTGTCCATCAACGGCAAGTTCCTGAAGAAGTATTACGTCTGAAACAAAATCCTCGAGACATCTCAGAGTGTCGAGTTATGTACCTTCCCGTATCGCTGAACTTACATTCTGGTTCTACACATCGAGTCATGTACCCGATGGTACCTCTGAACTCATTCCCACAATTCTTCTACACATAGAGTCATGTGCCCGCTGGTACCGCTGAACTCATACTCACATTTTCTAGATCATCGAGTCATGTACCCGCTGGTACCGCTGAACTCGTAACCACAAAATTTTAGATTGTCGAAGTTATGTACCCGCTGGTACCGCTGAACTCACCTGATCTACTGCCCGCATTCTCAATGCACAAAAAGGGTAACAGATCCACAAAATTCCTATACAACCACGTCGATGCTACCTCTGAGTTGTTCCACTTCCACCAAAAACAAACCGCCCCCTCGCATAGAACTTCCACGTCCTCCTACCTCTGAGTCGTTCTATGTATCCTTCATTGAGCCCACTCCTGCCATGTCCCCGTGACCTCTGAGTGGGAAGGCTCCATCGAAGAAACCATTCATGCTTGCCATATCCTTACACCTCTGAGTAAGTATGATGGTTACCCCTCGACCTATTATCCGTACCCACGGCCGGAGTACGCCAAGGATAGTAGGTCCACAAATATCTTCCGTCGAATCCACTCCTGCCATGTCCTCACTACCTCTGAGCAGGAAGATCCTACGGTAAAGAAATCCCCATAATTGCCATGTCCTCACTACCTCTGAGTAAGTATGATGGTCCTCCCTCGACTTATTATCTGTACCCACGATCTGAGTACGCCCAAAGATAATAGGCCTACAAAACGTCTTTCGATGACCACAAATGTCCTCAGTCGACTACAGATGCTGTACTGGGTCTCCAGTACATGCCCATCCCTTTCCTATCATGCCTGGGAGCCCAGTTGCTCCCTGGCATTCTCTCGAATACCAAAAACTTCTATAGTTGTCTTATCGCGAAGTTGTTCTAGGTATTCCTCTCCGAAACTTGTTACTCGTACCTAAAACCAAGGTACGCCCAGGGTAACAGGTCCACAAATAAACCCCCAGCAGGTCCAATTCCACAAACACCACAAGTACAAGAAAGAGAAGATGAGTTGAAACATGCTCATTTATTCAAAATTCAAAATACTACATCATCTGGGATCACATCCCTTGAAAAAAAAAAGAATAAAATAGTAAAAGAAAACAGAAAACTGATCACTGCTCCGGGGCACATAACGCCGTGAGACGGTCCGTTAGCACAGCAATCGACCGCTCAAACCTCTGTTTGGCTCGACGCTCCGCCTCTTGGGTTAGCACAGCCGCGTCCTCCAGATGAGCATGGGCTTGCCAGTTGTCCTCGAATTTCTTGAAAGCCTACTCCAGGTTAGCAGAAGATCGGGAGACCTTCTCAGCCTCTCGAACGATTGACTCCTGTTCCGCACGAGCAGCCTTCAGCTCTGACTCTAGGAAGGCCAACTCCCTCTGAAGTGCGAGAATCCGCTCCTTTGCGTCAGCTATTCCACGAGAAGTAGTCTCTTCCCGAGCCCTACAAGCTTGACTTCGACGACCCAACCTGTCATAAGAAGCAGAAAGCTCATCAAGGTCTCCCTTCACAACTGGCCCGACAGTGTCTCGAGCGAACTTTATCCTATCCCGAGCGGCAATAAGGAAGCCCCGCTTCCGTTCAATCGTAGCAGGCAAGTCAGCATGCCTTAACGCCAGCAATTGGGTCACGAGCTGATCAGCCTCTGCCAACTTGGGCTCAAGGAGCGCAGCCAACCCCACCCCGCCAGGAAGAGCCTTCAAAGTTTCAATCTGACCCCGAGCATACCGCAGGGACAGAGAAAAAGGCATCCCTCGTTCTACGGCTGCATCTATGCCCCTCTTTAAATGGCGATAGAAGCTGTCGACCACATCCTACGACGCCTCGTCCAGAGCCTCCGAAGAAGCCGGCGTCAACGGGAGTGTAGCTGGTAACACTGAAGAAGACATAACAGAATCTGCCGCCCCTACCACAAGGGAAACAAGCTCCATGCGGAAGGACGCATGAACAGCGGCCAACTCCTCTTCAGCAGGCCGCAGAACTTGAATGCTTGGCAGGGTCGAGAAGTCAATCTCCGAAGCCGTATAAACAGCAGAGGATGAGGTGAAGACCATCGCTCCCGGAACAAGCTCCACTTCCATCTGTCCGGAGCTGGCGGGAGGCCCCTCGACATGAGTCGGTGAAGGAGAGAAAATGCTCCTTTCCCCCAGATCGTAGCAGGCCGAACCTTCCCCAAGAACATCCACTGTGGGAAGTAAAGGGTCAGGACTTGTAGAGCCAAGACAACCATGAATCGATTTGACCCAGAGGATATGTTGATAGAGCAAATAAGCCCCCTCACTAGTCAATATTTGGCTTATCTTACCAGCGGAAGAGTGTAGAGGCTGAGGCTCGCCTACAGCCACCGCAGCCTCTTCACCAGCAGCCTCCGAGTCGAATACAATAGGCTCCTCCGCCCCGGCACCCTCGGGAGGGGATGCGACGAGATCGGCGTCGCCTTGCTAAAATTCAGCAATCTCGAAGACAGGCCCGAGGGAACCTTCGTCACCCCGGACCGGGGCCTCATCAACTTGGGAGTCCTCAGCCGCCGCCGAGAGAGCCCCCGCAGAAAGGACCGCGGCACACATGCCACTAATCAAAGCAACAAAGGCCGGATCAACCTCAGGAGTGGCAGACGGTTCACGAGAGCCCGGTTCGTCAGACACCTACAAAGAAAAATGATTAGGTCATATCCCAAGAGAAAGAAAACCACAACAAGGATATGGCTCCAACTTAGTCTTACCTCCGGAACATCATTAGCATTTTCACCCCTCTCCGTAATAAGTAGCCTACGAGGTCTGACCGCAGCTTTTTTTACGAAAATGGTCACTCCTCCGTCAGTAGACTCACGCCTGCCTCACTTACGCAAGGGACCAGGCACGGCAGGCGGTGGTTCTACCCTCACCACCTCTGGTACAGATGGCAACTGATCTACCACCTCATCTAATACGACCGACGGTTGATCCGTCATCATCCCATCTGCCATGATGGGCGGCTGATCCACCGCTACTTCACCACCAGAAGAGAGAGAGTCCTCATCGTCCCGTTCGTTGTTTCCCTCAACTGTGTCAAAGGACTCGAAATCGGGTGCAGAAACCCTATTCACCCCTTTCTTCTTTGCCTTCGACACCGTAGCCCTCTCCGCCAAACGAGTGCCTACGATGAAGCTAGTCCTCGGGTCAAAATCGACGGGAGGCTGGCTCGGCACAACATGGTATAAGGCCGCCATATGCAAGATTTCCTCTGGCACGTTTACTGCAGGTACTGAGAAACTAGTTCGAGTATGACAAGTGTCATAGTAGCTCCATGCCCTAATACCATCAAGGATGCTACCCTCAAATCCCAGGCAGGAGCTGGGACGCCCAAGGAATAGTTGATTGTACCCAAATTGACGGGCAAACCTACTGGGCAAGTAGGGCTCCAGGTATACAGTGTTGCGGTTGCGATAAACTAAATGCGTCGGGCGAATGTTACGCAACCAGAAACGCATCTTCTCAGGTAAGAAATGAGGAGATCCAACGCCATCAACATAGACACTCCTCACTTCTTGGTCGGTAAAACGGGGAACGGACACAAAGAAATCATATCCGTCCACCCTCGCCAGCATCCTCCGACACGCCGGCATAGTACTATATTCCCAAGGCTGATGGTGATACCTGAAAAGAAAAGTGTCGTCGTCCGTAACACCGTCTCCCGTCCCAGGCCTCATCAAAGATCGATAATGCAACAACAACCACCCCAGTAGGTAATGATAAGGCAGCTCTATACGTTCAAAGTCCATCACCACGTCACGAGCGATGACCTTGGACGAGAAGGTACGGAGACCATGATGAATGCTGCACACCATAGCGGAAAGAAGAGCCAGCCTGACCCCAAAGGCCAACTTCACAGCAGGAAGAATAAAGTGATGGCTGATCCTCTCGAAGGAACCTGCCCCTCCTGAGACCACATAATTGTGCAGCCACACCATTAAAAACCCTGCCAAGAGTGCCTTCTCTGACAGCCGCCGAGTACCATAATAAAAATAGATAAAGGAGTCAATCTGGCTCCCAAACTTGTCACTCTTGGACTTTGACTTCTTAGCAGTCGACACCAAGCCTTCTACTTCCTAGGAGTTTGACGATCTCGAAAAATAACTCGGCCGGCAGCACTGAATTTGAAAAGATAGGAGACCCAAGAGGTAGTATAGGGAGCGTCCCCTTCCGAGCTACCATCTTTCTTGATAGCCGTTTGGTGACAGGTACTATGGTGACATAACAGTTCTCGGTATACAGCGACGAAGCCTGGGAATCGTCGATCTAGATCCTGGAACTCTTCGTTCATTGGAGTGTACACTTCAAAGGGCTCATCTACCCAAGGAAGCTTGGAGACAGTATACATTTCATGGAGAGCGAGCCCCAACTCCCCTACAGGTGTGAAGAAAGTTCCTGTCCGATGGTTATACATCTCCAGAAGGGCCATGAACAACGGCTTATTAATGGGCAGCCCGTGGCTGGTACCCCGGATAGCATCATAAAGATTGACTTCTCGCAAAAATGCCTCATATTTCTGCAGAATCTACGAGGCCAGGTTAGCCCACGAGGGAATGGGGTTTAGCCAGCTCGGCAGTGCCAATCTGCCAATAGGATAAGACCCTTTTCGAGCAAGCTGGCTCAGAAAAGTATCAGCCTGAGAAAATAAGAAATTAGGACCGGGTGTGTTGATGAAGGTACCCGGAACTAACCCCATCACAGATCGACTGGCCGGATCCTTGATCGTGCGTACTGACCCAGTAGTTTTATTGTAACGGATGTTACCCACGAACATCCCCGGTCTGGTTGGAGTTAGGGGGTCTGTCATCTGCCTGTCCAAAAAGATCATGTTGAACCACGCAAAAGGGAAATGACGCTTCATAATGCGGATATGAATTGGCATCCCGTCCAGATTAAAATCCCAACTCTCGGAAATATCCAGCAATCGGGAGTTTTTTATGATCAACGCATCCCCAAAGAGGAAGACCGGCCTCAGATGCTTCCTATTTAGCTTCCCGGAGCTCATCATGTCATTAAGGAATTGGAAAGATTGAACCCTGATAACATTCAGTCGCTCCAAAGGCTCATTAACAAGGAGCTGCTCTGACACTTGACGGACTAAATCATCCCGTCGCACATCCATGGCAAGTTGATTCGAGCCAACCAGAAGTTTTCCTGCAGGATTTACTGGCAGATTCACTGAAGATAGACGAAAGAAATAAGATTGGAAGATAGTCAAAACAAGAAGCATTTGAAAGATCATTTAAGTCTACGCAGCTCGGGTTGTCACAGCCTCCTGCGGCTCAAAACCAGATGAGTCTATGCGGTTCTGTTCATCATAGCCTTATGCGGCTCCGAGTCAGACGAGCCCATACAAATCAAGTTCAGATGAGCTTATGAAGCTTCTGCGGTTTGGGTTCAGAAGGGCTTATGCGGTTCAAGGTTCACATGGACTCAACAGACGAACCTAGGCGTTGATGCGGCTCGGATTCAGGTGAGACTATACGGTTCAAAGTCCACGTGGACTCATGCGACCCTGAACAGACATACTCATGCTGTTCAAGTTAAGTATGCTTATGCGATCCAGATTCATATGAGCTGATACGGCTACAAGCGGATGAGCTTATGCAGTTCAAAAGTGAACTACGCTCATGAGGCCCAAACCGAAAATATATATGCGGTTCAGATCGAGTATGACAAGCCCATGCGACGCTCTGGACGAAGTGCTTATACGGTCATATCGACAAGCCTCGTACATGCGGCTTGTGCATAAATTATGCAACAGAGCCATGGCAGTTAGGGTTCTAAGGCAACGCCCTTACCAGCAATAGATGGATGAACTTCGGGATGAACAGAGTGAACAGCGACCGGCGGAGGAGTGGCCACGTTCGTCGCCGCAGTCGCCGCAGAAGCGATCGCCTTGCCCTTCACAGCCTTCGACACAGCAACCTTCTTGGGAGCCATAGATGCTTGGGAGAGAAAGGAGTTAGAACAGCAAAAGATCGAAGAGAGCAAAGGAGATTCCCCAGAACGAAAGTGTTCCTATTTATAGACAAGGAAGGAACGCCTCTATCCGTGTACAATATGATGACCTACTCTTCGGTCATCGAGGCAAAACGGTTGAATAATAGCCTGACTCTTGGGATCCTGGCCCAAAAAGCGGCTCTTAAAATCTGACAGCAAATCAAGAGCATTAAATACAGAAGATTCACAGAAGATTTGCATACGTGGCAAGAAACTCATGTGGCCAAACAGCCCATGCGATTCAGAGAGTTATGCGGCTGAGGTAATCATGCGGCTAGACAAATCCATACGGCTCTCGCATAACCATGCTTCTTATTCAAAGTATTTCAATTTTGCAAATTGAAAACTTTGAAGGGGGTCTTGTAGAAGCATGAAAAAGAAGAGAAAAATGATCCATGCGGCTAAGGAGCCTCATGCGGCTCGAAGGGCCCATGCGGCTCAGGAGTCCCATGCGGCTCAAACACATAGGCAACTCGAGTAAACTCCATGCGGCCCACAGAGAGAGGCCACGTGGCCTTCAAAGCAGCTGTGTTCAACGTCTGGACGCATTTAATGCTCTAACGGCTGAAAGACCTGACAGATGCAACCCTGACATAAAGTAATCAGGATGACTGACACAAGAGCACTACCTTCCTAGGGAACTGGAGAAAATCTTCGCAGACGTGGCACTGTCCACCAAGCTTCGAGGCAAGTCTATGCGGCCAGACTAGACGAGTTCATGTGGCCAATGCAGAGAAACCTATGCGGTTCAACCATGAAGGTCCCCCATGCGGCTCGGCCATGAAGACTCTCATACAGCTCGGCCATGAAGACCCCCATGCGGCTCGGTCATAAATATATTCATGCGGCTCGGTCATGACAACCTTCATGCGGTTCGAGTATAGAGACTATTCATGCGGCTCGGTCATGAAATCTTTCCTACGGCTCGGTCATGACGACCTTCATGCGGCCCAAATATGAACACTCCTCATGCAGCTCAACAATGATGACAGGGCACGTGTCCTAAAGATAATCAAATTTTGGGTCAGATCCCAATAATTTGGGACACGTGGCAAGAGAATGAATTAAATTGATTCATTTAGATTTGCGGACATCAGCAAATCATCATGATGGGGATTTATTGCAATCAACATTAATTACTGACATGATTTGGCATAATCCTCATTAATGGCCCGAATCCTTCACGCTCAAGATTAATGGCCCAGATTGATCATTTACCAGGCCGTCGCCACTTTGAGAATAGGCAATCATTGCAAACCCTAATGATGCCCCCCACTATTATAAATAGCAAGGTGCCATTCCCTTGCAAAAGAGTGGCTTTCTCCTAACAATCAGAGAGAAAATACACAGAGATCAATCCAGAGAGAGAAGCCAGAAGAGCAATACGAGGAGAGCAAGAAGAGCATTTCTTCGTCAACGCCAAGCATCTCGTCACAGGAGCCAAAGCTACGTCCGATCGTCCAAGGAGTAAGGCAGAGCTGCCGTCGCTTTTTCGAGTCTCTACCGTCACCCCCAGAATCAAAAATAAACAATTATACGTAGATTGCTATACCTAGGTTTTCGTCCCTAGGCTTTCTTTGTACAAGCGAGTTTGTAACGTGAAGTAAAAGTCCAGTCCTCCCATAAAACTGTTCTGCTCTTTTATATTTCATGGCAAACAACGATGTTATCCCCTCAGGAGCATCGGATACATCATGTCATGTATGTTTCACTTTCATCATGTATTCCTATGCTTTTACCATTCATGTGTACTCTTATGATTCATGTACTCTCATATTCACAGAGCCCCCATATTTATATTCATGTGTACCCATTTATGGGCTCTCATATAAAATCATGTACAATAACATAACTTGAATGGATCCTTGTGTATTGATTGGGGATGGAGGAGTAAAAATAGTCATGTGGACATTTCCAGAGTAGTATAGCCGTGTACAACCTCTCATATTTATTAACAAACCGTTCACATGTCTATCTTGTACTCTAAATCACTAGTTCACTGTAGCTCTTTACTTATAGTAGATATTTTTTTACAGTCTTCACTTTTACTTCATGTATATTCTTTAGCATTTCATGTATCTTACTCTATTGCCTGTATTATATTCCTGTCATGATATGAACTGTGTGAGATGTACTGTGCTCGCTTCCGTCCTGACTGGACCTGTTGAAAATATTACAGATGACCTTGAGGAGTTCTGTCCCACATACTATGGAGCAGGCCTAGATGACACATGTGAGCTAGACTCCCAGGAGGACCCAGCACTTGCAGATGATATTACCCAAGTAGTCTAGGCTAGTTAGCTAGACTAGTATCTTATTTATCATCATGTCTTGTTGGATACACTTGTACTTATTTGGGGATTTGTTATTCTGGATATTGTGGAGTTGTTTATCTTAGACATTTAGTTCTCTCTCTTAACTTGTATTTCATCTGTGGATTCTGTTGTCATTATCTATCTATCTTATAATACTTTCTACCTTAGTTGTGATTGAGTTATACTTTATATTATTCCTCCATTCGAAGAGTATAACTGTATAGGTACCTTATAACTGTTAGATGTATGTGACCTAGGACAGCGTTCTACCGCCGACACTATTGCGTAGGCTGGACGTAAGCACTTCTCGTGCCCCTATACTGGGTGCAGGTCGTGACAGGTCAACATCCACGATCAATCATGAGCCGAGGCATGTGGCCACGTCAGTCTCTATGAGCAATCGTGCATCGAAGCATACGGCCATGATCTACCCACGATCTACCCACGATCATGCAGTCTCTATGCGCCTATACCCTATGCTCCCAAAGGAATACTATGCGTCCACAGTAAAATTAGTATATTTTTTACCTGTGTGCGCATAACAGTCTTTTCAGTGTAAAACGACTATAAATAGAGGACATATGCCTCTACAAAAGGACAGAGAACATAGAGCCTTTATGAGCCAAGTTGCTGCCCTTCTTGCCAATGAGCCAAGAGTTAGCAATTTTCTTAGGTTTTTTTCTACTTTTGTAAATCGGAGTGTCAACGGAGTAAAAGAGCAATTGTCGTTCGATCTCCATCGTCCCTTTTTCCACAATTCTTTTTGTACTCGAGGATTGTCAGTGCAGGATCTCTTAGGTGTACTCGATTTGTAATGCTTTGCGCTAATAAGAAAAGACAGTGATTCTTCTATTTTTTGTAAGTATCTACAAAAATGGCGACTCTGCTAGGGACTACCTTTTCCTCTGATAAAAAAGTGGTGACGCAATCCGATACTACTAAGGTGGGGAGTACTCAGAAGACGTTGATCGTAAGGTTCGATCAGCAAGTGTTCGAAGAAATGCTATCGAGGGATGGCTCTACTCCCTCAAAATCAGTAAAGCGAAACAAGTCTCACAAGACTTGGCTTCCGAAGGCTCGTGCTGCATATCCTACCAGTACTGTAGAAGATGTGCAACAAAAGAACTCTGTCACGTGAGCACATAGACCTTCTACGTTGGCGCATAGAGCTCCCCTATGGACGTATAGCTCTGCTACAGAGGCTTTTGATGCGAAGAAGGCGCATGTTGTCCATGGCTCTACTAGACCGGCGACTCCTCTCCTGAACAACAAATAATAGAGTGTTCAGCACTCGAGACTCGGCAAAGGAAAATAATACGATGCCAAGAATCGAAGTGCTCGACACTCTGGGCAAACTCAGCGAAGCTTGCAAACGAAGAAGGCAAAACTGGGGAAAAACGTTGATGTTTCCAAAGTATGGGCCCAGGGCTATGCGCCCAAAGGAGTATGTGGGCGCATGATTCTGGTCATAAGGCTTATGTCTTCCATAGAATTTCTGCACCCATACGCCCAGGCTCTGCTGACCCCTTCTATATGCCCACAGCTAGGAGGGCCAAGCGTGCTGCCAGATTTCTTGGGAAGCATACGCCCAAAGGCATGCCCCAGGGCCTATGTGCCCGCAGCAAAAAGACAGACCCCAATGCGTATAGCACAAGGCTGTCTTCAAGGTTATTACAGAACTTAGGTACAGGGGTTGCCCCTGCACACGAACTAAGTCCAGATGTGCCAATTTCCCTTACAAACCCATATGCAAAGCTTGGCAATGCATGTGAAATGGGTTCTAAGGCGAAGCTTCCTTCTGTCGATTTATGCGACATAATAACTCACAAGCGTAAAGCGAGGGAGATCATTACTACGATGTGCCTCTACCGGAGCACCCATGTACTAGTATTGTTATCAACTATTGTTGCTATAAAACAATGAAAGTTCCTCCAAGCCAGTCCGTGTTTCGACGACTGTATCGTTCTGATGATAAAACACCACTATGTGTTTCATCAAACATTGTTTCGTGGGGTCCTCCCTATGGAAGCCCCAATCAAAGAAGGTGGATCACTAATCCAACTTTTTCTTCTAGTACTGTAAATAGGAGAAGAAGAAGTCTACCAGCAAACAGCCAGCGAGCTGCTTCACTTGAAGGAGTCTATATGGGTACTCGGTTAAGGACAAGATCCCTTATAGATGGCGAGGACTCTGAAGCTGGAGGTGTTGTTCCCTCAAAATCTCAAACTGGGGTAGTACTCCCTCAGAATCTGAAGCAGACAATCTCCACGTCGGGGGTACGTAGCCTTCCAGATGATGATGATCTCTTCGAGTCTGACGGTGACTATCGACCTCCCCTGTAAGAAGACGAAGGCCTTCTCAACTCTGTGACAGACAGTATCAGCGCCAACTGTACTGTTCATCCTCGCATGCTATCAGCGTACATGGCAGAGGAAGAAAAACCTGAAGCTAGGGATCAAACCTGCAAGCTGTTGGAGAACCTTGAAGTAGCATTTGCCAAGATTACTGATATGCTTACCAGCATCATGGCTTTCCAAACTGCTGGTGTTGCTCCCCCACTTTAACCAAATGTCTCAGCACACGATAGCCCGGTTCGTAGCAACAACCCTTCTTTACTACAAAGGGAGGACCATTCCGTTGCACCTCCTCTAAATCTCGTAAATGCTGGGGGTGGTCCTTCGTCGACAGCACTTGACAACCGTACAGCAGCCATTTCTCAACATCTGCTCAATCAGCAGGATGTAATTGATTCTCTTGTTGCCCGTATCGATACCATCTCACACAAAGACGAGCTTCAAAAGATGGGGATACCTCAACCTTATCCTCCTGAATGGGAGAATGCCACTTGCCCTCCTAACTATAAGCTATTGACGCTAAATTTGTTTGACGGGATGACTTCTCCTCGCCAGAACATGACATACTTCAACACATAGACGCTGCACTTACCAAGAGACGATGCGTTCTTGTCAAAGCTATTTATCAGCACCTTGCAGGGAGTAGCTTTTGAATGGTTCTGCAGTCTGCCTGACAGTTGTATTAACTCCTTCAAAGACTTAGAGAGGCTATACCTCAATAGGTTTTACGAGAGTGGCAAGCATGTTAGTATGTCCACCGTCATCGAGACCATGCAGAGGAAAAGTGAGACAGTTATTGCTTTTATCGAACGCTTCAGGCGATTAGCCTTGAAGATGCCCTTCGGTATACCAGACTCGGAGCTTATGGATACTTGTCGGCATAACTTCCTTCCTACAGTAAAGTTCTGTCTGGGTATACATAAGTATGATATATGGCCCGCTTTCATCGGGGTCGCTGATGCTGCTGAAAATGACATGCCTAATCTGGAACTACTGGGGTTGAAGACACCCAAATCTGAAGACAAAGGTAAGCACCCCTAAACTATCCCTATCCGTGGGGGTAAAGGAAAAGAAGTCTTGAAGGTTGATAATTCCAAAGGAGCTCCCTTTCTCAGAGTGCTTCTGACATACCCAAGGAGACTTTCTCCTTTGACGAGGATGACGTTATTACCATTTTCAACACGTTAATGAAGGGTAATTAAACTGGTATTGCCTCCACCACGACGTCCTGAAGAGGCAAGCTGACTCAGCGACCCCAAGTACTGTCTCTATCATCAGTACGTGCACCATTCTACCAAGGATTGCATCATCTTGAAGAGGAGGATATAACAGCTCATCGGTAGCCAAGTTATCAACCTCGAAGCTGAAGACAAGGTCGTGTCTTCTAACATGATCTCTCTTCAATTTGGTGACTTTCCTTCTATAAAAGTTCCATACGGCGTAGTTCCAATTCCTAAGGGAATAATGGAAGTCGTCAACCTGCCGCCAGTTCGTGATTCAACATCTACTCTGGTGCCACTCACGACGGAGCGTGGTGAGATTATGTTGGTCCATCCCGACCTTATGCAAGAAATGAAGCAGGAGGTAGTATCTTCCAAAGAATAGAGGGGCAAGAAATATAAGCCATGCCATATGGTGTCTTCTCCTATTTATTAATTCTTATATGGTGAGACACGATCCGACAAGACTTACCTGCGGACTTATGACCCCGTATAAGAGGACATAATGCCTTCTCAAGCTCCTGTTGCCCCTACAAGTTCAGAAGCTGGTTCGTCTAAGTCCTCAACTGCCAACAAAGCTAAGCAGAAAGAGACGCGATTTGACAAATCTCTGAAGTCGCCAGCTCCCGAAGGCATGGATCGGCCTTACAACTTTGATATACTGGCAAAACTGGCCAATACACCTACCAGATTGTCATTGTTCGATCTACTATGGCTCTCTAAAGAGACACGTAAAGCTTTAAGTGAGGCATTACTACATGCCAACTCTTATCTCGCTGAAGTCAAAGCTCCCGCTGAAGATCCGGTCTTTTGTCCTCATTGCCATAACACTATGAAAGTGGTTCCCAACATCACCTTTTCACAAGAGGACATGCTACTAAAAAATAATTGTCATGATAGACCTCTGTACTATACAGGGTATATCGGGGCGATTAAGGTAGATCGGATGCATATCGATCTAGGTTCCTCCCTCAGCATCATTTCTAGAAGTTTACTCCAAATTCTAGGGATCCTTTTGCACAAGCTGTCTGCAACCAATGCAACTATCATGGCTTTCAATGCTGGAAGAAGTCACCCTCTAGGCAAGATTCGTCTTAAGTGCCAGATTGGTGATCTCCGGACAGAGGTTGCTTTCTATGTAATCGATGCCAATGTGTCCTACAATGTCTTGTTATGACATTTTTGGATACACGAGAACATGATTGTTCCTTCTACCCTTCACCAGTGCTTTAAGTACGTCAACAGTAAGGGCATCATGAAGACAGAATTTGTTGATGTCGATCCTTTCAAGGGTATTGAATCTTACTATGGAGATTCGGTACTCTGTCAATCTCAGCCTCCCAAGGATGACGGCAACGAAGCTGACGATGAAGCTGAAGTTAATTCATCCGCCAGTGACGGTCTCCTGGTTATCCGAGTCAAAGGACATACTACTCCACAAAGTACTTTAAAGCCTCTCACAATTCGGGTAAAAAAGAAGCGTCCTGATGTTGCTGCACCATTGACCATCACTCACCGCAAAACAACTCAAGTGAAACCTGCTGAAGCCCATCCTCCCAATCCTGATGAGTTACCCTACGTAGTGAACTTGACCAAGTCTGTGACTCCTGTCCCGGATGATGACGACCTTAATGAGTATATTAATACTCAAAATAATGTACCTTCAGTAGATGATGTTATCCCTGAAGAAGAACTTGCATATTTTCTGAGTAAAGGTTTATTTTTGAATTACTCTGATGTCTACCAGTCTGTAAACCAGTACGTAGATACATTGTATGACTTAGAGCATGGCATAAGATAACATCTCTGCATGCCGGTCACGATATCCCGTCTGCGGGAAACAGTCTAGCAGAGGATATCCACTACTTTATTATTTCAGCGAGAAAGAAGGATGAAGAACTAATCATCTTCGGTCCAATAATTGGCGAAAGAAAGTTCATTCAAGACTTTACTACTCCCAATTACAACGCCGAAGTTGACTATGATTCAGGCACAATACAGCTTTACCGATATAGTTAACAGGCCAAGAATATCATTCAGAACATGGTATATGATTTAAAAAGTGACCAGGGACTAAACCCACGGTAAAGGACGACGATTGCCAATATGTCACTTTGCTCCTCCCGGCAAACTCGAGAACTATTATCAATGAAACGGTGTTTGTTTAGTTTATGTTACTCCTCCAACAACTCCTGAAGGATCAGACATTGAAGTTGATCATTGTTTCCATTCTTCTGATTCCTGCCTCTGGGATTCAGACTCCAGCATTGGAGACATGTTCAAAGCAACGATATCCGTCAACATGGTGTCAGTTGACCAAATTGCATAAGATGTTCAATCAATCGAGCTCGACCAATGGGCTCAAAAGATGGGCACCAGGTGGAAGTTATGTTTCGAACAACGTGAACCACCTACTGAAGATGAAGTCGTCCAAGTTAATTTAGGAGATGAATTATCTCCTAAGCCAATCTTTATCAGTAAAAGTCTGTCTGGTGAAGAACGACAATCTCTTATACAACTTATAAGAGAATATATCAACGTCTTTGCATGGAGCTATGAATACATGCAAGGCTTAGATCCTAAAGTTGCTACACATCACCTAAATATCTCGTCTAAAGCTAAGCCAGTGAAGCAGCAGCAGTGGCGGGTCCGACCAGATATCATGGAGGCCATCGAAAGTGATGTCAAAAAGTTTATTTCAAGTAGTTTAATTCGCGAAGAGCAACACCCTAACTGGGTAGCTAATATTGTTCCGGTCATGAAAAAGAATGGTAAAGTTTGAGTCTATATCGATTATCATGATTTGAACTCTGTATGCCCAAAAGATGAGTTCTCTCTACCGATCACCGACGTAATAATCGATAATACTTATGGCTTTGAGTGAATGTCCTTTATGAATGGGTTCTCAGGCTACAACCAGATCAAGATGTTCTCCGATGATGAGAAACATACATCTTTTCGAACACCGTTGGGGGTATACTGCTATATGTTGATGTCCTTCGGATTAAAAAATGCGGGTGCAACATACCAGCAAGCTATGAACACATTTTTTTGCGATCATTTGCACAAAACAGTAGAATGCTATGTAGATGATATTACAGTTAAAAGTCGTCTCAAGGGCAACCACCTCCAAGACTTGAGAACGGTGTTCGAACTGATGCGTACACACCAACTCAAGATTAATCCAACCAAGTCTTTTCTGGGAGTCTTCAGGGGCAAGTTCCTTGGTTTTGTTATCACTTCAAAGGGTATATATCTTGACCCGGAGAAGGTTAAAGCTATCCTCGATATGCGTCCTCCAAGAAATCTCAAAGAGCTACGCGGACTCCAAGGAAGGTTAGCCTACATCAGACGATTCATTTCAAATCTTTCTGGAAGGTGTCAACCGTTTACTCAGCTCATAAAGAAAGGAGTATCTTTCGTCTGGACTAAATAATATCAGCGTGCATTTAACGACATCAATAAGTATCTCACAAGCCCCCCAGTGTTGGTCGCTCCGATAGTTGGAAAGCCTTTCTTCTTATATGTTTGTGCTATGGATCATTCTTTTGGTACCCTATTAGCTCAGAAGAATGAAGGCGGTCATGAACAAGCAATCTATTACCTCAGACGCACGATGGTTGGTACTGAATACAGATACATGCCTGTTGAAAAGGAATGTCTTGTACTGGTATTTGCTATCCAGAAGACACGTTACTATGTGTCTGGACAAACTATCTATATCATATCTAGAGTTAATCCTCTCAGATTACTCATGACTAAATCAGGTTCTCTTAATTCCCGTTTAGCTACATGGGCAATGCTGTTGACTCCATACGATATATTGTTCGTTCCTCAGAAGGCAGTAAAAGGCCAAGCATTAGCTAACTTCTTAGCAGCTCATCTAGTGCCAGAATCTTCCAAACTCTATGATGAAATCCTAGATGAAGTGGTTGAGTCTAACACTGTAACTGAAGAAATCTCCTTTTGGCAAATTTTCTTTGATGGTGCATTAAGAACATAACCTAAAGGAAATATTGTGGCCGAAGTAGGGATCGTGCTTGTTTCGCCCGATCATCTGGTTATACACCGTGCATATTCTCTCGTGGAGCCTTGCACCAACAATGTGGCCGAATATAATGCCCTACTAATTGGCCTTCAACTGCAAAACAACTGGGAGTTGACTATCTTGAAGCCTATGGTGATTCTAACACTACAATAAATTTTGCTTATAGTGACTATAGTCAGTGACTGAATGAGTATTCAGTCACTAGTAGAAAATTAATTATGACGCATTAAGGAAAAAGTTACTAATACTATTTCCGACGGAATGAATACTTAATAATGACGAACTGTATGGTCACATAATTTTTTTAATAACTAATGAGATAATAGGTGAATAAATATTCTAGCTATTTTATGGAAAATATTAGGGACTCCTAAATCAGTCACTAATAAAAAATATGTATATACTAAATAAATTTAATAAAATAATAATAATTTAATAACCGTAAAGATTTACTGGACTTAATTAGCGGATGAGATTGAAAAGTAGGCGTTCTTTTTTTTTCTTCCAATACTTTTGCTCACCCGCCTCTATTTATTCTCTCCCAATATTTACTCTCCCGCGCGCCTCCCTTGTTCTCTCCCAATATTTTCTCTCCCCCAATATTTTCTCTCCCGCCTCCATTTCCCTCTTTTTATTGAAAAGTAGGCGTCACCCCTCTCTTTCTTCTTCTTCTTCTTCTTCTTCTTCTTCTTCTTCTTCTTCTTCTTCTCTGCCTCTGCTCCTCTCTTGGTCAGCCGATTGGGTCATCGGTTAGTGGTATTTTCTTCTCTCCTCCTACTCTAGGTCAGCGAATTTGCTCCTCTTTCTTCCCTATTTTTTTGGTTTTGTTTTACATCTTCTCCATCAGGTGATTTCTCATCCAGGGAGGAGATTCCACCGATCATTGCTGGTACATTTAAAATCCCTAACCCTAATTTTTTTTGTATTTTAAATTTTTTTGTGTTTTATTTCCGTAGGATTTTCTCTCCCATGCTCGATCATTTTCTTTGCCTTTTAAATCCATTTTAGAATTATTATTTTTAAGGGGTTAATGATTTCTTAGTTTGTGCAATATAGTGGTGTGGTAGAATACTCTGGAGGATCAATTTTTTGGGGTTCAATGTAAGTCAATTTTATTATAAGAAAGTTTTTGAATTTATTTTATTTGTGTGTGTTTGAACAGAAATCACATCTTCAGCGGCATTGGTCTTCAAATTTATGCACATGGTTTGTAAGAAAGAAAGACAACTCTACTTAAATTTTAAAAGTAATACGTTATGGGACTTTGTAATATTACAAACACCAGTAATCTTATAAAATTTGGATTCATCACTTCTAAAATTTTACAAATATTCAAGTATGTGAATTAATAAAAAAGCCCAATCCCATTGTTTAGTTTCTTTCCACTTTAACATAGCAATAAATAGCACAATCCTATTGATCTCCTTCAACTTGGTTGTTTCCGCCAAGTCGTACTATTGTCTGTAATCATTGGCTCTATTCGCCATTGCTGACTGGTTTGAACATGAGTGTTATAAGAAATTTTGATAAAATGAAAGGACACATTAATTCTAAAATTTTATAAATATTCTAGTATCTGAACTTACAAAAAAAAGTTTATTATACTATTTTCTATCTAGTTTACATTTTTATTATCTACTGAATAATGGATCAAACAAGAACAAAAATAAAGGGATAAAAGGAAATGACAAGGATCCAACTATATATTAGTTCTCGGCGATGATGAATCTTTACATGTTGTAACACCCAGTTTTCCAAATTAGAGTAATTTTGAATTTTTTTAATTATTATTATTATTTATTGATAATTATTTCATATTATGATTTATGGTGATTTTTAATCATTTTTAAACTATTTAAAAATTATGACTTGTGATTTGGTGTTTTGCTAGTGTAACCCTAGAGATAGTGATCTAGAGCCTAGCCATGTGATTAGGGTATTTCATTTATCATTTTTAGCTTGAGGGTATTTTTGTCATTTCTGGGTTTATTTGATTTTAATACTATTTATTTGAATTTATGGAAATTTTTAGGAATTATTTTGGATGATGGTTGATTAGGTTGACTTGACTAGCATTGACTTTGGTAGACTAGTCTAGAAGCTAACCCTAATTGTGACTGCCTTGGTTAGGTTAAGTAACCCTAGTCTAACTAGAGTTAACCCATGATTTAGTCTTTTAGACTTGAGTTAGAATAGAGAGGGCTAAGTCATAAGTCATGACTTATGGTTTTGAGACCAATAGATAATCACTTAGGCCCAAAGCTTGTGAATTTGGCCCAAGCCCATTAGCCAACCTAAAACCTAACCCTAACCCTAGCTTGGCTGGCAACATTGGGAACCCTACCCCTATTTATACTCTCTTCCATTTAGGGCTAGCCTCTTTTAGGAAAGATCACAAGTTGGAAGAAGAGGTAAATCCCATCTTTAGAAATTCCTAGAAAATCCATTTCAACTCCTTTTTAATCCAAACAAATTGCAATAGGTTCTAATTACTGTGTTCTTGCTGTTTGTGGAGGTTTTTCTCAGTTTATGTACAATTTGGTGAAGTTGGGAAGCAAGAAGAACACCCCCTTCTTTAGAGCTTTTGAGGTGATTGATACCTATAGGTAAATCCCTAAAACTCTATTATAGTTGATGTTATTTTTGCATTTTAGCCTAGGCCTAGGAGTCCCCTAACTGTAGGAATCATTTCGTGTCTAGGTAGACTCATTTCGTGTCCGTATCGGACACGTATCCAATAGGATACCTGAGTGTTTGTGGAAATGTCACATAGGAATTAAATTTCATATTTTTGAAATGTAATTGTATGGATTTGAAGATCTAGGTGAGTGTATTAATTTTTGTGAAGGTGTCATGGTGTTTTGTGTCCTTATGTGTCATGAATTTCGTTTGGACACGCAGCACGAGCCCGTAGGTCGTGTCCTGTATCTTGGGGGGTATATCTCGGGACACAGGACACGTCGTGTCCTGAATTTTTGTAGGATTCATGGGGCATTGTCTGCGACCATGCTCCCAAAATTTGGGAGCATCTCGGGGAGTACACGTGGAGAAAACACACCCGCACTGGCCGTACGCTGTCACGCACAAGCGGCTGTACACGTACACAGACACGCACAAACTTGTGTTCGTGTCCTCTATAGACACGTAGTGGACGCGTGTCAGGATATCCCACGTGTAGCCATACCCTAGGCGACCACGTGGGTGTGTGCACGTGACACTAAGTGTCGTGTGTTGTGTCCTACACTCGTGTGCATGCATGCACGACACTGTGCAACACTGGGTGCACCCCACGTGTTTGCAATGTGTTGGACACGCCTGTGTCATGATTCTTAGACACGAAATGACTCTCAGGATACCTACACTTATGCTACATTATTTACCAACTCACCAATTGTGTTTTTGTTGATTAATTTAGGTCGAATTCTCGATTTCCTAAATGGACTGATACTCTAGTGTATCAGTATTTTAACTCACTGTTCTTCCTCTTGATTTACATTTTAATGTTATTTGTATCATGTAATTAATGTGATTAATTATGGGTACATATTGATAACAAGATAGGGTTTGTTAAGGAATCATTTTGATGGCTTATTGATTTCGAATTCACTGAATTCTCAAATGGACTGATACCCCCTTAACTGAACTATTTTTCCTGAGTTTAATCTGATAATTAACTAATTTTTAATGATATTAATAATAGGGTTAGTTCACCTACATGTATCTAGGTTATTAGCCTACATTATATGGATCATATTAGACATTGAGTTGGCTTTCAATGTATGGACTGATACATTCGAATGGAATGATTTAATTCACATTGAAATCTGTCACAGAATTCTCAAAACTGAGAATTGAATTCATTCTTTAATACCTGAACTGATTTCCTCTCCTTAACTGAATTTTGAATGATTGATTTTCTTTTCTTACCTGAGATTGGTTCTCATGAATCTACACTCTCCATTATATTTTCCCTGTCACACTAAGGCACTGTTTTTTCCTAATGTTACTCTTACATGCTAAATTGAGTTCCTTTAGAACTGTTAACTTGATTCCCAGATTTTTTACTGATGATTGAAATGTTATTGCCATGACTAAATTCTCAGGTGTTTGTTAGCTCACTGTAACGGGTTTGATGTGTAGAAGGGGATTCGAATTGTTAGCTGTTAGTTAAGTTTTAAACTGTCATTATGGTTGGGTTTTTCCCCTGATTTGAAATGAACTGATTCCCTTTCCTTTTAAACTGAGAATCATGGATGTGTAGAAGAACTGTGTTTATCTGGGAATACTCGAATAGGCAATTTGAGTTATGATATACTAGAATTGGTTTTGTAATTTCCTGTCACACACACCTATAGCTAATTTCCTGTCACACACACACACCTATAGCTAATTTCCTGTCACACACACAAACTGAAAACCAACACACACTGGAATGAACCCTGTACACAGGAACACATATGCACACATGACCCTCTCTTCTAACTAATCACACACACACAGTCCAAATCTGAGACTGACACACCATATCACACGACACACATACAAAAATCTCTAGACACAGAACTACCTACTGTCAATTAGACTATCAATGCACAAAACTGAGAACTTAACCATGTAGGCACACACACACATGAGTAAAACTGAGACACATTGCACTGTTGAATAAACTGAATAACTGAGATGTCAGTTATTGACAAATAGAAGCATTGATTCACACACCCTCTATTCTATTTCCTGTCATGTTACTCCTGTCACACAAATCTGAGACTTGCCACTGTTTTCCTCATACACTCATCCTTCCATACACTTTAGCCTACACACCAGTCACTCATGTTCACAGGGACCTACCTATATACATTCATGTTGTCCCCATTGAATGGTAGAGTAATGCTTCACATATTAATTCCCTATATGTACATAGCATGATAAGTTAAAATTCAGGACTTTGATTGTTGATTGGCTGATTCTATATGATGTGCCTTTGATGTGTGGTTGTATAGCTTGTATAGCCTTGGATTAGTATGTGTGAATGCTAGGGTAGACAAGGTTAGGCCTAGTGAGACTTCATTGAGTCTAGTTTGACCTTGTTTGACCTAACTAGACTAGAGTTGACCTAATTTGACTGTTATGGTTGACTAGAGTTCACCAAAGGTTGACTTAGCCTAGATTGACCCCAAATATCATGTAGATGCATTGTAGCAGTCTATTTCATTATTTTAGACATTTAGTGACTTGTATTGTTCTATAGGAGACAGACACCACTCCTCGGACAATAGATATTCTTCAGATACTCAGGATACAGGCGAGTATATTCTCTGATCATTTCATATCCTATTTAGAATTATTCTCTTGCTTTAAATTACTTTACTTGATACTGTCACGTTGGTCACACGGATTAGTACTATATGGATCCTTTCTTGAGATGTTATCCCCTCAGGGAGCATCAGATACTACATGTTCTGTGTGTTTCACTTACATTGTGTATCACTATGCTTTATGGTTCATTGATCACTTGTGACATGTACTCTCATGATCACAGAGTCTTCATTGAATCACCCATTTATGGGCATTCCTAGAATCACCCATTTTTGGGCCTACCATGTATCACCCCTTGTGGGCCATTGCATGGATCATAACATAACCTGGCTGGATCCTTGTGTATTGATTGGGGGTACGGGGGAGTAGAAGTAGACATGTGAATAATATCCAAGTAGTATCTCATCTGATCACCTCCGTAGTGTCTCATCAGAATCTCCTATGCCATTCACATGTGTATATTGTACTCTGACTCACTAGCCACTGTTAGTTCTCTACTTATAGTAGATATTTCTATTACAGTTCTCTCTCTGTTTACATTCTGTACTTTCTTCAGTTTTCTGTATCTTACTTTACTGCATGATTATATTTTCTAACCTGCTATGAACTGTTGAGATGTATTGTGCTCGCTCCCGTCCTGACTGGACCTGTTGAAAATTTTACAGAGAATGATGAGGCTATGGTGTCTACCCTTATGGTGCAGCTTTAGACAACACTTGTGACTTGGACCCACATGCAGTAGAGGATCTGCCACCAGTGGTTTAGACTGCTAGCTTAGATTTTTACCTCGTCTTTCACAATGATACATTATTGTATATACTGGGAGTTGTTTTATCTTGTTGTTGTGGAGATGTTATCATAGACACTTGGACTTTTATTTGTTGTATCTCTGTGGATTCATTTCTTTCCTTATCTCTCTATCTTTTTATCGTATTCTACCTTAGATGTGATTGAGACTGTATTGCTATGTCACCTCCATTCGGAGTGTATAAACTGTACATGTACCCTTATATTGTTAGATGATTGACCTAGGACAGCGTTCTACTGCCGACACTGCGGCATAGGCTGGGCGTTGTTACGTATTCGCACCCTCACAGTGGGTGCGGGTCGTGACACATGTATCTCTAGCACCAAAGCAAATATGATCATCGTCTATATGAAATTTCGTATGAAAAAAGTTGTAGGGGTTTTTTTGTATAGTAATAGGAAGGACATACCATATAGAAAATTGGTATCAGTCATGTTAGCAAATCACATTATGAAGTTCTAATATTCAGTGAGTGTAATGGTTGATTAGCATATAGTTTTGTGTATGTAATCGAAGGTTTTTGAGAAACCTATGGATTTGTGTCAGCCCCATAAAGGTAGAGGGTGAGTGTATGGGTATCCGCAGGTAACTGCAGTAGGCTTAGCTGTAGTTTGGAGGCAAGGCAGGCTGTAGAATACGGGGAATTGAAGTGCAGGCAGCCGTTGTGCAGATGTATGTGTTCAGTCTTATACTAAATTGTAGGGCAGTATAGGGGTGTTCCTACAAATTATATGATAAGAGTTTAGCAAGGGTAGTAGACTGGGTGTTTATGCAGGATATGAGAGGAAATATAGGCAGATTAGCACATGTACAGTTTTTCACTGATAGCAGCAGTGCTGCAGACATCTTCCTGCAGGGGGCAGGGCTACTCGCAATGAGCAGTAGTTGTGTATTACAGTTTGTGTGTAGTCCTAGTGACAGAGTGTGTCTATGTATGTGTACATGTGTGTGTGTGTATGGCATTTTATGTTCAGAATGTATAATTCTGTAGGAACTAGATGAACAGTGAATATAGGTGTAGGGATAGGATGCAGTAGCAGTTAGTAGTATTTCTTGCACCTAAATGGGTTAAACAATTCCTTCATGAATGTTCTCTATATTGCTTGCACCTAAATGGGCTCAACAAAGAATTGATTCTTTGAGAAGAGATTTCTTTTAGAAAAAAGTTGTATTTTCTTTGAATTGTCTTGTCATGAAAATTGTTTGCAAAAGTAAAAAAGGAAGGGACTTTACTTTTGCTACTAGGTAATCGAGTTAAGAATAGCATAAGCAGTACAATGTTCTTTTGTAACGCCCCAGTCCCAAAATACGTAGGACTAGGTACATCGACATGCCAGCTGTATACATACGAAGTATACTCCAATATATGAAAACCTCGTATGAATACATAAGCTGTAAAATGCAGTAGAACCATAATAACTAAATCTCATCCACTAGATAAATAAATGATATAAAAGCAACTTTGAATTTGTCATGTATACAATCGTTGGGCGGAGACAAAGTCCACTACCAACTATCTCAAGTAAAATGTACAAGAAGTGATCGATAAAATAACGAGACGAACCAAGCACAATCGTCTTCGAAAGAATGGAGAAGATCATCGCCTTGGCTAGAACACCTGCAAAATCACAGAAGCACACACACCTGGAGAGATAACCAGGTCCTCAGAGGGACGTAACAAGATACAAGAACAACATGCCATATGAACTGAATATAAATGCACCACAAAATAAGGATAAAGTAAAAGTGTCCAAACCATAACACAGCTCAATATCCCATCATCGAAACAGTAGGCTACCCCTACAACCAAACAAGGACAAGGGGTAACATACTACTTCGCGGTGTGACATTTTTCTATGCCATGATTGGAATATAAAATTTGCTAAGGTCTACTAACCTTTCTAGTAGGCAATTTAGAAGACATATCGATGTATGGGCAGGGTAAAGGCTGACTCCCCCAGGACAAGTAACAACTCACAACATGCACACGTCAAGTACCAATACTATCAGCCGGCATAACTCGAGGCTAGCGGCCCACGTGACCCATCAGTCCATATAGCTCGAGGCTAGTGACCCTCGCGACTCGACTACCGTAGTACGCAGTTACTACAATTTTTGGAATTGGGGTAGCCCATACATTTAACTGTCTTTTCCCTCCCAAGGACAATAACAAAAGGTAGTTCGCTAAGACTAGGTCCATATGCATATAAAAAGACAAGAAGGAAAAATAACTGAAGCAAAAATATAATGAACTAAAATAGCAAGTAATGGATCCAACTAAAAATAGATAATAAATATGCAGTAAATAATTAAATAAAGATGCATCTAATTATAAACAATAAATAAGGCAAGGTATCTTGCCTGAGGGTGGTGCGAGAAGCAGTAAAATCCAACAATCAGAATCGTCAACACGAAAGTCAAAATCCATAAGAAGCTTCGGATGCTGAAACAAACATCAAGAACGAGTTTGGAATAAAAGATATGCCTAGAAAACGCCTGTCCAAAAGTCAAATTCTGGAACAGAGGCAAAATCGTAATTTTGGGTCAAAACGATGTCCGCCGTTGGACCCGCTTTGCACCGAAATACGCACCAAAATCTACGGTCTCTAAAGTTGTCAAACTACATGTCTACAGATTTGTTTTGATGAGACGAACCCAACGGTTTGTCCAATTTTGGATTTCGGTGGGCTGTGCACAAAATCGTCCGTTGAGTGGAATTGTGGGCCCGCCAAAATAGCGTTCCGATCAACGGTCTCAGAATCGGACCAAACTTGGCCCACAGGACCATAAAAATATTTCGAGTCCAATGGCGCAAGTTTCATCGCGATATGATGAGTGTGCACAAAGTTGTGACTTAATTTGCAAAGGGTCGATACGGGGTATCTCGACGGATATGTACTGATTTCGTCGCGCACATGCAACGAAATCGGGTTCCGTCAGTTCCCACGCGTCGACAACATCCATACGCGCCTTTCGATGCGTATAGTGCGCAACCACGTCGCCCGGTTTGTCGGGACGCACGCCGTATCGGGTGTTTTTCCACTTTTTTTAAAAATAGAATTTACAATTTTTCGGAAAACTTTAACAACGTGTAACTTTCTACATACTAGATAAAAAGTGAATCCAAAAGGTGCGTTACAATCTCGGTTATCAATTAGTTTTTATGAAAGTTTAATGGACAGCGAGAAAAGTGGCCGACAAGTTGGTGTTTCAAACAGTTTTTAATATTCAGAAAAGTGGGTTTTTCTCCAACTTCGTCTCGATTTTTCGAGCAAGTTGGATGGCCATGTCGGAATCTACTTGGGGATCTCGAAAAGGGTCATGTGGGCTTTCTACACGAATTTACGGATCTAAAAATGGAATAGAATCGAGAGAGAAATCAAACGGAGAAGTTGGGTACCTTAAAGTGGGAATCTGTTGTTGTTGTTGTTGTTGTTTTTGATGGTTCCTTTGTCTTCTTCGCGAGCACGGCTTCGCCATGGTGCGCCCGAGCTTCGCCATGGTGTGGAAAGGAGGAAGGAGGTGGAAGAAATTTTTAGGGTTTATATATATATATATATGTATATAAATATATATACATATATGGAGGGAGGGGGTTCGAACTAATGTAGCTAAAGGGGGTCGGCCTTTTGATTGGGCTCACAAGCACATCTATGTGCTGCTGCTCCTTATTCTTGGGTGGGGGGACGGCTACATGATGTTGATGTGCTTATTACTTAAAGGAGGGGGGGGCGGCCAAAGCATGATGTCTCTTGCATTGGGTGGTCGGGTGGGGCCGACCACCCCTTTATGAATTTTTTTTTCTTTTCTTTTTCTTTCTCTTTACAAATAAACTTTTATAAAAACAAAAGATATATATATATATATATATTTACATCTAAAATTCTAGTCTAACCCCATAATTCATGAAAATATATTTCATATATTTATAAATTCCTAAAATACCTTGTAGCATTTATTTACACTATATATATAAAAATGTACTTAATATTGAAACCCTAATATTTTTAACTGAAATATAATTTCCAATTATTTTCTAAAATAAGTAAATAATACATAAAAAGGAAATTATAAACAAGTATAAAATATTTTTTAAAAATAATCGAATATTACGACAAGTAAATTTAGAGGTGGACGACGCTAGTCAGGCACACGATGCCTCCCGTCGTACCACATTGTCTACTCAATGAGCGTAAAAATATAAATACGACTAGGACTTTATTTATTAATAAATATCATATAATAAAAAAATTCAAGTAAATATAGAATAATAATAAAATCTTTTAAAAATTCTGGGGGTTTACATCCTACCCAACTTACAAGAATTTCGTCCTCGAAATTTAGGATTAATAGGGTAGATAGGGTTGAGGGATAGGAAGAGTTAGTCAATACCAAAATGCAATTAAATTTTGGAGGAGGCAATAAAACGACGTTCAATACCACCATGCAATAGAAAATTGTGGAGTCGATATATACAAAAATATCATGATTATGGAATTGAATAAGGGTTGCCAGTGAAGGTAGCAAAATTTCGATAATCCAATTTGGAGAGTACTAAGGAATTGAGTAGATCAAAGAGAATAATTTAGACATTTGGGAGATGTGGTTCCTAGAGAGAAACTGGAGACTAATCGCCTCGATTGAGAGTTTGATTTAAGTGAACGATTAGAATCATTCTCGAGTGCTCAAGAATAATTGGGAGGGCACGATAACAATTCTAGGGTTGAGAGATGAGGAGTAGTTAAAGACAAGGGTACAGCCACATTAGTCGGTCGGTGGCTATCTACATTTGTGTATAATTAACCGATTGGGCAACCAAAGATGATACCTTGAGTCTATCTTAGCAAGTACAGTGCCTTATCTTTCCAAAATAAGTAAAAGACGAGAACAACAAAGGTTTCAAAGACGGTGTTATATATTGAGTACGAATTACGGGGTTCATAGGCGGCAAAAATAATTCAAAGAGAATTGCCAAGGCTATCGCGGATGAGACTCTAAGACAAGTTTACTATGTCTTCACCCACGTAGAATAATATGTGATAAGCGAACCAAAGTGTAATAGGTTGATCAGACCGTCATGCATCGGTTCTAATTAGACAATATGTTAGTGGGTGCACCCAATAAAATATGTCATGATCAAGCTCGAAAAAGATAAGCTTGCAAAACCAAGGATAATTTAGCAGCATCAGGTTGTTGAAATATAAGTAAGGGAGGTAATATCGAAGGAATTCAATTAGTCCAAGATCTTTTAACCTCAAGTCTCGTCCGAAGTTTGGGAGCTATACAGTTGTCCTAGTATTTCCTCATTTATGGCTTGGTAGACTAGATAAGGTAGGGTCCTCTGAATTTATAGTCTAAGTGAACTTACCAATATGGTTCATGAGGAAAAAAAGGTTTGCTAGGTGGTGAGGTATTCTACCCAACTTACAAAAGTTAAACTAATAGTATCATGGGATAATGGGTCAAGCAATCAAGATAAAGTACAAATTTAAGCATTTAAGAAATTTAGTAGAACACAATCACATATCGGGTCGAAAGAATTGAGTCGAGGTGGAATCCCTATCCAGGGTCGAAAATATATTGGTGTCATGGTAAGGATTATAGTTTAGCCATTTTGATTAGAAGGTCATATCAAGAAATAGTGTACAAGGAGACGTGTTTTAGTAGGACATGATACATCTACATGAAGGTGGACTTGTCTAGGTCTTACATATGAAATTTGTTGGAAGGAAAAGTGTAGTGTTGTACTCCAAATTTACAAGTCACGGTAGGGGACGCCAGAAGATCAAAAATAGAAAGTGGGAGTTCACGAGGTGATAATTAATGCACAAAATAAAGAAGATCAAGTTAAAGCGTGAAATAAAATTAATTAAAGAATCCATAAAAAATAATTTAGAAACACAATTCCGGAGAAAAGATAGTCTCCTAGATGAATACAGTTAAGGAACCATTATCTCATTATTCAAATTGCAAATGGGTTAGAATGTCGCAATTAAAAGATCTAGAATTGAAGGAAGGTCGAGTAAGTCAAGGTGGAAATACAGTCACATAGTTTGGTAGATGACTAACAACTCTTGTGTATATACTACTATCATGGTCATGAGTGACATGGCAATTTAGTGTGGAGTACATCTATCTTATTAGAGCTATCTTGATGGCCTACCATTAAAATTTTAACCTAAGTTTCCTCTAAAAGTTTTAAAATTAAACTTTCAAAAATAAACCACCAAAATTTGTATTCACTCTAAGCCGTTAAAATTCATCATAAAAAATTTAAATCACTCTCAAAATCTCAAAGCAAAATTTTATCACGTTACTACTAGTCTTTTCCAAAGTTAACGTTTAAATTCAACTATTTAACTCAAGAGTTCGTAATTTACGAATCCATAAATTTTCACAATCAATCAAAAATTTTACACTCTAAGATTTTCAAATAACTCATAATAAAACTCTTAGCATATTAAAAGCAATCTCAAAAAATAAGCTCAATGCTCTTATCAATTTTAACTTCTATTCATGCTAAGTTATTCCAACAAAATCACAACCTTTAAAAGGGTAACTTCCTTTAATCAATCAAAATAACTTTCCATCACACCCTTCGAAATTCTTCAAAAAATTTTAATATTAGCAACCTCACATTAAACTAAATTTTTAAATAATCTTATCAGTCAAAATCTGTTTTTTTTTACCAAAATCTAAATAGATCTGAAAATCCTCAATCATAGGACACAATTTAAAATAAAGAAAAATTCTCAAAAATTGTTTTCATAACTTTCAAATATTTAAACCAAAATTCGCCATCATTACATCCACTTAAAATTTAAAATTTACTAAACACGAAAATCGCAAGTTGTACAACTCAAATTTAAATAATTCCTATGGCCATTTTTTTAAAAAGCTAAGATCATTCTCATTTCAAATTTATAACTGTTCGAAGGTGTATAACTATAATATACAATAATCATAAACATCAAAACTCGAAAATCAAATAATTTTATATTTGTTCAAAGATGTATATCTATCACCCAAAACTCATAAATATCACAACTCGAAAAGCAAATCAATTTTTATACTTGTGCAAAGATGTTAACTATAATCCAATAAATCATAAATACTAAATCTCAAAAGCCAATCAATTTCTTAAATCAATGGTATAAAGATTCTAGCTATATATATATATATATATATATATATATATATATATATATTCTCCTTCCTGCAGTATCAATCCTATGGTGTTTACTATTTAGAAATCTCAAGATTAAAACTTTCCGTGGCAATATTCTACTTTACAAATGACTAATCATTAAATCACACAAAAACCTTTTTAACTAAATTAGAGTCTTGAATGTATTCCAATTGCCAATATAACCATTCTAGTCATGTGTTTGACCTATGAGTATACACTAGTGTAGTCATCTTCCTAGTTGACACTAAGCATGAAGTAAGAATCAACGGTAGAAAGGAATCAAGCAAGATGCAATTCAAAGAAGTCGAACGAGAGTCCAAAATTTGAAGTCAAGGGAAGAGGTCAAGCTGTATGGATGAGATTCCTAGATTCTAATCCTATGTTGCAGGTTCACATCGGTACAGTTACGTAACCAAAGTGATAAACTCGACCTGCATGGGCCACCACAAAAATATGTAACGCCTCAGTCCCAAAATACGTAGGACTAGGTACATCGACATGTCAGCTGTATACATATGAAGTATACTCCAATATATGGGAACCTCGTATGAATACATAAGCTGTAAAATACAGTAGAACCGTAATAACTAAATCTCATCCACTAGATAAATAAATGATATAAAAGCAACTTTGAATTTGTCATGTATACAATCGTTGGGCGGAGACAAAGTCCACTACCAACTATCTCAAATAAAATGTAGAGAAGTGATCGATAAAATAATGAGGCGAACCAAGCGCATCGTCTTCGAAATAATGA
>JANAVB010008794.1:4912914-5007914 GCA_029216955.1 Iris pallida
GTCTGGTTAGTTGACCTGGTTGACCTAGTTTGATTAGTGTAGTTGACTAGAGTTGACCAAATGTTGACTTTAGCCTAGATTGACCCAAACATCATGTAGAATCCATCGTAGCAGTCTATTTACCATTTTGGATATGTTGTGACTTGTGCTGTTCTAATAGGAGCTAGACACCACTCCTCAGGCAGTATATTCATTCAGATACTCAGGATATCAGGCGAGTACATTGTCTGACCGTTTCATACTTGCTAGGACTATATTCTTGCTCTAGATTACTTTACTTGATGCTGTCACGATGGAAACACGGATTAGTACTATATGGATCTTTTCATACGATTGTAGAAGCATGAAAAGAAGAGAAAAATGATCCATGCGGCTAAGGAGCCTCATACGGCTCGAAGGGCCCATGCGGCTCAGGAGTCCCATGCGGCTCAAACACATAGGCAACTGGAGTAAACTCCATGCGGCCCACAGAGAGAGGCCATGTGGCCTTCAAAGCAGCTGTGCCCAACGTCTGGACGCATTTAATGCTCTGACGGCTGACAGACCTGACATGACAACCCTGACATAAAGTAATCAGGATGACTGACACAAGGGCACTACCTTCCTAGGGAACTGGAGAAAATCTTCGAAGACGTGGCACTGTCTACCAAGCTTTGAGGCAAGTCTATGCGGCCAGGCTAGACGAGTTCATGCGGCCAGTGCAGAGAAACCTATACGGTTCAACCATGAAGGTCCCCCATGCGGCTCGGCCATGAAGACTCTCATACAGCTCGGCCATGAAGACCCCCATGCGGCTCGGTCATGAACATATTCATGCGGCTCGGTCATGACAACCTTCATGCAGTTCGAGTATAGAGACTATTCATGCAGCTCGGTCATGAAATCTTTCATACGGATCGGACATGACGACCTTCATGCGACCCAAATATGAACACTCTCATGCGGCTCAACAATGATGACAGGGCACGTGTCCTAAAGATAATCAAATTTTGGGTCAGATCCCAATAATTTGGGACACGTGGCAAGAGAATAAATTAAATTGATTCATTTAGATTTACGGACATCAGCAAATCATCATGATGGGGATTTATTGCAATCAATTAATTACTGACATGATTTGGCATAATCCTCATTAATGGCCCGGATCCTTCACGCTCAAGATTAATGGCCCAGATTGATCATTTACCAGGCCGCCGCCACTTTGAGAATGGGGAGTCATTGCAAACCCTAATAATGCCCCCCACTATTATAAATAGCAAGGTGCCATTCCCTTGCAAAAGAGGGCTTCCCCCTAACAATCAGAGAGAAAATACACAGAGATCAATCCAGAGAGAGAGAAGCCAGAAGAGCAATACGAGGAGAGCAAGAGAGCATTTCTTCGTCAACGCCAAGCTCTCGTCACAGGAGGCAAGGCTACGTCCGATCGTCCAAGGAGTAAGGCAGAGCTGCCGTCGCTTTCCCGAGTCTCTATCGTCACCCCCCAGAATCAAAAATAAACAATTGTACTTAGATTGCTGTACCTAGGTTTTCGTCCCTAGGCTTTCTTTGTACAAGCGAGTTTGTAACGTGAAGTAAAAGTCCAGTCCTCCCATAAAACTGTTCTGCTCTTTTATATTTCATGGCAAACATGACGACTCTGCTGGGGACAAACTTCTCTACGGCTGAGGGGTTGGTGACGCAGTCGGATGCAGCCAAGCTTGGCTCTATGCAACAGAAGATGGTCGTTCGTTTCGACCAACAGGTTTGAAGAAATGCTCTCCGACAAGAGCGCTGGCTCGGTCCAGAAGCAAGCCCGCACGAAGAAGGCCCGCAAGGAGTGGAGACCCCGATCATTCGCTCCTACTGAATCTCTTGCAGAGATACCCTCTGTTGCTCAAGACGGTGGGGAAGACTCTCCTGCGGCCCACTTCAGACCGTAGACAACTCTGTTGTCCCCAAGTCCGGCAGAAGAAAACACTATGATGCTGGACTTGCAGGGGCAAAGAGGAACTCTATGCGATCCGAGCCGCATAAGGGTGCTAGCCGCATGGAGAAAGCTCATGCGGCTGCATCCGCCAGCTGCATGGAGAAAACTCACACGACCACATCTGTCAGCCGCATAGCTTATGCGGCTACAGTTGCCAACCGCATGGATGAAACATATGCGGTTACTAAAGTCAATCGCTTGCAGAAAACTCATGCGGCCACAATTGCCAACCGCATGCGGCCAGCCTGCACGGTCGTGACTCCTTGTTGCACAAGAATAACTCATCCGACAGCTAAAGACAGCCGCATGCAGACAGCCTGTACGGTTTCCAATCCTAGCCGCATAGCGTCTGTTCTACGCTTCTCTCGATCAGTCTTCGACCGTCTCTCATGCGGTCCTGACCCTGATGGTTCTCTGGATGATAAGCCAGACTCTGTGGTATCCAACTTGGACTCTTCCTATTACGCACCCGTAAGTGCTAAAAGGAAGTCTAGGGCAGCGCGGGCTCACCAAGCCCAGTCAGCTGCCCCAACCTCTGACTATCGGAGCGTCCCGTTGATTATGCGGGCCTCTAATGGAAAGTTGTATAAAGCTACTCGTACCCTGCCCCCTACGGCCAATGGACGGGATAGTCATCAAGCATCTCCCAATAACGAACGAAGGCAAGTATACGAGCTACCTTCGAATCAGGGAGCAGGCGGGAGGCCTACACACTCGCGTGCCTGGAATTCCCGAGCCAGCAAAGCAAGTGACTTGCATGAGGCCATCTCGACAAACGCAAGGAAAGAAAAGATGCATCGGGGTGCAAAGAGTCCTCCCACGGACGTCACTGCATCCAAGTCATCGTCAACTGCTGCTGCAATAGCACGACGATGCAAGAAGACCGGCAGTTTGTCTTTCAAAGACTGCAACAACCATCTTCAGAGACGAGGCACTACCCGTCGTCTCCTGCAACTCTGCTCGAAAGTCCCCGCTGATGGAAGGAGGAAGAAGACGAATGTTCCCAGCCCGAAGATCTCAACCACTGCGACTAAAAGACTGTCGTCTAATCGGGTGCCCACCACCGGAGTTTTCCAAGGTACTTGCTCTAAGACGAAATCTACTACAGTAGGGGATTCGTCGTCCATAACGCAGGGGTTACTGGGGCTGGAGGTAGCACCCCTCCGAGCCTCCATAGCAACCCGATGTTCCAAGAAGACGAGCCGGGGGAGACAACTCTCCCATCGGATGTAGCAAACCTCGACGTCCCCGAGGACGTCCACAACTCCTATGACGAGGCAAACTCGGAGACTGGGGGTACTGTTCCTTCCGAGTTTGAGTCAGAAGGGAATATACCCACATACCCCGATGACTTCTCGCTACAGGGATACGATTCAGAGGGCGCTTCCTCCACCGCTCCGTCTATCTCTCCTCAGTGAAGACGTATTCATGACAGACAACAACCAAGGTGGTTCCAGTGATCGCCAACGCATCGATACTCTAGAGGCCATACTATATGCCTTGGTCAAGTCTGTTGACGAGATCAAAGTTGCCTTCCAAATCTCCAAGGAGGGACGCTTGGCTAAGCAAGTGCGGGTCCCGCGGTTAATGCGATTCGAACTCAGTGGCACCGAACCCGGGCAACAATCCTCCGGAAACAACGGCCCCCACCGCCATGGACGAAGCACGCGAAGCGAGAAGAGATACAGGAGCTCCGAGCCATGTTTCACGCTCGAGAAAACTCTCAAGACCTCAGAATACGGCAACCATACCCTGCTGCATGGAGGAACGTTCCATTCCCAACAAGATATAAGCCGTTAAATCAATCCTTATGATGGCAAGACCTCAGCAAGTCGGTACATCACTTACATCGAGGTCACCACCGACCATCTGCCCCATGACGATGCCATTCTCACACGATTATTCATCGGGGCATTGGAAGGAGTCGCCTTCGACTAGTATCGCAACCTGTCGGACAACTGCATCCACTCCTTCGCCGGCTTCAAGCGCATGTTCTTGGAAAGATTCTACGAAGTAGGGCAGGACATCACCATGTCCACCCTCATGGACATCGTCCAAGGGGAGAAGCTGACAAGGAACTACATCGAGCGGTTTTGCCAAACCGCCATGAAGTTGCCCTCTGGAAATCCAGATTCCTCCTTGATTGAAATTTGCCAAAAGAGACTCCTTCCAACAATCAATCTCTGGATGGGCGAAAGTCAATTCAAGGACTGGAAGACGTTCATCATCAGTGCCACAAGCGCCGAAGAACGATTGAAGAAGGCTCGCCAACTGGGATTGCATATCTCGGACGGAGAGAACAAGGGCAAGCGTCTCAACAACGATAATGGGGCCCCTTCAACAATCGGGACAGCAGGAAAAAGCAGGCTATGGTGGCCGATACAGCACAGAAACCTGAGCCAAAGCCAGCAGACAAACAATGCCGCAAATCATGTACTCCTTCGAAGACGGTCACGTCAAGCCCGTCTTGGACATGCTCATACAAGGAGACAGAATCCAGCTTCCTCCACCAAGACGGGAACCGCGGCCGGCAGAGATGGAGAACCCAAAGTACTGCCATTACCATCGCTACGTCCACCATGCCACACACGACTGCTACCAGCTGAAACGGTACATCCAAGACCTCATCGATTCAAACGCTTTGGCCATCGATTTCGAAGAGGTAACGGTGGCAGCCAATGGTGTCGTACAATTCGACAGCTTCCCTCCGATGGAAACTCAAGACGGGGTGGTCCCCATCCCTCTGGCGACAATGGAATTACTAATCTTCTACCTCCCCGAGATCAGGTTGCTGGTCTAGTTCCCCTCACCACATCATGAGGGAAGGTCATGTGGATCCATCCAGACTTGGTATCAGAAGTGACTCGGCCCACACCATCTTCCACCTACAAGAAGAAAAGTAGAAAAGTCAGGACCTGCCACACAATCTCGGCAGACATCGAGGAAGCTACAGCCGTCGTCACGCGGTCTGGGGCACAATTCCAACCTGGGGCTGACAATCTAGCTGAAGATCATCAACCCACTACTGATGCTCCGGGACCGGCTCAGCCTTCGACGACCGACAAGCCTAGGCCGAAGGAGACTCGCTTCGACAAATCCCTCCGAAAAGAGGCAGTCCAAGGGCTGGAGAGGCCCTACAACTTCGACATCTTGGCACAATTGGCCAACACACTGGCCAAGTTGTCATTATACGAGCTCCTAAGACTCTCCAAGGATGTTCGTGCGGCTTTGAGCGATGCACTCCAAAACGCCGACGCATATCTGGCGCAAGTCAACCTCACGGGAGAAAACCCGCCTGCAGATCTCCGAGACAGCGCCTACACGGGAGCAATGCCCAACATCATCTTCACTCCGTAGGACATGCTCATCAAAACTAATCTGCACGATCGTCCACTATACTACACTGGATACATCGGCGACGTAAAGGTGTAACAGATGCATTGATCCAGGCTCTTCCATAAGCATTATCCCTAAGGGTCTGCTACATCATCTCCGTATCCCAATGCATCGCCTGACGCCTACAAGCACCGCCATCAGCGGTTTCAATTCGGGCAGGAGCTGCCCTATTGGGAAGATTCGTCTGAAGTGTCAAATTGGCGACCTCCAATCCGTAGTCACCTGCTACGTCATAGATGCAGATACTTCTTACAACATCCTCTTAGGGCGCCCATGGATACACGATTATATGATCGTGCCTTCCATGCTGCACCAGTGCTTCAAATATGTCGACAAATACGGCTTCGTGAGGACAGAATTTGCTGATATCAATCCCTTCAAAGGTGTCGAATCTTACTACTCAGACTCCTGCCTGTACGAAAAATCGAAGAAGTATCTTGGTGAAGGAGATGTACAAGCTAGTACCGAGACAGCCACAGGATCAGAAGAGCCTCTGACAATCCACCTCTAAGCTCACAAACGGGCAGGTCTGCACCCCTTACCGCCACTCTGCGTAAGGACTCAATCAGCCTTTCGGCACAAGAAGGGCAGATGATAATCCGGCTGCCAAGGTCTGGCCAAGTGCCAAGATCCACAACGGGGTTACTAACAATCAGACTGCCGAGAGTCGGTCAGCCCCAAATGGAGAAGCTCAATCCCTCCGACAAACCACTGACGATACGCCTTCCCAAGAAGGGTCGTCACCCCGATGCAAGGTCTAACACTTCTAGCGAACCAGCCACTCCCCGCCCCACATCGAGTACCAAACTGGGGGTCGCTAGTCTGCCAACAACTCTACGCTCAGCACCATCAGCTGAACCGCTGATGATCAAGCTCCCCAGGTCATCCTCTCAATCTTCATTCATACAGGGAGTAGCCGAAGAGGAACCAGAGCTAGCCAAGTATGTGGTTGCCCACACTGATGTTCCCTCCATAGATGATGTAATCCCTCTAGAAAAGATACCTTACTTCGTCAATAAAGGGCTATCTTTGAACTACCTCGAGCTTAATAAGCTTTGTACAATGTACGCTATGGAACACGGTATAGGCACTCACCTACACACACAGGTGACAAATGTCTACACCATAATCCAGCTTACTCCAGCAGAAGACGCTTACCGAATAATCGAGGGAGGGGACCATCCAATCATCTTCGGCCGAAAGGACAAACCTCATCCCTTCACCATAGAAGAAGTCGACCTTGGATCGGATGCCGGGAGACTACCTCTGTATCTTTATAGCCTCCAATCTAAATATCTCATGCAGAAACAGGGGTATGATCTGGAAACGACACCGGGTTTGAACTACGGTACTGGACGACGATTACCTTTGAAGCCTCCGGTCCCGGCTGGCAAACCACGGGACTACTATAGCAAGACTCGATGTGGATTAGGGTATATGACACCTACGACGACCCCTGAAAGTTCAGATGAAGAATGTGACTGACATTCACATTCGACCGGGTCACCAACTTCTGACTCGGATACCAGCATCGAAGATGTATTCAGACAAGTCCTGTCAGTCAATATGGCATTCGCCGACGCTTATGAAGAAGATGAAGACATTCCGAAAATCCTCGAGCTAGAGCCGTGGGCCCAACAGCTAGATGAACAATAGGAAAAGCGTTTCGAGCAAAGAGAACCTCCTACTGAGGATGAGGTCATACAAGTTAATCTTGGTGATGAAGCCTCCCCGAAACTAATCTTCATCAGCCAGAGTCTGACAAATGAAGAGCGAGAGTCGCTGCTCCAACTCGTCAAAGAGTATATCGATGTGTTCGCCTGGAGCTATGAAGATATGCTAGGATTGGACCCCGAAATTGTACTCCACAAACTCAATATTCGTCCGGATGCAAAACCTGTCAAGCAACAGCAACGACGGTTTTGCCCCGATGTCATAAGTACTATTGAAGTCGAGGTCAACAAACTGATAGCCAGCGGCTTCATTTGCGAAGAGCATCATCTAGACTGGGTGGCCAACATCGTACCAGTTCTTAAGAAGAACGGAAAGATCCGAATATGCATTGACTTCCGGAATCTGAATGAGGCATGCCCTAAAGATGAATTCCCTCTCCCTATCACAGATATTATGATCGACAACACCTGCGGCTTCGAACGTATGTCCTTCATGGATGGCTTCTCAGGATACAACCAGATCAAGATGTTCCCTGAAGACGAGAAGCACACATCTTTCCGAACATCGATTGGTATATATTGCTACACCGTTATGCCTTTCGGTTTAAGGAATGCTGGCTCTACTTACCAGAGATATGAGAGTCATCTTTAGAGACCACTTGTGCAAGATAGTGGAATGCTACATCGACGATATCGTCGTCAAAAGCCGTTCGAAGGAAGATCATCTGCAAGATCTCAGGACAGTGTTCGACCTAATGTGAGCACACAACTTAAAGATTAACCCTACGAAATCATTCCTGGGTGTCTCCAGCGGGAAATTCCTGGGTTTCGTCATCACTTCTTAGGGCATTCACATCGACCCCGAGAAAACAAAGGCAATCATGGAGATGGGTCCCCCGAGAAATCTCTGCGAACTCCGAGGCCTCCAAGGCAGGCTAGCTTACATCAGGAGATTCATCACTAATCTCTCCGGACGATGTCAACCATTCACCCATCTCATGAAGAAAGGAGTCTCTTTCGTATGGAATGAGGAATGCCAGTGCGCTTTCGACAGCATCAAAGAATATTTGTCAAACCCCCCAGTCCTGGTTGCTCTTGTTGCTGGAAAGCCATTCCTGCTCTATGTGCGAGCTATGGAACATTCTCTTGGTGCTCTATTAGCACAGAACAATGACACGGGCCACGAACAAGCTATATACTACCTCAGTCGAAAGATGATTGGGCTAGAATACCGATACATGGCCGTAGAGAAGGAATGCCTTGCTCTCGTGTTCGCCATCCCAGTTGGTATTTCTCCCTCCGGCTTGGTGATCAATCGGGCCTACTCACTCATAGAACCCTGTTCAAATATGTGGCCGAGTACAATGCCTTGGTCATTGGCCTCCGACTTGCAAAGGAGCTAGGGGTAGAGTATCTTGAAGCATACGACGACTCACAGTTAATCGTCAATCAGATTCGGGGGTCGTACGAGGTCCGCCACGAAGACATGATCCCGTAGCATCAAATATCAATCGACATCATCTCGTCTCTGGGAGGATTCTTTATAGAATATGTTCCCAGACTCCAGAACATTGAGGCTGATGCCCTAGCTAGTTTGGCCGCTTCCCTAGCTGTGCCAAATTACGCTCGTCATCAGGTCGACATAATAGGCCGTAAACTGGTATGTCCTAAGGATAACATTCGATGCATGGAAAGCTACTCCGCCCTTTCAGTCGACGAAGCACCAGACTGGAGACAGCCGTTCATCGACTTCGTAGTATACGACATCCTGCCAGAGATCCGAAGGAAGCTACTTCTATCAGAAGACGTTCTCTTAGATTTTTCTATGATACGGAGACGAAAATGCTCTATCGTTGATCCTATGATGGGTTGCTGCTACGGTGTCTATTAAATACAGAAGCCAAGGAAGCCGTGCGCGAGGCCCATGATAGTGTCTGTGGAGCCCATCAACCTGGCCCGAAACTGCAAGACCGCTTTCGTCGAATGGGCTATTACTGGCCCACGATGGTTGCAGATGCAATAGATTATGCACGAAAGTACAAAGCCTGCCAAATCTACGCCGACTTCATCCACCAGCCATCTGAATTCCTACATCCGACTGTGGCCTCCTGGCCATTCGAAGCATGGGGTATGGACATCGTCGGCCCAATCACCCCGCCTTCGTCCAGAGGACACCGATTCATACTCGCAATCACCGATTACTTCTCCAAATGGGTGGAAGCTATCCCATTGGCAAAAGTGAAAACTTCAAACGTGATCAGCTTCCTTAAGCATCATGTCATCTACCGCTTTGGACTGCCCCGAAGGATCATTCACGACAATGGGCCACAGTTCGCAAGCCACGCATTTTATCGGTTCTGCGACAAGCACCGAATTCAGAACATTGCTTCGACATCCTACAATCCAGCAGCCAATGGGTTAGCAGAAGCATTCAATAAAACTATAATCAAACTACTCAAGAAATTCGTGTCCTCTAGCAAGCGCGACTGGAACGAGAAGCTCGGCGAATGCTTATGGGCATATCGCACCACAGTTCGAACAGCCACCGAGAATATACCATTTTCCCTGGTGTATGGGAGTGAGGCAGTCCTCCCATTAGAGACTCAGATCCCCTTACTCCGCGTCGCTCTCGTACATCAGTTGACGACAGACGAAAACCACCATCGCCGACTACAGGAATTGGAGGCCCTAGACGAGAAATGCCTGTTAGCTCAACAACGAATCGAGTTTTATCAGGCCAGAATCTCCGGAGCTTTCAACAAGAAGGTCAAGGTCAGGACATTCTATGTAGGCGATCTCGTTCTGGCGGTTCAAAGGCCGATGGTTATGACGCATAAAACCGCCGGTAAATTCCAACCAAAATGGGAAGGCCCATTCATCATCGAGGCTGTATTCTCCAACGGCGCCTACCGCCTCGCAAAACAAAATAGAGACTGCTCATGTTGTCCATCAACGGCAAGTTCCTGAAGAAGTATTACGTCTGAAACAAAATCTCGAGACATCTCAGAGTGTCGAGTTATGTACCTTCCCGTATCGCTGAACTTACATTCTGGTTCTACACATCGAGTCATGTACCCGATGGTACCTCTGAACTCATTCCCACAATTCTTCTACACATAGAGTCATGTGCCCGCTGGTACCGCTGAACTCATACTCACATTTTCTAGATCATCGAGTCATGTACCCGCTGGTACCGCTGAACTCGTAACCACAAAATTTTAGATTGTCGAAGTTATGTACCCGCTGGTACCGCTGAACTCACCTGATCTACTGCCCGCATTCTCAATGCACAAAAAGGGTAACAGATCCACAAAATTCCTATACAACCACGTCGATGCTACCTCTGAGTTGTTCCACTTCCACCAAAAACAAACCGCCCCCTCGCATAGAACTTCCACGTCCTCCTACCTCTGAGTCGTTCTATGTATCCTTCATTGAGCCCACTCCTGCCATGTCCCCGTGACCTCTGAGTGGGAAGGCTCCATCGAAGAACCATTCATGCTTGCCATATCCTTACACCTCTGAGTAAGTATGATGGTTACCCCTCGACCTATTATCCGTACCCACGGCCGGAGTACGCCAAGGATAGTAGGTCCACAAATATCTTCCGTCGAATCCACTCCTGCCATGTCCTCACTACCTCTGAGCAGGAAGATCCTACGGTAAAGAAATCCCCATAATTGCCATGTCCTCACTACCTCTGAGTAAGTATGATGGTCCTCCCTCGACTTATTATCTGTACCCACGATCTGAGTACGCCCAAAGATAATAGGCCTACAAAACGTCTTTCGATGACCACAAATGTCCTCAGTCGACTACAGATGCTGTACTGGGTCTCCAGTACACCCATCCCTTTCCTATCATGCCTGGGAGCCCAGTTGCTCCCTGGCATTCTCTCGAATACCAAAAACTTCTATAGTTGTCTTATCGCGAAGTTGTTCTAGGTATTCCTCTCCGAAACTTGTTACTCGTACCTAAAACCAAGGTACGCCCAGGGTAACAGGTCCACAAATAAACCCCCAGCAGGTCCAATTCCACAAACCACAAGTACAAGAAAGAGAAGATGAGTTGAAACATGCTCATTTATTCAAAATTCAAAATACTACATCATCTGGGATCACATCCCTTGAAAAAAAAAAAAAAATAAAAGAAAACAGAAAACTGATCACTGCTCCGGGGCACATAACGCCGTGAGACGGTCCGTCACACAATCGACCGCTCAAACCTCTGTTTGGCTCGACGCTCCGCCTCTTGGGTTAGCACAGCCGCGTCCTCCAGATGAGCATGGGCTTGCCAGTTGTCCTCGAATTTCTTGAAAGCCTACTCCAGGTTAGCAGAAGATCGGGAGACCTTCTCAGCCTCTCGAACGATTGACTCCTGTTCCGCACGAGCAGCCTTCAGCTCTGACTCTAGGAAGGCCAACTCCCTCTGAAGTGCGAGAATCCGCTCCTTTGCGTCAGCTATTCCACGAGAAGTAGTCTCTTCCCGAGCCCTACAAGCTTGACTTCGACGACCCAACCTGTCATAAGAAGCAGAAAGCTCATCAAGGTCTCCCTTCACAACTGGCCCGACAGTGTCTCGAGCGAACTTTATCCTATCCCGAGCGGCAATAAGGAAGCCCCGCTTCCGTTCAATCGTAGCAGGCAAGTCAGCATGCCTTAACGCCAGCAATTGGGTCACGAGCTGATCAGCCTCTGCCAACTTGGGCTCAAGGAGCGCAGCCAACCCCACCCCGCCAGGAAGAGCCTTCAAAGTTTCAATCTGACCCCGAGCATACCGCAGGGACAGAGAAAAAGGCATCCCTCGTTCTACGGCTGCATCTATGCCCCTCTTTAAATGGCGATAGAAGCTGTCGACCACATCCTACCGCCTCGTCCAGAGCCTCCGAAGAAGCCGGCGTCAACGGGAGTGTAGCTGGTAACACTGAAGAAGACATAACAGAATCTGCCGCCCTACCACAAGGGAAACAAGCTCCATGCGGAAGGACGCATGAACAGCGGCCAACTCCTCTTCAGCAGGCCGCAGAACTTGAATGCTTGGCAGGGAGTCAATCTCCGAAGCCGTATAAACAGCAGAATGAGGTGAAGACCATCGCTCCCGGAACAAGCTCCACTTCCATCTGTCCGGAGCTGGCGGAGGCCCCTCGACATGAGTCGGTGAAGGAGAGAAAATGCTCCTTTCCCCCAGATCGTAGCAGGCCGAACCTTCCCCAAGAACATCCACTGTGGGAAGTAAAGGGTCAGGACTTGTAGAGCCAAGACAACCATGAATCGATTTGACCCAGAGGATATGTTGATAGAGCAAATAAGCCCCCTCACTAGTCAATATTTGGCTTATCTTACCAGCGGAAGTGTAGAGGCTGAGGCTCGCCTACAGCCACCGCAGCCTCTTCACCAGCAGCCTCCGAGTCGAATACAATAGGCTCCTCCGCCCCGGCACCCTCGGGAGGGGATGCGACGAGATCGGCGTCGCCTTGCTAAAATTCAGCAATCTCGAAGACAGGCCCGAGGGAACCTTCGTCACCCCGGACCGGGGCCTCATCAACTTGGGAGTCCTCAGCCGCCGCCGAGAGAGCCCCCGCAGAAAGGACCGCGGCACACATGCCACTAATCAAAGCAACAAAGGCCGGATCAACCTCAGGAGTGGCAGACGGTTCACGAGAGCCCGGTTCGTCAGACACCTACAAAGAAAAATGATTAGGTCATATCCCAAGAGAAAGAAAACCACAACAAGGATATGGCTCCAACTTAGTCTTACCTCCGGAACATCATTAGCATTTTCACCCCTCTCCGTAATAAGTAGCCTACGAGGTCTGACCGCAGCTTTTTTTACGAAAATGGTCACTCCTCCTCGTCAGTAGACTCACGCCTGCCTCACTTACGCAAGGGACCAGGCACGGCAGGCGGTGGTTCTACCCTCACCACCTCTGGTACAGATGGCAACTGATCTACCACCTCATCTAATACGACCGACGGTTGATCCGTCATCATCCCATCTGCCATGATGGGCGGCTGATCCACCGCTACTTCACCACCAGAAGAGAGAGTCCTCATCGTCCGTTCGTTGTTTCCCTCAACTGTGTCAAAGGACTCGAAATCGGGTGCAGAAACCCTATTCACCCCTTTCTTCTTTGCCTTCGACACCGTAGCCCTCTCCGCCAAACGAGTGCCTACGATGAAGCTAGTCCTCGGGTCAAAATCGACGGGAGGCTGGCTCGGCACAACATGGTATAAGGCCGCCATATGCAAGATTTCCTCTGGCACGTTTACTGCAGGTACTGAGAAACTAGTTCGAGTATGACAAGTGTCATAGTAGCTCCATGCCCTAATACCATCAAGGATGCTACCCTCAAATCCCAGGCAGGAGCTGGGACGCCCAAGGAATAGTTGATTGTACCCAAATTGACGGGCAAACCTACTGGGCAAGTAGGGCTCCAGGTATACAGTGTTGCGGTTGCGATAAACTAAATGCGTCGGGCGAATGTTACGCAACCAGAAACGCATCTTCTCAGGTAAGAAATGAGGAGATCCAACGCCATCAACATAGACACTCCTCACTTCTTGGTCGGTAAAACGGGGAACGGACACAAAGAAATCATATCCGTCCACCCTCGCCAGCATCCTCCGACACGCCGGCATAGTACTATATTCCCAAGGCTGATGGTGATACCTGAAAAGAAAAGTGTCGTCGTCCGTAACACCGTCTCCCGTCCCAGGCCTCATCAAAGATCGATAATGCAACAACAACCACCCCAGTAGGTAATGATAAGGCAGCTCTATACGTTCAAAGTCCATCACCACGTCACGAGCGATGACCTTGGACGAGAAGGTACGGAGACCATGATGAATGCTGCACACCATAGCGGAAAGAAGAGCCAGCCTGACCCCAAAGGCCAACTTCACAGCAGGAAGAATAAAGTGATGGCTGATCCTCTCGAAGGAACCTGCCCCTCCTGAGACCACATAATTGTGCAGCCACACCATTAAAAACCCTGCCAAGAGTGCCTTCTCTGACAGCCGCCGAGTACCATAATAAAAATAGATAAAGGAGTCAATCTGGCTCCCAAACTTGTCACTCTTGGACTTTGACTTCTTAGCAGTCGACACCAAGCCTTCTACTTCCTAGGAGTTTGACGATCTCGAAAAATAACTCGGCCGGCAGCACTGAATTTGAAAAGATAGGAGACCCAAGAGGTAGTATAGGGAGCGTCCCCTTCCGAGCTACCATCTTTCTTGATAGCCGTTTGGTGACAGGTACTATGGTGACATAACAGTTCTCGGTATACAGCGACGAAGCCTGGGAATCGTCGATCTAGATCCTGGAACTCTTCGTTCATTGGAGTGTACACTTCAAAGGCTCATCTACCCAAGAAGCTTGGAGACAGTATACATTTCATGGAGAGCGAGCCCCAACTCCCCTACAGGTGTGAAGAAAGTTCCTGTCCGATGGTTATACATCTCCAGAAGGGCCATGAACAACGGCTTATTAATGGGCAGCCCGTGGCTGGTACCCCGGATAGCATCATAAAGATTGACTTCTCGCAAAAATGCCTCATATTTCTGCAGAATCTACGAGGCCAGGTTAGCCACGAGGGAATGGGGTTTAGCCAGCTCGGCAGTGCCAATCTGCCAATAGGATAAGACCCTTTTCGAGCAAGCTGGCTCAGAAAAGTATCAGCCTGAGAAAATAAGAAATTAGGACCGGGTGTGTTGATGAAGGTACCCGGAACTAACCCCATCACAGATCGACTGGCCGGATCCTTGATCGTGCGTACTGACCCAGTAGTTTTATTGTAACGGATGTTACCCACGAACATCCCCGGTCTGGTTGGAGTTAGGGGGTCTGTCATCTGCCTGTCCAAAAAGATCATGTTGAACCACGCAAAAGGGAAATGACGCTTCATAATGCGGATATGAATTGGCATCCCGTCCAGATTAAAATCCCAACTCTCGAAATATCCAGCAATCGGGAGTTTTTTATGATCAACGCATCCCAAAGAGGAAGACCGGCCTCAGATGCTTCCTATTTAGCTTCCCGGAGCTCATCATGTCATTAAGGAATTGGAAAGATTGAACCCTGATAACATTCAGTCGCTCCAAAGGCTCATTAACAAGGAGCTGCTCTGACACTTGACGGACTAAATCATCCCGTCGCACATCCATGGCAAGTTGATTCGAGCCAACCAGAAGTTTTCCTGCAGGATTTACTGGCAGATTCACTGAAGATAGACGAAAGAAATAAGATTGGAAGATAGTCAAAACAAGAAGCATTTGAAAGATCATTTAAGTCTACGCAGCTCGGGTTGTCACAGCCTCCTGCGGCTCAAAACCAGATGAGTCTATGCGGTTCTGTTCATCATAGCCTTATGCGGCTCCGAGTCAGACGAGCCCATACAAATCAAGTTCAGATGCTTATGAAGCTTCTGCGGTTTGGGTTCAGAAGGGCTTATGCGGTTCAAGGTTCACATGGACTCAACAGACGAACCTAGGCGTTGATGCGGCTCGGATTCAGGTGAGACTATACGGTTCAAAGTCCACGTGGACTCATGCGACCCTGAACAGACATACTCATGCTGTTCAAGTTAAGTACGCTTATGCGATCCAGATTCATATGAGCTGATACGGCTACAAGCGGATGAGCTTATGCAGTTCAAAAGTGAACTACGCTCATGAGGCCCAAACCGAAAATATATATGCGGTTCAGATCGAGTATGACAAGCCCATGCGCGCTCTGGACGAAGTGCTTATACGGTCATATCGACAAGCCTCGTACATGCGGCTTGTGCATAAATTATGCAACAGAGCCATGGCAGTTAGGGTTCTAAGGCAACGCCCTTACCAGCAATAGATGGATGAACTTCGGGAACAGAGTGAACAGCGACCGGCAGGAGTGGCCACGTTCGTCGCCGCAGTCGCCGCAGAAGCGATCGCCTTGCCCTTCACAGCCTTCGACACAGCAACCTTCTTGGGAGCCATAGATGCTTGGGAGAGAAAGGAGTTAGAACAGCAAAAGATCGAAGAGAGCAAAGGAGATTCCCCAGAACGAAAGTGTTCCTATTTATAGACAAGGAAGGAACGCCTCTATCCGTGTACAATATGATGACCTACTCTTCGGTCATCGAGGCAAAACGGTTGAATAATAGCCTGACTCTTGGGATCCTGGCCCAAAAAGCGGCTCTTAAAATCTGACAGCAAATCAAGAGCATTAAATACAGAAGATTCACAGAAGATTTGCATACGTGGCAAGAAACTCATGTGGCCAAACAGCCCATGCGATTCAGAGAGTTATGCGGCTGAGGTAATCATGCGGCTAGACAAATCCATACGGCTCTCGCATAACCATGCTTCTTATTCAAAGTATTTCAATTTTGCAAATTGAAAACTTTGAAGGGGGTCTTGTAGAAGCATGAAAAAGAAGAGAAAAATGATCCATGCGGCTAAGGAGCCTATGCGGCTCGAAGGGCCCATGCGGCTCAGGAGTCCCATGCGGCTCAAACACATAGGCAACTCGAGTAAACTCCATGCGGCCCACAGAGAGAGGCCACGTGGCCTTCAAAGCAGCTGTGTCAACGTCTGGACGCATTTAATGCTCTACGGCTGAAAGACCTGACAGATGCAACCCTGACATAAAGTAATCAGGATGACTGACACAAGAGCACTACCTTCCTAGGGAACTGGAGAAAATCTTCGCAGACGTGGCACTGTCCACCAAGCTTCGAGGCAAGTCTATGCGGCCAGACTAGACGAGTTCATGTGGCCAATGCAGAGAAACCTATGCGGTTCAACCATGAAGGTCCCCATGCGGCTCGGCCATGAAGACTCTCATACAGCTCGGCCATGAAGACCCCCATGCGGCTCGGTCATAAATATATTCATGCGGCTCGGTCATGACAACCTTCATGCGGTTCGAGTATAGACTATTCATGCGGCTCGGTCATGAAATCTTTCATACGGCTCGGTCATGACGACCTTCATGCGGCCCAAATATGAACACTCCTCATGCAGCTCAACAATGATGACAGGGCACGTGTCCTAAAGATAATCAAATTTTGGGTCAGATCCCAATAATTTGGGACACGTGGCAAGAGAATGAATTAAATTGATTCATTTAGATTTGCGGACATCAGCAAATCATCATGATGGGGATTTATTGCAATCAACATTAATTACTGACATGATTTGGCATAATCCTCATTAATGGCCCGAATCCTTCACGCTCAAGATTAATGGCCCAGATTGATCATTTACCAGGCCGTCGCCACTTTGAGAATAGGCAATCTTTGCAAACCCTAATGATGCCCCCCACTATTATAAATAGCAAGGTGCCATTCCCTTGCAAAAGAGTGGCTTTCTCCTAACAATCAGAGAGAAAATACACAGAGATCAATCCAGAGAGAGAAGCCAGAAGAGCAATACGAGGAGAGCAAGAAGAGCATTTCTTCGTCAACGCCAAGCATCTCGTCACAGGAGCCAAGCTACGTCCGATCGTCCAAGGAGTAAGGCAGAGCTGCCGTCGCTTTTTCGAGTCTCTACTCACCCCCAGAATCAAAAATAAACAATTACGTAGATTGCTATACCTAGGTTTTCGTCCCTAGGCTTTCTTTGTACAAGCGAGTTTGTAACGTGAAGTAAAAGTCCAGTCCTCCCATAAAACTGTTCTGCTCTTTTATATTTCATGGCAAACAACGATGTTATCCCCTCAGGAGCATCGGATACCATGTCATGTATGTTTCACTTTCATCATGTATTCCTATGCTTTTACCATTCATGTGTACTCTTATGATTCATGTACTCTCATATTCACAGAGCCCCCATATTTATATTCATGTGTACCCATTTATGGGCTCTCATATAAAATCATGTACAATAACATAACTTGAATGGATCCTTGTGTATTGATTGGGGATGAGGAGTAAAAATAGTCATGTGGACATTTCCAGAGTAGTATAGCCGTGTACAACCTCTCATATTTATTAACAAACCGTTCACATGTCTATCTTGTACTCTAAATCACTAGTTCACTGTAGCTCTTTACTTATAGTAGATATTTTTTACAGTCTTCACTTTTACTTCATGTATATTCTTTAGCATTTCATGTATCTTACTCTATTGCCTGTATTATATTCTGTCATGATATGAACTGTGTGAGATGTACTGTGCTCGCTTCCGTCCTGACTGGACCTGTTGAAAATATTACATGACCTTGAGGAGTTCTGTCCCACATACTATGGAGCAGGCCTAGATGACACATGTGAGCTAGACTCCCAGGAGGACCCAGCACTTGCAGATGATATTACCCAAGTAGTCTAGGCTAGTTAGCTAGACTAGTATCTTATTTATCATCATGTCTTGTTGGATACACTTGTACTTATTTGGGGATTTGTTATTCTGGATATTGTGGAGTTGTTTATCTTAGACATTTAGTTCTCTCTCTTAACTTGTATTCATCTGTGGATTCTGTTGTCATTATCTATCTATCTTATAATACTTTCTACCTTAGTTGTGATTGAGTTATACTTTATATTATTCCTCCATTCGAAGAGTATAACTGTATAGGTACCTTATAACTGTTAGATGTATGTGACCTAGGACAGCGTTCTACCGCCGACACTATTGCGTAGGCTGGACGTAAGCACTTCTCGTGCCCCTATACTGGGTGCAGGTCGTGACAGGTCAACATCCACGATCAATCATGAGCCGAGGCATGTGGCCACGTCAGTCTCTATGAGCAATCGTGCATCGAAGCATACGGCCATGATCTACCCACGATCTACCCACGATCATGCAGTCTCTATGCGCCTATACCCTATGCTCCCAAAGGAATACTATGCGTCCACAGTAAATTAGTATATTTTTTACCTGTGTGCGCATAACAGTCTTTTCAGTGTAAAACGACTATAAATAGAGGACATATGCCTCTACAAAAGGACAGAGAACATAGAGCCTTTATGAGCCAAGTTGCTGCCCTTCTTGCCAATGAGCCAAGAGTTAGCAATTTTCTTAGGTTTTTTTCTACTTTTGTAAATCGGAGTGTCAACGGAGTAAAAGAGCAATTGTCGTTCGATCTCCATCGTCCCTTTTTCCACAATTCTTTTTGTACTCGAGGATTGTCAGTGCAGGATCTCTTAGGTGTACTCGATTTGTAATGCTTTGCGCTAATAAGAAAAGACAGTGATTCTTCTATTTTTTGTAAGTATCTACAAAATGGCGACTCTGCTAGGGACTACCTTTTCCTCTGATAAAAAAGTGGTGACGCAATCCGATACTACTAAGGTGGGGAGTACTCAGAAGACGTTGATCGTAAGGTTCGATCAGCAAGTGTTCGAAGAAATGCTATCGAGGGATGGCTCTACTCCCTCAAAATCAGTAAAGCGAAACAAGTCTCACAAGACTTGGCTTCCGAAGGCTCGTGCTGCATATCCTACCAGTACTGTAGAAGATGTGCAACAAAAGAACTCTGTCACGTGGAGCACATAGACCTTCTACGTTGGCGCATAGAGCTCCCCTATGGACGTATAGCTCTGCTACAGAGGCTTTTGATGCGAAGAAGGCGCATGTTGTCCATGGCTCTACTAGACCGGCGACTCTCCTGAACAACAAATAATAGAGTGTCAGCACTCGAGACTCGGCAAAGGAAAATAATACGATGCCAAGAATCGAAGTGCTCGACACTCTGGGCAAACTCAGCGAAGCTTGCAAACGAAGAAGGCAAAACTGGGGAAAAACGTTGATGTTTCCAAAGTATGGGCCCAGGGCTATGCGCCCAAAGGAGTATGTGGGCGCATGATTCTGGTCATAAGGCTTATGTCTTCCATAGAATTTTGCACCCATACGCCCAGGCTCTTGACCCCTTCTATATGCCCACAGCTAGGAGGGCCAAGCGTGCTGCCAGATTTCTTGGGAAGCATACGCCCAAAGGCATGCCCCAGGGCCTATGTGCCGCAGCAAAAAGACAGACCCCAATGCGTATAGCACAAGGCTGTCTTCAAGGTTATTACAGAACTTAGGTACAGGGGTTGCCCCTGCACACGAACTAAGTCCAGATGTGCCAATTTCCCTTACAAACCCATATGCAAAGCTTGGCAATGCATGTGAAATGGGTTCTAAGGCGAAGCTCCTTCTGTCGATTTATGCGACATAATAACTCACAAGCGTAAAGCGAGGGAGATCATTACTACGATGTGCCTCTACCGGAGCACCCATGTACTAGTTTGTTATCAACTATTGTTGCTATAAAACAATGAAAGTTCCTCCAAGCCAGTCCGTGTTTCGACGACTGTATTGTTCTGATGATAAAACACCACTATGTGTTTCATCAAACATTGTTTCGTGGGGTCCTCCCTATGGAAGCCCCAATCAAAGAAGGTGGATCACTAATCCAACTTTTTCTTCTAGTACTGTAAATAGGAGAAGAAGAAGTCTACCAGCAAACAGCCAGCGAGCTGCTTCACTTGAAGGAGTCTATATGGGTACTCGGTTAAGGACAAGATCCCTTATAGATGGCGAGGACTCTGAAGCTGGAGGTGTTGTTCCCTCAAAATCTCAAACTGGGGTAGTACTCCCTCAGAATCTGAAGCAAACAATCTCCACGTGGGGGTACGTAGCCTTCCAGATGATGATGATCTCTTCGAGTCTGACGGTGACTATCGACCTCCCTGTAAGAAGACGAAGGCCTTCTCAACTCTGTGACAGACAGTATCAGCGCCAACTGTACTGTTCATCCTCGCATGCTATCAGCGTACATGGCAGAGGAAAGAAAAACCTGAAGCCAGGGATCAAACCTGCAAGCTGTTGGAGAACCTTGAAGTAGCATTTGCCAAGATTACTGATATGCTTACCAGCATCATGGCTTTCCAAACTGCTGGTGTTGCTCCCCCACTTTAACCAAATGTCTCAGCACACGATAGCCCGGTTCGTAGCAACAACCCTTCTTTACTACAAAGGGAGGACCATTCCGTTGCACCTCCTCTAAATCTCGTAAATGCTGGGGGTGGTCCTTCGTCGACAGCACTTGACAACCGTACAGCAGCCATTTCTCAATCTGCTCAATCAGCAGGATGTAATTGATTCTCTTGTTGCCCGTATCGATACCATCTCACACAAAGACGAGCTTCAAAAGATAGGATACCTCAACCTTATCCTCCTGAATGGGAGAATGCCACTTGCCCTCCTAACTATAAGCTATTGACGCTAAATTTGTTTGACGGGATGACTTCTCCTCGCCAGAACATGACATACTTCAACACATAGACGCTGCACTTACCAAGAGACGATGCGTTCTTGTCAAAGCTATTTATCAGCACCTTGCAGGGAGTAGCTTTTGAATGGTTCTGCAGTCTGCCTGACAGTTGTATTAACTCCTTCAAAGACTTAGAGAGGCTATACCTCAATAGGTTTTACGAGAGTGGCAAGCATGTTAGTATGTCCACCGTCATCGAGACCATGCAGAGGAAAAGTGAGACAGTTATTGCTTTTATCGAACGCTTCAGGCGATTAGCCTTGAAGATGCCCTTCGGTATACCAGACTCGGAGCTTATGGATACTTGTCGGCATAACTTCCTTCCTACAGTAAAGTTCTGTCTGGGTATACATAAGTATGATATATGGCCCGCTTTCATCGGGGTCGCTGATGCTGCTGAAAATGACATGCCTAATCTGGAACTACTGGGGTTGAAGACACCCAAATCTGAAGACAAAGGTAAGCACCCCTAAACTATCCCTATCCGTGGGGGTAAAGGAAAAGAAGTCTTGAAGGTTGATAATTCCAAAGGAGCTCCCTTTCTCAGAGTGCTTCTGACATACCCAAGGAGACTTTCTCCTTTGACGAGGATGACGTTATTACCATTTTCAACACGTTAATGAAGGGTAATTAAACTGGTATTGCCTCCACCACGACGTCCTGAAGAGGCAAGCTGACTCAGCGACCCCAAGTACTGTCTCTATCATCAGTACGTGCACCATTCTACCAAGGATTGCATCATCTTGAAGAGGAGGATATAACAGCTCATCGGTAGCCAAGTTATCAACCTCGAAGCTGAAGACAAGGTCGTGTCTTCTAACATGATCTCTCTTCAATTTGGTGACTTTCCTTCTATAAAAGTTCCATACGGCGTAGTTCCAATTCCTAAGGGAATAATGGAAGTCGTCAACCTGCCGCCAGTTCGTGATTCAACATCTACTCTGGTGCCACTCACGACGGAGCGTGGTGAGATTATGTTGGTCCATCCCGACCTTATGCAAGAAATGAAGCAGGAGGTAGTATCTTCCAAAGAATAGAGGGGCAAGAAATATAAGCCATGCCATATGGTGTCTTCTCCTATTTATTAATTCTTATATGGTGAGACACGATCCGACAAGACTTACCTGCGGACTTATGACCCCGTATAAGAGGACATAATGCCTTCTCAAGCTCCTGTTGCCCCTACAAGTTCAGAAGCTGGTTCGTCTAAGTCCTCAACTGCCAACAAAGCTAAGCAGAAAGAGACGCGATTTGACAAATCTCTGAAGTCGCCAGCTCCCGAAGGCATGGATCGGCCTTACAACTTTGATATACTGGCAAAACTGGCCAATACACTACCAGATTGTCATTGTTCGATCTACTATGGCTCTCTAAAGAGACACGTAAAGCTTTAAGTGAGGCATTACTACATGCCAACTCTTATCTCGCTGAAGTCAAAGCTCCCGCTGAAGATCCGGTCTTTTGTCCTCATTGCCATAACACTATGAAAGTGGTTCCAACATCACCTTTTCACAAGAGGACATGCTACTAAAAAATAATTGTCATGATAGACCTCTGTACTATACAGGGTATATCGGGGCGATTAAGGTAGATCGGATGCATATCGATCTAGGTTCCTCCCTCAGCATCATTTCTAGAAGTTTACTCCAAATTCTAGGGATCCTTTTGCACAAGCTGTCTGCAACCAATGCAACTATCATGGCTTTCAATGCTGGAAGAAGTCACCCTCTAGGCAAGATTCGTCTTAAGTGCCAGATTGGTGATCTCCGGACAGAGGTTGCTTTCTATGTAATCGATGCCAATGTGTCCTACAATGTCTTGTTATGACATTTTTGGATACACGAGAACATGATTGTTCCTTCTACCCTTCACCAGTGCTTTAAGTACGTCAACAGTAAGGGCATCATGAAGACAGAATTTGTTGATGTCGATCCTTTCAAGGGTATTGAATCTTACTATGGAGATTCGGTACTCTGTCAATCTCAGCCTCCCAAGGATGACGGCAACGAAGCTGACGATGAAGCTGAAGTTAATTCATCCGCCAGTGACGGTCTCCTGGTTATCCGAGTCAAAGGACATACTACTCCACAAAGTACTTTAAAGCCTCTCACAATTCGGGTAAAAAAGAAGCGTCCTGATGTTGCTGCACCATTGACCATCACTCACCGCAAAACAACTCAAGTGAAACCTGCTGAAGCCCATCCTCCCAATCCTGATGAGTTACCCTACGTAGTGAACTTGACCAAGTCTGTGACTCCTGTCCCGGATGATGACGACCTTAATGAGTATATTAATACTCAAAATAATGTACCTTCAGTAGATGATGTTATCCCTGAAGAAGAACTTGCATATTTTCTGAGTAAAGGTTTATTTTTGAATTACTCTGATGTCTACCAGTCTGTAAACCAGTACGTAGATACATTGTATGACTTAGAGCATGGCATAAGATAACATCTCTGCATGCGGTCACGATATCCCGTCTGCGGGAAACAGTCTAGCAGAGGATATCCACTACTTTATTATTTCAGCGAGAAAGAAGGATGAAGAACTAATCATCTTCGGTCCAATAATTGGCGAAAGAAAGTTCATTCAAGACTTTACTACTCCCAATTACAACGCCGAAGTTGACTATGATTCAGGCACAATACAGCTTTACCGATATAGTTAACAGGCCAAGAATATCATTCAGAACATGGTATATGATTTAAAAAGTGACCAGGGACTAAACCCACGGTAAAGGACGACGATTGCCAATATGTCACTTTGCTCCTCCCGGCAAACTCGAGAACTATTATCAATGAAACGGTGTTTGTTTAGTTTATGTTACTCCTCCAACAACTCCTGAAGGATCAGACATTGAAGTTGATCATTGTTTCCATTCTTCTGATTCCTGCCTCTGGGATTCAGACTCCAGCATTGGAGACATGTTCAAAGCAACGATATCCGTCAACATGGTGTCAGTTGACCAAATTGCATAAGATGTTCAATCAATCGAGCTCGACCAATGGGCTCAAAAGATGGGCACCAGGTGGAAGTTATGTTTCGAACAACGTGAACCACCTACTGAAGATGAAGTCGTCCAAGTTAATTTAGGAGATGAATTATCTCCTAAGCCAATCTTTATCAGTAAAAGTCTGTCTGGTGAAGAACGACAATCTCTTATACAACTTATAAGAGAATATATCAACGTCTTTGCATGGAGCTATGAATACATGCAAGGCTTAGATCCTAAAGTTGCTACACATCACCTAAATATCTCGTCTAAAGCTAAGCCAGTGAAGCAGCAGCAGTGGCGGGTCCGACCAGATATCATGGAGGCCATCGAAAGTGATGTCAAAAAGTTATTTCAAGTAGTTTAATTCGCGAAGAGCAACACCCTAACTGGGTAGCTAATATGTTCCGGTCATGAAAAAGAATGGTAAAGTTTGAGTCTATATCGATTATCATGATTTGAACTCTGTATGCCCAAAAGATGAGTTCTCTCTACCGATCACCGACGTAATAATCGATAATACTTATGGCTTTGAGTGAATGTCCTTTATGAATGGGTTCTCAGGCTACAACCAGATCAAGATGTTCTCCGATGATGAGAAACATACATCTTTTCGAACACCGTTGGGGGTATACTGCTATATGTTGATGTCCTTCGGATTAAAAAATGCGGGTGCAACATACCAGCAAGCTATGAACACATTTTTTGCGATCATTTGCACAAAACAGTAGAATGCTATGTAGATGATATTACAGTTAAAAGTCGTCTCAAGGGCAACCACCTCCAAGACTTGAGAACGGTGTTCGAACTGATGCGTACACACCAACTCAAGATTAATCCAACCAAGTCTTTTCTGGGAGTCTTCAGGGGCAAGTTCCTTGGTTTTGTTATCACTTCAAAGGGTAATCTTGACCCGGAGAAGGTTAAAGCTATCCTCGATATGCGTCCTCCAAGAAATCTCAAAGAGCTACGCGGACTCCAAGGAAGGTTAGCCTACATCAGACGATTCATTTCAAATCTTTCTGGAAGGTGTCAACCGTTTACTCAGCTCATAAAGAAAGGAGTATCTTTCGTCTGGACTAAATAATATCAGCGTGCATTTAACGACATCAATAAGTATCTCACAAGCCCCCCAGTGTTGGTCGCTCCGATAGTTGGAAAGCCTTTCTTCTTATATGTTTGTGCTATGGATCATTTTTGGTACCCTATTAGCTCAGAAGAATGAAGGCGGTCATGAACAAGCAATCTATTACCTCAGACGCACGATGGTTGGTACTGAATACAGATACATGCCTGTTGAAAAGGAATGTCTTGTACTGGTATTTGCTATCCAGAAGACACGTTACTATGTGTCTGGACAAACTATCTATATCATATCTAGAGTTAATCCTCTCAGATTACTCATGACTAAATCAGGTTCTCTTAATTCCCGTTTAGCTACATGGGCAATGCTGTTGACTCCATACGATATATTGTTCGTTCCTCAGAAGGCAGTAAAAGGCCAAGCATTAGCTAACTTCTTAGCAGCTCATCTAGTGCCAGAATCTTCCAAACTCTATGATGAAATCCTAGATGAAGTGGTTGAGTCTAACACTGTAACTGAAGAAATCTCCTTTTGGCAAATTTTCTTTGATGGTGCATTAAGAACAAACCTAAAGGAAATATTGTGGCCGAAGTAGGGATCGTGCTTGTTTCGCCCGATCATCTGGTTATACACCGTGCATATTCTCTCGTGGAGCCTTGCACCAACAATGTGGCCGAATATAATGCCCTACTAATTGGCCTTCAACTGCAAAACAACTGGGAGTTGACTATCTTGAAGCCTATGGTGATTCTAACACTACAATAAATTTTGCTTATAGTGACTATAGTCAGTGACTGAATGAGTATTCAGTCACTAGTAGAAAATTAATTATGACGCATTAAGGAAAAAGTTACTAACTATTTCCGACGGAATGAATACTTAATAATGACGAACTGTATGGTCACATAATTTTTTTAATAACTAATGAGATAATAGGTGAATAAAATTCTAGCTATTTTATGGAAAATATTAGGGACTCCTAAATCAGTCACTAATAAAAAATATGTATATACTAAATAAATTTAAAAATAATAATAATTTAATAACCGTAAAGATTTACTGGACTTAATTAGCGGATGAGATTGAAAAGTAGGCGTTCTTTTTTTTCTTCCAATACTTTTGCTCACCCGCCTCTATTTATTCTCTCCCAATATTTACTCTCCCGCGCCTCCCTTGTTCTCTCCCAATATTTTCTCTCCCCCAATATTTTCTCTCCCGCCTCCATTTCCCTCTTTTTATTGAAAAGTAGGCGTCACCCCTCTCTTTCTTCTTCTTCTTCTTCTTCTTCTTCTTCTCTTCTTCTCTTCTTGCCTCTGCTCCTCTCTTGGTCAGCCGATTGGGTCATCGGTTAGTGGTATTTCTTCTCTCCTCCTACTCTAGGTCAGCGAATTTGCTCCTCTTCTTCCCTATTTTTTGGTTTTGTTTTACATCTTCTCCATCAGGTGATTTCTCATCCAGGGAGGAGATTCCACCGATCATTGCTGGTACATTTAAAATCCCTAACCCTAATTTTTTTGTATTTTAAATTTTTTTGTGTTTTATTTCCGTAGGATTTTCTCTCCCATGCTCGATCATTTTCTTTGCCTTTTAAATCCATTTTAGAATTATTATTTTTAAGGGGTTAATGATTTCTTAGTTTGTGCAATATAGTGGTGTGGTAGAATACTCTGGAGGATCAATTTTTGGGGTTCAATGTAAGTCAATTATAAGAAAGTTTTTGAATTTATTTATTTGTGTGTGTTTGAACAGAAATCACATCTTCAGCGGCATTGGTCTTCAAATTTATGCACATGGTTTGTAAGAAAGAAAGACAACTCTACTTAAATTTTAAAAGTAATACGTTATGGGACTTTGTAATATTACAAACACCAGTAATCTTATAAAATTTGGATTCATCACTTCTAAAATTTTACAAATATTCAAGTATGTGAATTAATAAAAAAGCCCAATCCCATTGTTTAGTTTCTTTCCACTTTAACATAGCAATAAATAGCACAATCCTATTGATCTCCTTCAACTTGGTTGTTTCCGCCAAGTCGTACTATTGTCTGTAATCATTGGCTCTATTCGCCATTGCTGACTGGTTTGAACATGAGTGTTATAAGAAATTTTGATAAAATGAAAGGACACATTAATTCTAAAATTTTATAAATATTCTAGTATCTGAACTTACAAAAAAAAGTTTATTATACTATTTTCTATCTAGTTTACATTTTTATTACTGAATAATGGATCAAACAAGAACAAAAATAAAGGGATAAAAGGAAATGACAAGGATCCAACTATATATTAGTTCTCGGCGATGATGAATCTTTACATGTTGTAACACCCAGTTTTCCAAATTAGAGTAATTTTGAATTTTTTTAATTATTATTATTATTTATTGATAATTATTTCATATTATGATTTATGGTGATTTTTAATCATTTTTAAACTATTTAAAAATTATGACTTGTGATTTGGTGTTTTGCTAGTGTAACCCTAGAGATAGTGATCTAGAGCCTAGCCATGTGATTAGGGTATTTCATTTATCATTTTTAGCTTGAGGGTATTTTTGTCATTTCTGGGTTTATTTGATTTTAATACTATTTATTTGAATTTATGGAAATTTTTAGGAATTATTTTGGATGATGGTTGATTAGGTTGACTTGACTAGCATTGACTTTGGTAGACTAGTCTAGAAGCTAACCCTAATTGTGACTGCCTTGGTTAGGTTAAGTAACCCTAGTCTAACTAGAGTTAACCCATGATTTAGTCTTTTAGACTTGAGTTAGAATAGAGAGGGCTAAGTCATAAGTCATGACTTATGGTTTTGAGACCAATAGATAATCACTTAGGCCCAAAGCTTGTGAATTTGGCCCAAGCCCATTAGCCAACCTAAAACCTAACCCTAACCCTAGCTTGGCTGGCAACATTGGGAACCCTACCCCTATTTATACTCTCTTCCATTTAGGGCTAGCCTCTTTTAGGAAAGATCACAAGTTGGAAGAAGAGGTAAATCCCATCTTTAGAAATTCCTAGAAAATCCATTTCAACTCCTTTTTAATCCAAACAAATTGCAATAGGTTCTAATTACTGTGTTCTTGCTGTTTGTGGAGGTTTTTCTCAGTTTATGTACAATTTGGTGAAGTTGGGAAGCAAGAAGAACCCCCTTCTTTAGAGCTTTTGAGGTGATTGATACCTATAGGTAAATCCCTAAAACTCTATTATAGTTGATGTTATTTTTGCATTTTAGCCTAGGCCTAGGAGTCCCCTAACTGTAGGAATCATTTCGTGTCTAGGTAGACTCATTTCGTGTCCGTATCGGACACGTATCCAATAGGATACCTGAGTGTTTGTGGAAATGTCACATAGGAATTAAATTTCATATTTTTGAAATGTAATTGTATGGATTTGAAGATCTAGGTGAGTGTATTAATTTTTGTGAAGGTGTCATGGTGTTTTGTGTCCTTATGTGTCATGAATTTCGTTTGGACACGCAGCACGAGCCCGTAGGTCGTGTCCTGTATCTTGGGGGGTATATCTCGGGACACAGGACACGTCGTGTCCTGAATTTTTGTAGGATTCATGGGGCATTGTCTGCGACCATGCTCCAAAATTTGGAGCATCTCGGGAGTACACGTGGAGAAAACACACCCGCACTGGCCGTACGCTGTCACGCACAGCGGCTGTACACGTACACAGACACGCACAAACTTGTGTTCGTGTCCTCTATAGACACGTAGTGGACGCGTGTCAGGATATCCCACGTGTAGCCATACCCTAGGCGACCACGTGGGTGTGTGCACGTGACACTAAGTGTCGTGTGTTGTGTCCTACACTCGTGTGCATGCATGCACGACACTGTGCAACACTGGGTGCACCCCACGTGTTTGCAATGTGTTGGACACGCCTGTGTCATGATTCTTAGACACGAAATGACTCTCAGGATACCTACACTTATGCTACATTATTTACCAACTCACCAATTGTGTTTTTGTTGATTAATTTAGGTCGAATTCTCGATTTCCTAAATGGACTGATACTCTAGTGTATCAGTATTTTAACTCACTGTTCTTCCTCTTGATTTACATTTTAATGTTATTTGTATCATGTAATTAATGTGATTAATTATGGTACATATTGATAACAAGATAGGGTTTGTTAAGGAATCATTTTGATGGCTTATTGATTTCGAATTCACTGAATTCTCAAATGGACTGATACCCCCTTAACTGAACTATTTTTCCTGAGTTTAATCTGATAATTAACTAATTTTTAATGATATTAATAATAGGGTTAGTTCACCTACATGTATCTAGGTTATTAGCCTACATTATATGGATCATATTAGACATTGAGTTGGCTTTCAATGTATGGACTGATACATTCGAATGGAATGATTTAATTCACATTGAAATCTGTCACAGAATTCTCAAAACTGAGAATTGAATTCATTCTTTAATACCTGAACTGATTTCCTCTCCTTAACTGAATTTTGAATGATTGATTTTCTTTTCTTACCTGAGATTGGTTCTCATGAATCTACACTCTCCATTATATTTTCCCTGTCACACTAAGGCACTGTTTTTTCCTAATGTTACTCTTACATGCTAAATTGAGTTCCTTTAGAACTGTTAACTTGATTCCCAGATTTTTTACTGATGATTGAAATGTTATTGCCATGACTAAATTCTCAGGTGTTTGTTAGCTCACTGTAACGGGTTTGATGTGTAGAAGGGGATTCGAATTGTTAGCTGTTAGTTAAGTTTTAAACTGTCATTATGGTTGGGTTTTTCCCCTGATTTGAAATGAACTGATTCCCTTTCCTTTTAAACTGAGAATCATGGATGTGTAGAAGAACTGTGTTTATCTGGGAATACTCGAATAGGCAATTTGAGTTATGATATACTAGAATTGGTTTTGTAATTTCCTGTCACACACACCTATAGCTAATTTCCTGTCACACACACACACCTATAGCTAATTTCCTGTCACACACAAACTGAAAACCAACACACACTGGAATGAACCCTGTACACAGGAACACATATGCACACATGACCCTCTCTTCTAACTAATCACACACACACAGTCCAAATCTGAGACTGACACACCATATCACACGACACACATACAAAAATCTCTAGACACAGAACTACCTACTGTCAATTAGACTATCAATGCACAAAACTGAGAACTTAACCATGTAGGCACACACACATGAGTAAAACTGAGACACATTGCACTGTTGAATAAACTGAATAACTGAGATGTCAGTTATTGACAAATAGAAGCATTGATTCACACACCCTCTATTCTATTTCCTGTCATGTTACTCCTGTCACACAAATCTGAGACTTGCCACTGTTTTCTCATACACTCATCCTTCCATACACTTTAGCCTACACACCAGTCACTCATGTTCACAGGGACCTACCTATATACATTCATGTTGTCCCCATTGAATGGTAGAGTAATGCTTCACATATTAATTCCCTATATGTACATAGCATGATAAGTTAAAATTCAGGACTTTGATTGTTGATTGGCTGATTCTATATGATGTGCCTTTGATGTGTGGTTGTATAGCTTGTATAGCCTTGGATTAGTATGTGTGAATGCTAGGGTAGACAAGGTTAGGCCTAGTGAGACTTCATTGAGTCTAGTTGACCTTGTTTGACCTAACTAGACTAGAGTTGACCTAATTTGACTGTTGGTTGACTAGAGTTCACCAAAGGTTGACTTAGCCTAGATTGACCCCAAATATCATGTAGATGCATTGTAGCAGTCTATTTCATTATTTTAGACATTTAGTGACTTGTATTGTTCTATAGGAGACAGACACCACTCCTCGGACAATAGATATTCTTCAGATACTCAGGATACAGGCGAGTATATTCTCTGATCATTTCATATCCTATTTAGAATTATTCTCTGCTTTAAATTACTTTACTTGATACTGTCACGTTGGTCACACGGATTAGTACTATATGGATCCTTTCTTGAGATGTTATCCCCTCAGGGAGCATCAGATACTACATGTTCTGTGTTTCACTTACATTGTGTATCACTATGCTTTATGGTTCATTGATCACTTGTGACATGTACTCTCATGATCACAGAGTCTTCATTGAATCACCCATTTATGGGCATTCCTAGAATCACCCATTTTTGGGCCTACCATGTACCCCTTGTGGGCCATTGCATGGATCATAACATAACCTGGCTGGATCCTTGTGTATTGATTGGGGGTACGGGGGAGTAGAAGTAGACATGTGAATAATATCCAAGTAGTATCTCATCTGATCACCTCCGTAGTGTCTCATCAGAATCTCCTATGCCATTCACATGTGTATATTGTACTCTGACTCACTAGCCACTGTTAGTTCTCTACTTATAGTAGATATTTCTATTACAGTTCTCTCTTGTTTACATTCTGTACTTTCTTCAGTTTTCTGTATCTTACTTTACTGCATGATTATATTTCTAACCTGCTATGAACTGTTGAGATGTATTGTGCTCGCTCCCGTCCTGACTGGACCTGTTGAAAATTTTACAGAGAATGATGAGGCTATGGTGTCTACCCTTATGGTGCAGCTTTAGACAACACTTGTGACTTGGACCCACATGCAGTAGAGGATCTGCCACCAGTGGTTTAGACTGCTAGCTTAGATTTTTACCTCGTCTTTCACAATGATACATTATTGTATATACTGGGAGTTGTTTTATCTTGTTGTTGTGGAGATGTTATCATAGACACTTGGACTTTTATTTGTTGTATCTCTGTGGATTCATTTCTTTCCTTATCTCTCTATCTTTTTATCGTATTCTACCTTAGATGTGATTGAGACTGTATTGCTATGTCACCTCCATTCGGAGTGTATAAACTGTACATGTACCCTTTATTGTTAGATGATTGACCTAGGACAGCGTTCTACTGCCGACACTGCGGCATAGGCTGGGCGTTGTTACGTATTCGCACCCTCACAGTGGGTGCGGGTCGTGACACATGTATCTCTAGCACCAAAGCAAATATGATCATCGTCTATATGAAATTTCGTATGAAAAAAGTTGTAGGGGTTTTTTTGTATAGTAATAGGAAGGACATACCATATAGAAAATTGGTATCAGTCATGTTAGCAAATCACATTATGAAGTTCTAATATTCAGTGAGTGTAATGGTTGATTAGCATATAGTTTTGTGTATGTAATCGAAGGTTTTTGAGAAACCTATGGATTTGTGTCAGCCCCATAAAGGTAGAGGGTGAGTGTATGGGTATCCGCAGGTAACTGCAGTAGGCTTAGCTGTAGTTTGGAGGCAAGGCAGGCTGTAGAATACGGGGAATTGAAGTGCAGGCAGCCGTTGTGCAGATGTATGTGTTCAGTCTTATACTAAATTGTAGGGCAGTATAGGGGTGTTCCTACAAATTATATGATAAGAGTTTAGCAAGGGTAGTAGACTGGGTGTTTATGCAGGATATGAGAGGAAATATAGGCAGATTAGCACATGTACAGTTTTTCACTGATAGCAGCAGTGCTGCAGACATCTTCCTGCAGGGGGCAGGGCTACTCGCAATGAGCAGTAGTTGTGTATTACAGTTTGTGTGTAGTCCTAGTGACAGAGTGTGTCTATGTATGTGTACATGTGTGTGTGTGTATGGCATTTTATGTTCAGAATGTATAATTCTGTAGGAACTAGATGAACAGTGAATATAGGTGTAGGGATAGGATGCAGTAGCAGTTAGTAGTATTTCTTGCACCTAAATGGGTTAAACAATTCCTTCATGAATGTTCTCTATATTGCTTGCACCTAAATGGGCTCAACAAAGAATTGATTCTTTGAGAAGAGATTTCTTTTAGAAAAAAGTTGTATTTTCTTTGAATTGTCTTGTCATGAAAATTGTTTGCAAAAGTAAAAAGGAAGGGACTTTACTTTTGCTACTAGGTAATCGAGTTAAGAATAGCATAAGCAGTACAATGTTCTTTTGTAACGCCCCAGTCCCAAAATACGTAGGACTAGGTACATCGACATGCCAGCTGTATACATACGAAGTATACTCCAATATATGAAAACCTCGTATGAATACATAAGCTGTAAAATGCAGTAGAACCATAATAACTAAATCTCATCCACTAGATAAATAAATGATATAAAAGCAACTTTGAATTTGTCATGTATACAATCGTTGGGCGGAGACAAAGTCCACTACCAACTATCTCAAGTAAAATGTACAAGAAGTGATCGATAAAATAACGAGACGAACCAAGCACAATCGTCTTCGAAAGAATGGAGAAGATCATCGCCTTGGCTAGAACACCTGCAAAATCACAGAAGCACACACACCTGGAGAGATAACCAGGTCCTCAGAGGGACGTAACAAGATACAAGAACAACATGCCATATGAACTGAATATAAATGCACCACAAAATAAGGATAAAGTAAAAGTGTCCAAACCATAACACAGCTCAATATCCCATCATCGAAACAGTAGGCTACCCCTACAACCAAACAAGGACAAGGGGTAACATACTACTTCGCGGTGTGACATTTTTCTATGCCATGATTGGAATATAAAATTTGCTAAGGTCTACTAACCTTTCTAGTAGGCAATTTAGAAGACATATCGATGTATGGGCAGGGTAAAGGCTGACTCCCCCAGGACAAGTAACAACTCACAACATGCACACGTCAAGTACCAATACTATCAGCCGGCATAACTCGAGGCTAGCGGCCCACGTGACCCATCAGTCCATATAGCTCGAGGCTAGTGACCCTCGCGACTCGACTACCGTAGTACGCAGTTACTACAATTTTTGGAATTGGGGTAGCCCATACATTTAACTGTCTTTTCCCTCCCAAGGACAATAACAAAAGGTAGTTCGCTAAGACTAGGTCCATATGCATATAAAAAGACAAGAAGGAAAAATAACTGAAGCAAAAATATAATGAACTAAAATAGCAAGTAATGGATCCAACTAAAAATAGATAATAAATATGCAGTAAATAATTAAATAAAGATGCATCTAATTATAAACAATAAATAAGGCAAGGTATCTTGCCTGAGGGTGGTGCGAGAAGCAGTAAAATCCAACAATCAGAATCGTCAACACGAAAGTCAAAATCCATAAGAAGCTTCGGATGCTGAAACAAACATCAAGAACGAGTTTGGAATAAAAGATATGCCTAGAAAACGCCTGTCCAAAAGTCAAATTCTGGAACAGAGGCAAAATCGTAATTTTGGGTCAAAACGATGTCCGCCGTTGGACCCGCTTTGCACCGAAATACGCACCAAAATCTACGGTCTCTAAAGTTGTCAAACTACATGTCTACAGATTTTTTGATGAGACGAACCCAACGGTTTGTCCAATTTTGGATTTCGGTGGGCTGTGCACAAAATCGTCCGTTGAGTGGAATTGTGGGCCCGCCAAAATAGCGTTCCGATCAACGGTCTCAGAATCGGACCAAACTTGGCCCACAGGACCATAAAAATATTTCGAGTCCAATGGCGCAAGTTTCATCGCGATATGATGAGTGTGCACAAAGTTGTGACTTAATTTGCAAAGGGTCGATACGGGGTATCTCGACGATATGTACTGATTTCGTCGCGCACATGCAACGAAATCGGGTTCCGTCAGTTCCCACGCGTCGACAACATCCATACGCGCCTTTCGATGCGTATAGTGCGCAACCACGTCGCCCGGTTTGTCGGGACGCACGCCGTATCGGGTGTTTTTCCACTTTTTTTAAAAATAGAATTTACAATTTTTCGGAAAACTTTAACAACGTGTAACTTTCTACATACTAGATAAAAAGTGAATCCAAAAGGTGCGTTACAATCTCGGTTATCAATTAGTTTTTATGAAAGTTTAATGGACAGCGAGAAAAGTGGCCGACAAGTTGGTGTTTCAAACAGTTTTTAATATTCAGAAAAGTGGGTTTTTCTCCAACTTCGTCTCGATTTTTCGAGCAAGTTGGATGGCCATGTCGGAATCTACTTGGGGATCTCGAAAGGGTCATGTGGGCTTTCTACACGAATTTACGGATCTAAAAATGGAATAGAATCGAGAGAGAAATCAAACGGAGAAGTTGGGTACCTTAAAGTGGGAATCTGTTGTGTTGTTGTGTTGTTTTTGATGGTTCCTTTGTCTTCTTCGCGAGCACGGCTTCGCCATGGTGCGCCCGAGCTTCGCCATGGTGTGGAAAGGAGGAAGGAGGTGGAAGAAATTTTTAGGGTTTAATATATATATATATATGTATATAAATATATATACATATATGGAGGGAGGGGGTTCGAACTAATGTAGCTAAAGGGGGTCGGCCTTTTGATTGGGCTCACAAGCACATCTATGTGCTGCTGCTCCTTTCTTGGGTGGGGGGACGGCTACATGATGTTGATGTGCTTATTACTTAAAGGAGGGGGGGGCGGCCAAAGCATGATGTCTCTTGCATTGGGTGGTCGGGTGGGGCCGACCACCCCTTTATGAATTTTTTTTTCTTTTCTTTTTCTTTCTCTTTACAAATAAACTTTTATAAAAACAAAAAGATATATATATATATATATATTTACATCTAAAATTCTAGTCTAACCCCATAATTCATGAAAATATATTTCATATATTTATAAATTCCTAAAATACCTTGTAGCATTTATTACACTATATATATAAAAATGTACTTAATATTGAAACCCTAATATTTTTAACTGAAATATAATTTCCAATTATTTTCTAAATAAGTAAATAATACATAAAAAGGAAATTATAAACAAGTATAAAATATTTTTTAAAAATAATCGAATATTACGACAAGTAAATTTAGAGGTGGACGACGCTAGTCAGGCACACGATGCCTCCCGTCGTACCACATTGTCTACTCAATGAGCGTAAAAATATAAATACGACTAGGACTTTATTTATTAATAAATATCATATAATAAAAAATTCAAGTAAATATAGAATAATAATAAAATCTTTTAAAATTCTGGGGGTTTACATCCTACCCAACTTACAAGAATTTCGTCCTCGAAATTTAGGATTAATAGGGTAGATAGGGTTGAGGGATAGGAAGAGTTAGTCAATACCAAAATGCAATTAAATTTTGGAGGAGGCAATAAAACGACGTTCAATACCACCATGCAATAGAAAATTGTGGAGTCGATATATACAAAATATCATGATTATGGAATTGAATAAGGGTTGCCAGTGAAGGTAGCAAAATTTCGATAATCCAATTTGGAGAGTACTAAGGAATTGAGTAGATCAAAGAGAATAATTTAGACATTTGGGAGATGTGGTTCCTAGAGAGAAACTGGAGACTAATCGCCTCGATTGAGAGTTTGATTTAAGTGAACGATTAGAATCATTCTCGAGTGCTCAAGAATAATTGGGAGGGCACGATAACAATTCTAGGGTTGAGAGATGAGGAGTAGTTAAAGACAAGGGTACAGCCACATTAGTCGGTCGGTGGCTATCTACATTTGTGTATAATTAACCGATTGGGCAACCAAAGATGATACCTTGAGTCTATCTTAGCAAGTACAGTGCCTTATCTTTCCAAAATAAGTAAAAGACGAGAACAACAAAGGTTTCAAAGACGGTGTTATATATTGAGTACGAATTACGGGGTTCATAGGCGGCAAAAATAATTCAAAAGAGAATTGCCAAGGCTATCGCGGATGAGACTCTAAGACAAGTTTACTATGTCTTCACCCACGTAGAATAATATGTGATAAGCGAACCAAAGTGTAATAGGTTGATCAGACCGTCATGCATCGGTTCTAATTAGACAATATGTTAGTGGGTGCACCCAATAAAATATGTCATGATCAAGCTCGAAAAAGATAAGCTTGCAAAACCAAGGATAATTTAGCAGCATCAGGTTGTTGAAATATAAGTAAGGGAGGTAATATCGAAGGAATTCAATTAGTCCAAGATCTTTTAACCTCAAGTCTCGTCCGAAGTTTGGGAGCTATACAGTTGTCCTAGTATTTCCTCATTTATGGCTTGGTAGACTAGATAAGGTAGGGTCCTCTGAATTTATAGTCTAAGTGAACTTACCAATATGGTTCATGAGGAAAAAAAGGTTTGCTAGGTGGTGAGGTATTCTACCCAACTTACAAAAGTTAAACTAATAGTATCATGGGATAATGGGTCAAGCAATCAAGATAAAGTACAAATTTAAGCATTTAAGAAATTTAGTAGAACACAATCACATATCGGGTCGAAAGAATTGAGTCGAGGTGGAATCCCTATCCAGGGTCGAAAAATATATTGGTGTCATGGTAAGGATTATAGTTTAGCCATTTTGATTAGAAGGTCATATCAAGAAAATAGTGTACAAGGAGACGTGTTTTAGTAGGACATGATACATCTACATGAAGGTGGACTTGTCTAGGTCTTACATATGAAATTTGTTGGAAGGAAAAGTGTAGTGTTGTACTCCAAATTTACAAGTCACGGTAGGGGACGCCAGAAGATCAAAAATAGAAAGTGGGAGTTCACGAGGTGATAATTAATGCACAAAATAAAGAAGATCAAGTTAAAGCGTGAAATAAAATTAATTAAAGAATCCATAAAAATAATTTAGAAACACAATTCCGGAGAAAAGATAGTCTCCTAGATGAATACAGTTAAGGAACCATTATCTCATTATTCAAATTGCAAATGGGTTAGAATGTCGCAATTAAAAGATCTAGAATTGAAGGAAGGTCGAGTAAGTCAAGGTGGAAATACAGTCACATAGTTTGGTAGATGACTAACAACTCTTGTGTATATACTACTATCATGGTCATGAGTGACATGGCAATTTAGTGTGGAGTACATCTATCTTATTAGAGCTATCTTGATGGCCTACCATTAAAATTTTAACCTAAGTTTCCTCTAAAAGTTTTAAAATTAAACTTTCAAAAATAAACCACCAAAATTTGTATTCACTCTAAGCCGTTAAAATTCATCATAAAAAATTTAAATCACTCTCAAAATCTCAAAGCAAAATTTTATCACGTTACTACTAGTCTTTTCCAAAGTTAACGTTTAAATTCAACTATTTAACTCAAGAGTTCGTAATTTACGAATCCATAAATTTTCACAATCAATCAAAAATTTTACACTCTAAGATTTTCAAATAACTCATAATAAAACTCTTAGCATATTAAAAGCAATCTCAAAAAATAAGCTCAATGCTCTTATCAATTTTAACTTCTATTCATGCTAAGTTATTCCAACAAAATCACAACCTTTAAAAGGGTAACTTCCTTTAATCAATCAAAATAACTTTCCATCACACCCTTCGAAATTCTTCAAAAAATTTTAATATTAGCAACCTCACATTAAACTAAATTTTTAAATAATCTTATCAGTCAAAATCTGTTTTTTTTTACCAAAATCTAAATAGATCTGAAAATCCTCAATCATAGGACACAATTTAAAATAAAGAAAAATTCTCAAAAATTGTTTTCATAACTTTCAAATATTTAAACCAAAATTCGCCATCATTACATCCACTTAAAATTTAAAATTTACTAAACACGAAAATCGCAAGTTGTACAACTCAAATTTAAATAATTCCTATGGCCATTTTTTTAAAAAGCTAAGATCATTCTCATTTCAAATTTATAACTGTTCGAAGGTGTATAACTATAATATACAATAATCATAAACATCAAAACTCGAAAATCAAATAAATTTTATATTTGTTCAAAGATGTATATCTATCACCCAAAACTCATAAATATCACAACTCGAAAAGCAAATCAATTTTTATACTTGTGCAAAGATGTTTAACTATAATCCAATAAATCATAAATACTAAATCTCAAAAAGCCAATCAATTTCTTAAATCAATGGTATAAAGATTCTAGCTATATATATATATATATATATATATATATATATATATATTCTCCTTCCTGCAGTATCAATCCTATGGTGTTTACTATTTAGAAATCTCAAGATTAAAACTTTCCGTGGCAATATTCTACTTTACAAATGACTAATCATTAAATCACACAAAAACCTTTTTAACTAAATTAGAGTCTTGAATGTATTCCAATTGCCAATATAACCATTCTAGTCATGTGTTTGACCTATGAGTATACACTAGTGTAGTCATCTTCCTAGTTGACACTAAGCATGAAGTAAGAATCAACGGTTAGAAAGGAATCAAGCAAGATGCAATTCAAAGAAGTCGAACGAGAGTCCAAAATTTGAAGTCAAGGGAAGAGGTCAAGCTGTATGGATGAGATTCCTAGATTCTAATCCTATGTTGCAGGTTCACATCGGTACAGTTACGTAACCAAAGTGATAAACTCGACCTGCATGGGCCACCACAAAAATATGTAACGCCTCAGTCCCAAAATACGTAGGACTAGGTACATCGACATGTCAGCTGTATACATATGAAGTATACTCCAATATATGGGAACCTCGTATGAATACATAAGCTGTAAAATACAGTAGAACCGTAATAACTAAATCTCATCCACTAGATAAATAAATGATATAAAAGCAACTTTGAATTTGTCATGTATACAATCGTTGGGCGGAGACAAAGTCCACTACCAACTATCTCAAATAAAATGTATAAGAAGTGATCGATAAAATAATGAGGCGAACCAAGCGCAATCGTCTTCGAAATAATGGAGAAGATCACTGCCTTGGCTAGAACACCTGCAAAATCACAGAAGCACACACCTGGAGAGATAACCAGGTCCTCAGAGGGACGTAACAAGATACAAGAAGAACATGCCATATGAACTGAATATAAATGCACCATAAAATAAAGATAAAGTAAAAGTGTCCAAACCATAACACAGCTCAATATCCATCATCGAAACAGTAGGCTACCCCTACAACCAACAAGGACAAGGGGTAACATACTACTCTGCGATGTGACATTTTTCCATGCCATGATTGGAATATGAAATTTGCTAAGGTCTCCTAACCTTTCTAGTAGGCAATTTAGAAGACATATCAATGTATGGGCAGGTGAAGGCTGACTCCCCCAGGACAAGTAACAACTCACAACACGCACACATCAAGTACCAATACTATCAGCCGGTATAACTCGAGGCTAGCAGCCCACGTGACCCATCAGTCCACATAGCTCGAGGCTAGTGACCCTTGCGACTCGACTACCGTAGTACGCAGTTACTACAGTTTTTGGAATTGGGGTAGCCCATACATTTAACTGTCTTCTCCCTCCCAAGGACAATAACAAAAGGTAGTTCGCTAAGACTAGGACCATATGCATATAAAAAGACAAGAAGGAAAAATAACTGAAGCAGAAATATAATGAACTAAAATAGCAAGTAATGTATCCAACTGAAAACAGATAATAAATATGCAGTAAATAATTAAATAAAGATGCATCTAATTATAAACAGTAAATAAGGCAAGGTATCTTGCCTGAGGGTGGTGCGAGAAGCAAGTAAAATCCAACAATCAGAATCGTCAACACGAAAGTCAAAATCCACAAGAAGCTCCGGATGCTGAAACAAATATCACGAACGAGTTTGGAATAAAAGATATGCCTAGGAAATGTCTGTCCAAAAGTGAAATTTTGGAACAGGGGCAAAATCGTAATTTCGGATCAAAATGATGTCCGCCGTCGGACCCGCTTTGCACCGAAATGTGCACCCAAATCTACGATCTCTAAAGTCATCAAACTACATGTCTACAGATTTGTTTTGATGAGACGAACCCAACGGTTTGTCCAATTTTGGATTCCGGTGGGCTGTGCACAAAATCGCCCGTTGAGTGAGATTGTGGGCCCGCCAAAATAGCGTCCCGATCAACGGTCTCAGAATCGGACCAAACTTGGCCCACAGGACTAGAAAAATATTTTGAGTCCAATGGCGCAAGTTTCATCGCGATATGATGAGTGTGCACAAAGTTGTGACTAATTTGCAAAGGGTCGATACGGAATATCTCGACGGATACGTACTGATTTTGTCGCGCACATGCAACGAAATCGGGTTCCATCAGTTCCCACGCGTCGACAACATCCATACGCGCCTTTCGATGCATATAGTGCGCAACCACGTCGCCCGGTTTGTCGGGGCACACGCCGTATCGGGTGTTTTTCCACTTTTTTACATTGTATATTTCAAATATTCAATATTGAACACTTTGTAACCTGTATTTCATTAAATAGGACATTGTGACTCCAGTTTGGACATCGATATACATCAGTTGCTCAGGGTATCAGGCGACTATATTCTCTAATAGTTCTTTCACTTATTTGATGATTACTGTGATTTAGTTCTAGTATAGTTCTATTTGATTCTCTGTCACAACATGTATTGGTATTCTGGATTCATTCACTAGAAATACATGTATTTGACTCGTCTAGCCTCTATTACTCGAACCACTCACAAGAACCATCTACTCGAAACACCTACAAGTACTAAATGTTCAAATCATACAGGAATTATCACTACAAGCAAGATAGCTGTCGCCACTGGGCCCGATGTACTACGTGCCATATTCAACAAGAACCACCTTACAAGAAAGAAAGCCATCGTCGCTTGGCCGAGCATGCGATGTGCCGTATTACAAGAAAGATAGCCATCGTCGCTTGGCCGAGCATGATATGTGCCGTATTTACTCGTCGAAACAAAAAAAATAGCCATCATACGTTTGTCAAGTGTACGGTGTGTCGTATTTACTCGCTACTCATTTTAATGACAAGAACATAATCTTAAAACACACTGGACTAGCATCGTGTACTAGAATCACATTGTCTCATGTTTTACAGATTGGACTCGTCTCACATTGTTCTAGTTTAGCTGCCTCTATTTACAGTCTTTATTGCCATGCTCTACTGTTTCTCTGTATTTAGTTACCTTGCTCTAAATTGTTGCTCTATTTCATTACCTGTCTCAAACTTTTCATGATTCACCAATATAAATGTCTATAACTATTTTATAGTCTTTGTCATTTACTTGGGATTGCTAGATGAGATGTGCTCGTTCCATCCTGACTGGATATATTTTTCAGATAATTGTCTGGAGGACAAGTGTCCATCCTATTATGGATCTGATGAGGGGATAACTACTTTGGGTCTCGATTCTCAGGAGTGACCAGGAGACTAGTTTAGAGAACTTGTTTAGATTTCTATTTAGAACTTGTGTTGTAATAAGTGGAGATTTTTGACATTGTATTGAGTTATTTCAGATATTATTTTAAGTTGTTGTTGAGTTGTTTTAGTTAATTTATACTACTTTGATATCTTATCGTGCTTTAGATTGTGATTGACTATACAGTGTCATCTTTATACTTGTCCTCCATTCGGAGTTAAGATTTATGACAGATACATTTTATTATTACGTGAGTTGTTAGTTAGCGACCTAAAACAGCGTTCTACCGCCGATTCTACAGCGTAGGCTGGCGTTGTTATGCACTCGTGCCCCTATACCGGGTGCGGGTCGTGACACCTGGACTATTTAGATTCTTCGTGTCGGGACCTAGATCCATGTGTAATGGTCGGACAGAGAAATACCTAGGAGACGTGTGAACATACCCTTTCTATCCCATGGTCTTACTAGAATAATAGCAGCCACACACGACACGTGTGGTTTGCCGAATATTACCCTCTAGCCGTTTACACGTAAACTTGGTATTTCAAAACACTGGTTTTAGACACAACTTTCCTGGATTATTCTATACTTGCTAGTTGTATACATTGCATGACAGGTTTTCTCCTTTATTACACATCTGCCTGTCTTTACACTTTTACATGTTCTTCCTATTACAAAAATTGTTCCTTATCTACCTATTTGTCTATTTTGTATATTGTCTCTTATAAAAATGCTCATCAAGTATTATATTATTATTTACTATTCATAGTACTTGTCAAATTAATTGAAACTGCTATTGGATTGTACTTCGCTCCATCTTGACTGGATATATTTTTCAGATGGCTTAGAGGATGTTTGTCCTACCAACTATGAGCAGGGAGTATGTGAGGGTTTCACACAGGAGCCTCAGGAGGATCCTGCTCAGTAGATGGCGCCCTAGTAGTGGCCTAGTGTTTTAGTTTTTCTTATTGTATCGAATTGTTCCGAATGTGGGTTTGAGTTCTATTATTATTATTATTCAGGATATGTATTATTCGTCTTAGACATCTAGACTCGTGTGTGGTGACTCTTGATATTATTTCAGTTTCATCTTCTTTATCCCTATCAACATCATGTTTCTATCTTTCCTAGATTATGTGATTGAGTTTATGATATAGATTCCATATTATTCTTTCGTGCGAAGATGACTGGTTATGATTCATATATGTGTGCCGTTTAGATAGTATAGTTGACCAATACAGCGTTCTACCACTGACACTGTGGCGTCGGTTGGACGTACCTACGACTCATGCCTGATTTTTGGGTGCGGATTGTGACATATTTTTGTGGTGGCTCATTAAAAACTATATCCCAAAATTCGATTCCACTTATTTTCGTCTACTCTTCCTCATTCCTTATTGAAATTGATCATGGGTGTTCTATCGTTGACTTTGATTTGTATCAAGATGAGTTTACGAACGATATTACGGGTATATTCTGATGGTACAAACTCGGCGAGGCAATGAGGATTGCAGCCGTTCGTCTTGGTTATGGAGTCTAGAGTTTATCGTGACCATATTAGCTGGTGTGGCGAAGACATAGAGCCAAATTTTGGATATATTTCTCTTGGTTATGGAATTTAGAGTTTTGTAGCTAAGCATGCGGTAGAAAAAAAATTCTAGATACCATGATTCTAGAAGTATCCACCTTAGTCATGGACCCTATAGTTTATCGCAGCCATATTTACTGGCGTGGCGAGGATTCTGGATAACATAATTCTGGATAGACGTGTATGGTTATAAGATTGTATCTTAAATTGGTTCTTAACGTGTCATCTCTATCATTCCACCTTGTTATCATTGATTTATGTTCCACCACCCTACTAGCTCAGGGCAGAGATATTTATAGTTCCTCTGGTTCAGTTTTTTGTTGGGCTTCACCTTCATTAGTTCGAGACAGCTTTTTGGATAGTTGACCCTGATTGAGACTGTGATATCACGACCAATAGAACCATGATTATGTATAATATTTAGATAGATTTCTTGGACTATGATTGTTGGGGGCTTGACCTAGAGAAGGGTACGACCAACTTAAATTTCAAGGACGAAATTTTTCTAAGGGGGGTAAGATTGTCACAACCACATTTCTAGAACATGGGTATTTTTGTCATTTTATAATTATCTAATTTGTGTATATTTTTATTTATTAAATGTGATGGTTGTATTTATCAGTAGACTAACCTATTCATTAAATTTGGTGAACCTATTTAAAATTGACTTGACCCATATGCTTGATTAATTAGAATAGTCATTATTAGACAAATTAGTTAATTAGTTAGTTATTACCTTGGTTATGAAATGTTAATGATTCTAGTCATGACAAAAGAGGAAGGGCCTTTAAGTTATCTTATCCATTCCTACAACCAAACCCTAACCCTAATGAAACTGGTCTATAAACCCCTTCATGAATAGCCCTTTAGTTCATTCCTTCATTACAAACTAGAAAGAAAACCTAGCACACCATTCCAAAATCCCACTTTCATTCCAAGGAGGCTAGAAGCTTGCCATTGCTAGGAGAGTACTTGAGGAGAGAAGCTTGGTGTAGATCTTGCTAGAAGGAGGTGTCCATCTAATTCCTTGTGTTCCCTTGGTGCAACACATTGGGACTCTATCTCTCAATAGGTAAACTCTTGTCATTTCTCTAGTTTAAGACTCTATTTTCATGCATGACACTAGTAGGAACATACCCATGGACTAGGGGTACCCAAAGGGAGAAGACCAAGACTCTAACCATCATTTTGGTAGAAGTTCTAATGAGTTTCAGTGTCATCTTTGGCGAAATTCGAGGAGAGCACACCAAGTGTTTGTCTAGATGTCATATATTATATATATATATATAATATATATATATGGCGGGGCGACTCGGGCTAGGGTTTCCCCCCTCCCCCCCCCCCCCCCCCCGCGCGGCCACCGGACCCCCTCGCTGGCGGGGGAAGGAAGAACGGAATGAAGGGAGGCCGGGCAGCCCCTCCAGGTTAGCGGCGGCGCCCCTCTAGGCCCGGGGGGGGGCGGGATCAGCAGCGAGAGGGTCGGGCAGACCCCCCCGACCGGCTGACGTCAGCGGCGCCCCCAGGCGGTGGAGGGGGAGACGGGATCATCGTGGGGGTATCGGGCGGACCCCCCGGTTCGGCTGCCGGCGACAAAGCCCCCGTAGGCGGTGGTGGAGGGGGCTGGATTGGGTGTGGGGGGGTCGGGCGGACCCCCAGGATCCGTCGTAGGCGGTGGCGCATCCCCCGACGGTGGGAGGGGGGACGGGAGTGACGGGTACGTTGACGGCAGATCTGACGAGGGGATCAGACGGGGATCGGATCTTGCGGGGTGTTCCCAACGCCCCGAATTTCAAATTTGAAGCAGGATCTGGATCTCAGGGGAGCAGTTGGAGGAAGGAGAATAGACTACGGTTACACGTCGTCATGTGGCAAAGATCGGTGGAAAGGTTGGAGGAGGACAGGGCCATATTAGGGATCGCTACCCGGCTGATAGACGACAGGGAGGTTTAGGGGCACGGCCTTCGACTCGTGGCCCTGTGTCATCTGCCGGGAGATCGGTAGGCTGGCGGCCCAAGACGACCGCAGCGGATAAGGGAAAGAACGGTGGATCTCGGCGGTCAGGGGTCTGGGTCTTCCCCTCCGGAGGGTATCCCCAGGCCATATAGGGCATTTTCTCGCCCGGCTGGAAGGTCTTGGACAGATATTGCAAACCTGTAGGACTGAAGAGTCCCACATTGATGGAGTACGTTCCGCCGATTAAGGCAGTGAGGGATTTTCGGGCCTCGTTCCTTGCGGAGGAGATAGAGAAGGTGACTGCCTACTGGAAGAATACTCTGGTCCTGTACGTCCTGGGCAATAAGCCTTTCTACGGACAGATTCGGGGTTATGCAGCACGAGTCTGGCAGCCTAAGGGCAGTATGGAGTTCTTTGCTCGCGAAAATGGCCTATACTATGTGAAGTTTGGGCTTGCGGAGGATGTCGTAAGGATCCTGCAAGGCGGCCCCTGGACGTTCGACGGCAGCTTATCATTCTAAAGGAATGGACCCCAGATCTCCGATGCGAGAAAAGTCCTGAATGTCATCCCTGTATGAATTTGCTTCCCTGAGTTCCTTATCCAGTTCTGGAGTATCCCATTGCTGATGCGTCTAGCGAGCTTGGTGGTCACCCCGATCAAGGCGGATGAAGCTACTGCCTTTCGGTCGAGGTTGATGTATGCTAGGATTTTTGTGGAGATCCGGGCTGGGGGAATTATCGAAGATGGTGGAGTATGAGATTCCTTCTAGAGAGGTTCTTACCCAGAGGGTGGAGTACTAATGGGTCCCACCTACCTATTTCTGCTGTACTTGTTTTGGGCATCAGGCCAGTGCTTGTTCGGCGGTTGGCCCTCAGATGAAGCCTAATTTTCCCCCTCATAGGCTCTTGACGCACCCTGTGACATGGATTCCAGAGATGCAGTGGAGAGGAGGTCTTGGTGGAAGGGCTCAAGAGGGGACGAGACATCCAGGGAGCTAGTGGTAGCGGAGGATCGGCCAAGAGGCCGCACTTTCAGCAGCAGCACCAGCAGCAGTAGAGGTTAGAGTAGATAGCTAGGGTTTTTCTTACTTTATTTTAGTTGTCTTGAGCTGTATTTACTCTATGGATTACTGTATTTGAGATTTGAGATATTTTTTGGATTTGTAATATCTTAGACACTTAGACTTCTATCTGTTGTATCTCTTTGTGGATTTCAGTTTTATCTATCTTTTATCGTATTCTACCTTAGATGTGATTGAGACTGTATTTGTTATGTCACCTCCATTCAGAGTGTATATACTGTACAGGTACCTTATATTGTTAGATGATTGACCTAGGACAGCTCTACCGCCGATACTGCGGCGTAGGCTGGACGTACCCACTTCTCTTGCCCTTACTCTAGGGTGCGGGTCGTGATAGTTTCCCATCCAGTGTGTGACGGTAGGTTGAGCCTCATAGTCTCTATCCAGCTAGCTTCTACGAGTGGGGCGCTGACCACTCACCCGAGGAAGAGTAGTATGATTACCAGAGGCAGGGTGGCGACGGAGATCGAGGAGCGAGGGGGTGGCGGTTCGACTGCGGGGCAGGTTTACTGTAGGAAGCGACGTGATGTTGGCCCGCTGAGGGATGACCTCTCCAGGGAGGGGTGCATACTACTGACAGAGAGGATGCGGTGTGTGTGGACAACCCTGCCTGGGCGTTGGTGCTCTCTCAGGTCGTTCTCCAACAGGCCCTGCCGACTGGGATAGAGGAGGATCTATTAGCGTCGGATGTGGCACATTCCCAGGTGCTGATCCGAGTGTTTCTCAGGGGACCCCCTCCTCACATTAATTAATGGCTATCATCGCCTGGAATGTGAGGGGGGGCGTGTTCGCTAGGGAGGTGGAGAGAGATATGTGGGGTGCTTCAAAGAGAGAAATGTGACATTTCTGTTCTATTAGAATCCAAGATCAAAGGTGAAAAGACTCTTGCTCGGCGGACCCTATCTCATTGGGCCCAACTTCACAACCTGGCTTTGTGTGACATGGCCATGATTTGGGTTCGTTGGAACTCGAAGTGCTGGGATGGTGACTTGATCTTGTGACGGAGCAGCTGATTGCCATCTTCTTCTCGAACAAGGGTGGCTTTCGGTTCTTGCTGGGGGCGGTTTACGACCACAACGACATTAGGAGACGGGAGTGCCTGTGGAGCAACATCTCCCGTGTTCGCAGCTGCAGATTCATCGACTCTTCTTCTTCTTCTTCTTCTTCTTTTAATTGGGGATTTCAATGCCCTACTGTACCGTAGGGAGAAGGTGGGTGGTCACCCAGTTCCAGACCCTATCCTATATAATTTTCAGAAATGCCTCCTCCAGACGGAGCTCCACGGCTTGTCGCGCTCAGGCTTCATCTGGACTTGGTATAACAAAGCAATCCGGAACCGGGTTGCATGCCAGCTGGATCGAGCCCTGGGCAATAGGAAATGGTTCCGACATTTCTCTAATTCTTCGATTGAGGGGATAGCCGCTGGGACAAGCGATCATTCTCCCATCAAGGTTGGCTTCACTCCTCGGTCTCCTGGGAAGTTCCAGCCTTTCAAGTACAACAACAGTTGGTATCTCTCGGAGGGCTACCTGAAGGCTATCTCAGAGGGGCTTACTAGTGGTCAGGGGGGACGGCTCAGTTCTGTTTGGTTCGTGGTCTCAAGGCCACGAAGAAGGTTCTTCGGAGTTGGGTGAAGGGGTTGCCCAAGTCTTTCTTGGAAGATAAGGAGGTGGTGTTGCGGGCCATCTAGCAGGACGTGCAAGCTGACATACTTAATGGGGACCTGGCCGCTAGAGAGAAGGAGCTGATCGAAGAAGTCAACATCCTGTGGCTGCAGAAGGAGATTAGTACGGCTCAGCGTGCCAAATGTTCCTGGCTCAAGGATGGCGACCGTTGCTCCAAGTTCTTCTATAATTTCATCCGGACCAGACAGCATAGAAATTATATCTCCCAGCTTCTTGATGTGGATGGCAATCTTGTGGGAGAGCCGGCTGCGATCCAGGGCAAGGCTGTCAGGTACTACTTGAGTTATATTTCCAGACTGACTACCTGTCTGTGTTCCCAGAGATTCTTACGAAGAGGTTGGTGACTTTGTATGGGAATAGCATTCTTCTTGTCCCTATTACTTTGGAGGAGGTGGAAGCTATTGTCAAACTGGCGGATCCCAACAAGGCCCTCGGACCGGATGGCTTTAGCAGTGGGTTCTACAAACGCCACTGGGACATTCTGAAGCATCAAGTCTTGAAGGTGGTACAGGAATTTTTTACCAAAGGGAAGATATTGAAAGAGCTGAATCACACCTTCCTGACCTTGGTACCAAAGAAGACGAGAGCGACAGCGATGGCAGATTTTAGACCTATTGTGTGCTGTAATTATTTTATAAGATAATTACGCACCTTATGTGCCGGCAGATGGAGGGGATCATGCAGGACTTGGTATCTCCGAACCAGGCTCCGTTATTAAGGGGAGGTCGATTGCTGAGCACATCCTCTTGGCTCATGAGATGGTGAGGGGCTTTAACAAACCCGGAGGGGAGAATGCATGTATGAAACTGGACCCGAGGAAGGCGTATGATATGGTCAATCGAGACTTCCTCTGCCACCTGATGACATCCATGGGTTTCGGTGACGACTGGGTTGCATTGATCCGGGAGTGCATCACGTCCCCCACTTTCTTTGTCCTCATCCAGGGCATTCCTTATGGATACTTCCAGAGCAATCATGGGCTTAGGCAAGGTGACCCTTTGTCCCCTTACTGTTCACGCTTGTTATGGAATACTTCACATGTCTGATGGACCTAGCAGTGCACCAAGGGAGGCTGGTCCTATTGTTTCGTAGGGTGGATCCACCAGTTACCCACCTTATTTATACAGATGACCTCTTGGTGTTCATCCAGCCATCGACGGAGGGTATACAGACGCTTACGGAGATTATGGAAGAGTTGAATTCCCTCTCGGGTCTTCAGATGAACAGGAAGAAGAGCGGGTATATTTCAGCTCCCTTTGTCCCTAGAAGGAGGAGCGGGCTGATGTGCTGGGTATCGAGAGGAGTGATCTTCCGGTGTGATACTTAGGAGTTTCTCTTATGGTCAACTATGCACGGGATCGGGACTGCCATAGTTTGTGGAGTACGCCCAGAGGAGAGTGGAAGGTTGGCAAGCCGCTGGATTATCATTTGGAGGACGCATCGAGCTGGTCAGATCGGTAATTACGGCTGTAGCTCATTTCTGGCTGTAATCCATCCTTCCTATTGCCACTGTTAGGAAAGTGGAGCGGATCTGTACAAATTTCATTTATAGAGGTGGTATGCATGCGATCTCCTGGGAGCAGCTCTGTCGACCCAAGAAGGAGGGAGGAGTGGGGCTCAGGCCGTTGATGGAGATTAGGAAGGCCTCTGCGCTCAAGCTAGCATAGAGAATCATCAATGGGGGGTCTCTCTGGGCTGACTGGATGCACAGCAGATACGTAAAGCAGGGCAACTTTTGGACGTGTGCTACTGACAACAATCACTCCGTCACGTTCAAGACTGTCTTGAGACACATGGAGGTTCTCAAATCCGCAATCCGGAAGGTCACGATGGATGGGTATGGAACGGACCTCTGGCGGGATCATTGGATAGATCGGAGCTCGCTATTGGACATCAGGGGAGCACCGACACATCAGGAGGACAGACAGGTCTTGACGTGTAGTCGTATCATTCACGACGGGGAGTGGAGGTCGGAGTCTTATCGATATACCAAGGAGCTGGATGGGATCATTAGTACTATTGCCATTGATCCGGACTTGCCTGCTGATCGGTGGATTTACGAGCCGACTGGAGCCACTCCAGGAACTGGAGAGTTCCAATTTCGGAGCTGCTACAATCTCATCCGGCGTACCTTTCCTCAGAGTTGTGATTACGAGTTCGTATGGTGCAAGGGTTTGGCCAGGAAGATGCAACTTTGTATCTACAAGCTTCTACTGGGTCGTCTTCTAACTAGGGATCATCTGAGTTCGTTTGGAGTGCCGGTGCCAGATCTCAAGTGTGTGCTTTACAATCTGGAGTATGAATCTATAAGGCACATTCTTCGAGTGTGCCCTGACTTGGCAGATATGGAAGGAGCAGAGTAGAGCGTTGGGATGGTGAGACTCCGGGAAGGGTATTGGGGATATCATCGCGGTGCTCCGGGATAGTAGAGGTCGAGGGTAGGAATGGTTCCGGACCGCCAGAGTTCGACTGGCTGCTTCCGTTTGGCATATTTGGCGGGAACGAAACCGTCAGATATTTGAGGGGCTGGTCACACCTCCGATAGACATTCTCCATAACATCGAGTTTGATGTAAATGCTATAGGAAATTGATGAGTAGGAGTCCTACTTTAATTGTATGTTGTAAGATTATTGTATTGCTTTGGAATAAAATTTACCCTTTTTCCAAATATATATATATATATATATATATATATATATATATGGTGAATGTGTGTCTATGTATATGTATGACAGTGTGTGTCCCTATTGCACTGTCAACCTGGGACAGGGTATTGAGAGAGGGAGAAGGCCACGGGTTGAGTGCCTATATTATATATCCTATTATATATATATATATATATATATGTATATATATAGATATTATATATATATATTATATATATATATATAAATATATATATATATATATATATATATATATATAGGATATTGGGATGTATTATAGAGGGATATATGGACTGATGCTTGGTATCAGTTGAGTTTAATATGACAGTATCAGTGGGAAGGTATTTGAAATGAGTGTCGTGTCTAAAAGGGCAGAACATGGAGTCTTAGGGCCTTTGTTAGGCAGGGTAGCCTGTGTTATATGCACAGGGAGCTCGGTTCATGGGGGATCCTAATCCCTGTACCCGGGTTTGACACAGGGAGTGGATAGGCTGGTTAGGGGAAGCTCCCCTATACCTTGACAGACCAGTGAGTGATAGGGAGACTTATGTATGTGCTATCCTATGTGACAGTGTGAGAGTTAGCTAATTGGGATCAGTAGAGATTGATACAAGGGAGTATCAGTAGGCAGTAAGAGTTATCTGCAGGAATTAGAGTGGGGTGGTTGGTTTCAGACCAAGACACTAATATACCAGTGTGTATTAGGATTTCAGTTGAGAATAGACTCTACAAACAAACCTGGGAGTTTACTACATATAGTAGCAAATAGGGAAGGGTGTTCTGTTGTTAGCAGGTAATATAGAGCGAGAGAGTTTGGGGTTTATTTCAGTTAGAGATAGCTGATGCCTAGAAAGTGTAATATCAATGAGAGGGGAGGTGCAAAGCTCGAGTTAGCAGTTGTACCTATACTAGAGGAAAGCTTGTTGTGTGTGTTACCTATAGGACGGAGTGAATAGAGGGTAAGCTTGTATGAGGAATGGATCAGTGGAAGGAGAGGTCTTATGCCCATGCCCTACATGGCAGGTGCAGTATGAGGGGTTTTGAACCCTGTACATTACACAAGAGAGGGATTTAAGCCCCCGTCCTTTGTAAAACCCACTGCTTAACATGTGGTAGCTGGGGGTGGGGGGGGACATGGAGTCCCCTGACTAAAGGACATAGGCCTTGCACACATGTGGTGCATAAGGAAATGAGTGTGTGACGTTACCACTGTGTGTGTATCAATATACTTGAATATATTAATAGGCTTGCATGTGTTGTTATATTTGTGTGAGTGCTACTGTCATGTGACACTAGAGTACAAATAGAGTGTTGAGTGATAGGTGAAGTGTAATAAGGAGAGAGTATCCCATGAGTGTGTATAGGAGAGTGTCAAGGTATATGGGGGAAATAATAACAGTTTTGTGATGCAAGATAGTGTCACATAATGTACGATGTATGTGGTTAGTTAGGGAGGGTATGTATATATAAATAGATAGAGGGATGTATATATGTATATGAAGATATAGGTGTGCTATCTTACAGACAGTATAACTTACTGCCTACTGGAAATAGGGTAGTAGGGTGCAACAGGAAGTGCAAACCAGAATTGGGGTAATCATTGCACAATATACACAGGTTTGGGTAGTGCTTGGTTCCAGTCTTGAGGTATTATGAGTGTTGAGTGAGTTCTTAGTGTCAATAAGTATAGAGGCAGTGCCCTATTGTGTTAGAGTACCAAGGAAAAACAGATATTAAGGGAAAAAAGGAGGATACTAGTAGCAGCAGGTAGAGGGTGAGCATTCACTATGGGCGAAGGGTTTTATTTTGGCGGCAGGTCAGGGGCAACTGCTTAGGGGCCTACAGTAGCCCCATGTCGTAATAGGTAGGGAGGTTAACTCCCTGCAGGCAGTTGTTGGCTTACACCAGTACAGACAAAGAGAGAGTGGGGGAGGGGTCTTTCCCCTAGCAGTAGTATGCATAGGACATGGGATATTTGGCATGTGCAGGAAGTGGGATGCCTACTTGGCCTAGGCAGGGCTCGGCCATTGGCAGCAGGGCATGACCCTGTCCTGCACAATATGGCATAGGGTCATGCCCAGGTGGGGATGCCAACTGCAGGCCTGTGTTGGCCAATGAAATGGTTGTATAGGTTTCTGCACAGGTCAGTTGTATATGGTTGTGAGGAGTTAGAGTGTCCAGATTAGTAAATAATGAGTGAATATGTGTTTGTGTAACATGGGATAATGATAGGGTGTGTAACAGTTAGTATAGGCAGTCCATGTGGTGTGTAGATAAGTAGGGGTAATGGGATTGCCAATGTAATATATGATAAGGTATAGGGTATTGAGTGTATGTATTTAGTTTTACCCTTGTTATAGGGTATAGGTTGATACATAGGCAATGTAGGGTTTGTCAAGGTAAGAGACATCTAGCTAAGGTAAAGCAGGATACTGAGTTATAGCTAGGATATTGTATAGTACTACTAGAATAGCTAATATTAACTAGTATTAGCCAGGTTTTAACCTGTAAAAACTAGAATACCTTAGTATTAACTTGTAAAGAATAATAACCTAGTCTATACCTAGTATCACTCTAAAAACCCAACCCTAAGGTAGTTAAGGACTATAACCAAGGTATAGACCTAGTTTGACCTAGAAATTATACTTTTAACCTAGTTAATTACTTTTATCATTCCAAGCATTCCGTGACATTGATATTCATATTTAGGTCCTTTCCATTCCAGTTCGGACACTGATTACTGTTCACTGCTCAAGACCGCAGGCGAGTACATTCTCTGATAGTTTCTATTATTTGATATTTCCTATAATGCATGTTTATATTAGTATTTTATTTGATTCCTGACACGATGGATACACGAATTGGTATTGTATGGATTCATTGTCTTGATATACATAGTTTTAGGACTATCGACTTTTACTGGACTAATGAATTACTTGACTAATGAATTATTGGACTAATGATCTATCCTGGACTATTGAGATTCTTCGTGTCGGGACCTGGATCTATGTGTACTGGTCGGGCGGAGAAATATCTAGGAAATGTGTGAACATACCCTTTCTATCCTATGGTCTTACTGGAATAACAACAGCCACACACGATACGTGTGGTTTGCCGGATATTACCCTCTAGCCATTCACTTGCCAACTTGGTATTTCAAAATACTGGTTTTAGACACACTTTCCTGGATTATTGTATTCTTGCTAGTTGTATACATTGCATGACAGGTTTTCCCCTTTATTACACATCTATCTGTCTTTACACTTTTACTTGTTCTTTCCATTACACAAATTGTTCCTTATCTACCTATTTCTCTATTTTGTACATTGTCTCTTATAAAACTACTCATCAAGTATTACATTATTATTTACTGTTCATAGTACTTGTCAAATTTATTGGAACTGCTATTGAGTTGTATTTCGCTCCATCCTGACTGGATATATTTTTCAGATGGCTTAGAGGATGGTTGTCCTACCTACTATGAGCAGGGGTATGCGAGGGTTGCATACGGGAGCCTCAGGAGGATCCTGCTCAGTAGATGGTGCCCTAGTAGTGGCCTAGTGTTTTAGTATTTCTTATTGTATCTTGTTCCGAATGTGGGTTTGAGTTCTATTATTATCAAGATATGTATTTATTCGTCTTAGACATCTAGACTCATGTGTGTGGTGACTCTTAATATCTTTCAGTTTCATCTTCTTTATCTCTATCAACATCGTGTTTCCATCTTTCCTAGATTATGTGATTGAGTTTATGATATAGATTCCATATTATTCCTCCATACAAAGATGACATGTTATGATTCATATATGTGTTCTGTTTAGATAGTGTAGTTGACCTATAAAGTGTTCTACCGTCAACACTGCAGCGTAGGTTGGAAGTACCCACGACTCATGCTTGATTTTGGGTGCAGGTCGTGACAAGTCTCGTCCTCGAGACTTCCTGAGTTGATGTCATCCTACCATTCCTTAACTCATACCGTGTGCATGTCTTATGCGTCTAGCATATATCATTGAATGACTTTACCACTCAATTTGAGGTGGCGATACACACTCAATCCTTTAGTTTCTATGACTTGGTCATCATTGCGCCCTGGCACGAGACTATAACGGTCACATGAGGTACGTTATAATTCATTATACACGAGAGTCTTACGCTGAGGCTAACGTACTCATCCATGCGCATCTCAACATATCCACTTGCAACTGCATTCAAGTTCAGCATATCGTCGAGTCTGGATCGTACATATATTCAAGACGTCCCCCGAATATTAACTTTTCAAGCAAGCTTAGCGAGAGCGAAGCCGGACAAGCTACTCGTGATAGTTTTTAATTGCCGGTCATTTACCAACTCGACTAAAACTGAACTCCAATCCGTTTCACTATCATCTATCTCGATCCTCGAGATGACTCGATTTATTTCTTAAGTGTTCTCATTATAAAATCAAAACGATACTTCTAGCATAGTCGACCAAAATCCAAGTAATTATAGTCCGATTCAAGACCAAGCATTGTACTACCATCAAGTACATCTTCCAAGCAATGATTCAATTTGTTATCCCAACTTTACTTGTGCACTACCATTTCTATGATCCACTTCGTTTGGGTCTAATATCAATTTCGCTAGCACACACTCCCAGTTTTACGTCTTAAATCTAAGTCTTGTTGTCCCAGATCTATCGTCAACCCAAACGATACCCTAAAGTCGGTCACACAGGTTCAATCACTCGGCATAGGGTTGTCCACCTATCCACTAGGTCAGCTCACAAGGTCATAGTTACAACTCAAGTTCGTAGTTCATTGTGCAAACTCATTGCACGATGCTCACCCTAATCCTAAGGTCAAACCATTATTCGTTCGTACGGGATACTCTATCGAAGCTCGTTTCACTCAGATTTTTAAACATTGAGCAGTGTTCATCCTATTCTCATCAAGATATCCTTTGTATGGGGTTCGAGTCCGTTCAGCAAAGCTATCCTACGGTAAGTTCTTCTCAACCAAATACTCGGCATATCAATATCGTATGTCCGAACTAGCATGTATTGTCTATTTCTTCAACCAAGTTTGATATAATCCACCTATCCAAGTCAAGCACACCACAACATGATTTGTCACTAAACCATAATTCTCATACCATATTCCCTAAGTCGTTTAATATAATTCATGTATTCGACCACGAGGTCGTCTGTCATAACAATGTCACGTCCCAATCTCCCGCAAGTTCGATTATCCATGCTAGACATAAATCACTATGGCAATGCTCCCGCAGGATAATCGTCCTCATCCGGGCGTAACTCTTGCTTTGAGTCTAGACTATTTCATTCTCGATACGCACATTAGATCTACTTAATCCTCAACTTACTTTATCGTCAATCACAAGTCCAAACAATCCTCGAATTCATCTTTACATCAAACCACAAGTCAAAATTATCCAATTGCCATGCCATGATCTTTCGTAAGTTCGATCATCCCCGCTGGACATGAACCACCATGCCAGCTCTCCCACGGAATGATCGCCCTAATCCGACTTGACACATGTGCGATGCTGGAGTTGCGCTCGTACAAGACAAGAACGTCAATGTTGTGGTTATCATTGAATCAATCAAGATACTTCCGTTTTCATCCAAGTAATATATCAATCCATTCTCAAACATTTCCTTATCTCATTTATCATCAAATCCGTCACGTTTTGTTTCTTATAGTCCGACTATCATTTATTTACGTATACTTCAAGTTCATCAAATAAAGTAATCCAATGATCCATTACTATCAAAATCCCAAGTATATATTCCATCCGAACAATAACATTTTACACGATTATCATTCCTCGAATCAGATTACCCCGAGTTATTGTACATCGATCTTTGATACACATTAATACCATTGATGATGTACATAACCTGACGATCCTCCTTTGCAACGAAATCCGAGTCGTGTAACATAATTCCCCAATTTATATCGTTCTATGCTAACTCAAAGTCATTGAGCAACATCTATCCCAAATCCTTAGAGTCATTCTCGTATCTTCAAACCAATATTTTCATGCACGTTATCTTCCAATCGTGCTATCTTTGATCTCATTTATGTGTATTTCATCTCAGCTCAAGTTTTAATCCATTCGACTTATACGAAATCGCATGTACAATCTACTAGGTTTCCTCGACCAAGGCATCTATTTGTTTCATCGTTCTGAATTGTTACTCAATACCGTTTTCTAATTTGTGCCACCCATTCATAAATTTTCTGAACGACATCTTGTTCGAAACCTTCAAAATCATGACCAACTGATCGTTACTCATTCTAAGGTTTTATGCGATCACAGCGCTTGCTGATATACTCGTTGCTACCCATAAATCCTTAATTTTGCTCGAATAATTTCCAAGACGATCTATATACCACTCAGGGTTCAAACCACTCGACTAATCGTCAAAACCTACTATTCCTCTTCGAGGCTATCGCATACACCACTCAGGGATTAAGTTATCCAATCTAGTCTTCTATCATGTTCACATCATTCGCTTATATAATTTTCCAATCAGTTCCTTAAAATTTCAGCACGATCCCTTGCGTTGCCTCGATAATCTAGGTCGCATACCTCTATTGATAGTCCATCGTGTAAATCATATTTCTGATTCATAATCCTCGACGAAATTAATCATTCGAACTATTATTCAAAACCCAAACACCATTCACGATATTCGCCTTAGCGTTGGTTCGATAGCATTTCTATCGATATACAATAAGGCTAACTTATTTTCGTCCGAGCGATAGTCAATCTTGCTCGCAAACTCACATACACCATAAGGTCTAGGTACACGATACTTGGCACAACTTAGTCAAAAGGATGTGTGCATAGCCATCCCATTCGAACTATACTTTGGCCTTTCGCTAGTATCAACGTAAGGTTATTCGGCTATGCACACCTCTTGTTAACTTTAGCATGGATTCCTTTCAATTCAAGTCCGACACAGTTCGGCACAAAGGCCTTCGTATATCGATCCCAACTGAATACTTGCACGAGCTTTTGAAAATATTAGGCTTATTGTATTGAACATCCCAAGAGACAACGAGAGAGAGAGCGTAGACTTCTTTTACCCACGATCGAGCTTTCAAAACTGAGAGAATTGACATGAAGTCTAAGGACGTAAAGCCGTGCCCTGATACAAATCTGTCATACCCACTCCGGAGGAGCGATCTTACTCGCTTGGGTGTGATGATGCACGAGCCTAAGTTGCGGTCGCGTAAGGCCAGGTCCTGAAATGGTCGATTGAAGCTAGGCTACAGAGTCGCATAGAGTGTCCCCATTGCAGTGGATTGTAAATGAACACAAGTTGAAACAAATCCAAGATCTTTATTGATATTCAAGAGTATTACATGCGGCGTTAGGCCGAGATTACAAATCGCTCAAGCTCTCTCTCTAAAATATAAAAGGCGTGCCAAGCAGTTTACAACATAGAATGATACATGGCTATGTTCCAATATATTATGTCATGTATATGGTACTTCAGTTCCTTTGTAATGCTCCAAGGCTTCCAGAGTTAGCTTTGCGCCTTAATACGTTCGAGGGAAGACTCTGTACCAGGCGAGGTTCTCCCGTACCCTACAACTAGTCTATGTGGTTATCAGTACATTGCATATACTGGTAGGGAGGCTAGCTCTTCCAATCGTGCTCATTACCTAAAATACGTTCAATTAGAGTTTCGTGCACCATCTATCTGTTGTTGTCTTTCTAATCTTGCCTGGGATCAATTTCGTGGCATATGATATAAAACATATCTTGTATTACCGATATCAAGTATCGCATAAGTAATAGCATACGCAACTTACCTTACTTACCATACATCTTTTATGTCCAAGGTAAACCAAGTTAGCCAATATTTTATACATAATAACTTAACAGATTTGCATATCATTCAAGAATGTCATGGGCATGTTTCTATCTCAGTTGAATGAGGTACTCATGTTGCTAAGATGTATTATACTCAAGCTTTGTTCAGACATGTTGAATTCAGTTACTCAGTTATTCATTTCACAGACTACTTATTTCAATGCAAGGTCTCGCACGCGGATAGCCGCTAGCGAGCCAACTTAATCTATATGCATCGGTCGCTGGCATCACAAGCCATTTTGGACTACAAGAATGTGGTATTCGTAGTACCTATCAGGCAGGTAGTGATGGCTGGTACACCTTGATAGGTTACGTAATACCGACATTATGTCGCTTGAGTGGCCGAGCCTGCATACAAGTCGCCCGTAAGCCATGATTCCTACTAGGCCAGTACGATCCCTGGTCACCCAGCTGATCGCCCGACGAATCCTTTATCGACATCCCTCGTGCATGAGTTGTCTGCGACCATTTCATATCTTTTTATTTTTAACTTAACGGGCTCTCTGAGCCATAACAGATTATCGACTAGGTTGGCGGCAACATCCGTGATGCACGGGTAGCAATCCCCGTTGCATGTCCCCGGCATACCTGTCGCTAATCATACTTTCTTCATTCCTTTCTTTCTTTTCATTTAGTTTGTTATTCATTCACTTATTCTCGGTACGATCCCTGTTACACCCAGCTTCTGATCGTCCGAGTTTTTCTTTCTTTCATTTATTTGTTCTTTCTTTCATTGCATTCATTCTTTTTTTATCATTATGCGACTTTCGGTACGAAAACTGCCTTGGCAACCCAACGATCCCGAAGCCTTTCCATGTTTCTATTGCTCGGCTCGGAACGACTATTTTGATAGTCTTCCTGCCTCAATTCAGTGAACTATTGACTGTGTTGTGCCTCAAGTTGTGGTATAATTTAAGTGACAAGCATTTTATACATAATTGGGTGCATAAGGAAACTACTCGAAAAGTAAGCAGTGCCTTGACACGAGCGTGGAGTGCGGTGTGAGAGTTTACGTACAATTTCTAAGTTCATTTCCATGTCCTACGCAAGCAATACAAGATGGGATTATTGTCTTAGCTAGGTGCGTTGAGTCATTTTATTAGCACACATGGGGTTATCGCCTAACGATCTAGTAATACCGTCTGTATTATTATGTCTACAGGCTAAGCAAAGATAGGTTCATCGGATCCACCCACCTTAGCGATGATCGCATCGGCCGAGTGAGACTCCGAGGGCGCCTTTGAAAGTCTAAGTCTTTGAAGGGATAAGTCCATTGCCTTTGTCTAGTGAATCATTTTACCGAGCAAGGCGAGCATTTAAATCGGCATTCTGCTTGCGCAGAGCGGGTTATTATAGCGGGTACATTGGTAGTAATTTTATGACTTTTCTTTTGGAATATAAAGTCGTAAGGGGAGGTATCGGCCTTTGTCGTAGTTTATACCTTTGTCACTGGTCAAGTCGTAACCCATCTTTTGGATGAGGTGTTTGGCCAGAGCAGTATAACGGTAGATTTACATCTTGCCATTATTGGGTTCTGCTTCGACGGGAGTAAGTCTTTGGGGAGGTTCTACCTAACCGAAGATGATGGGCTCATGGTCCTTTTTTTTGCCGGGACTACGAAGTAAGCGTCTTAGGGTAGAATATTTGCTTTGTAATATGGGCGGTTGTTACTTGTGTTTGTAACATACCTAAAGCATTATCCAAGACATACATATCATTCCATTGTGCACAAGAGTAATTCAAAGATAGCTTTCTATTAATAAAATATGGAATTTTATCCCGCAGGATTACATCGTCTAAAGAAGATGCTCAGTATTGGCAGATATATAGTTCCCTAACTCTTCGTCCGTGAGGACCAGAACAACCATGGAGAAGGTGGTAGAGCCTTTCGCCTTAACTTGACTACCAGGGGAGCTGAACCCGGAGGATCTCGTAACTTGGAGCTTCTTCTGAGGTCCTTTTTAGCAACTTGACCCTGATAGGTTCTTTGGTTCCAGTTGACAATTTGCCAGTCAAGGGGTGGGAGCCTTTCGCCGGAGCTTGGCCATGAGAGGAGTCGACATTTGGGGAGGCTTCCCTTTCAGTCGGGCTTTTAGCAGTTCTTCAGTCACAGCTGCAGCTTCCGCCTCAGCAGTTCTTCAGTCACAACTGCAGCTTCTGCTCATCATCTTCATTATTGAAATCATCGTCCAAATGGACTAGCTTGTACAAATCAGCATCGGTACAACATGTCTCAAGTCCTCGAAAAGGATAAATATTAGCAAACTCTGTCTTAATGACCCCGTCACTCGCCACATACTTCATGCATTGATAGAGGGTGGAGGACACGATCATGTATTCGTGTATCTACGGTCGTCCGAACAAGACATTGTAAGATATGTCCGCATTAGTGACATAACAGGTTACATCCGTTTGAAGATCACCTATCTGGCACTTTAGATGGATCTTGCCTAACAGATTGCTTTTTTCGGCGTTGAAACTACTGACGGTGGTGTTGGATGTAGTCAACCGATGCATCGGTATCCCCAAGGTTTGGAGCAAATTCCGAAGAATGATGTTGAGAGACAAACCGTGATCGATATGTATACGATCAACCTTGATTGCACCAATATACCCCTTGTAGTACATGGGTCTGTTATGCCTATTATTCTTCAGTAACATGTCTTGCTGAGTGAAGTGATGTTCGGGATCGTCTCGACCATACTGTGGCAATATGGGCAAGCAACATATCTTCTTTAGGTGGCTGGACTTGGTTGAGAAAGGGGTCAGCATGTGTAATGCCTCGCTGAGGGCATCTCGTGCTCTTTAGAGAGATGAAGGAGCTCGAAGAGCGACAGCCTGGATGGAGTATTGGTAAGTTGTGTTAGTATATCAAAGTTATAGGGGATGATTGGACCCACCACTGAGTCTTTCCTCAGAGGTTTGTCAAAGTGAACCTTATTTTGCTTCGTTTATCTGTTGTCGGAGGTTGAGATGGAATTGCTTCCGAAATATCGGGCATGGAGGTCGGAGCAGGTGAGGTGCACCTTCCTTCGGAACCTGATTACCCTACCGCTTGTAAGATAGACCAGGGCGGTGCCAACCAAGTCTTTATCGGTCGTGTCAGACACCATACGACACGATTTAGATTTCTTCCCTTTGACAGAGCATGTCGGGGACTATTATGTCAGGGCCAAGGTCAGGATGGACCCATATAACCTTATCTTGCAGCATTATAAGCGGGATTATGCCCTGAGCATTGTCACGTACCGGTGTAAGGTAAACAACTTTTATTGTCGTCTTAGGGATCGGGACGACACTGTCATGGGCTTCCGTTCTCGAGAAGCTACCAAATTAAAGGGTCACCATATTGGAAGTGACCGTCTTATCCTCATACTCAAGTGAGAGGACCTTGGCATCAATGAGCCTTTGGATCGGCTTCTTCAATACGTAACAATCATGTGTCGAGTTGTGGACGTATCGATGGTAGTGACAGTACTTGGGGTTGTCCACCTTGTCCACTTCATCGGGACGCTTGGGAGGTAGGAGCTGCAGCTTCTCGCCCTTCATCAGTACGTTAAAGATCTCAAGCACATCTTCGTTGTTAAAGGAATAATTTTCCTTTTGACTTCGCACCACTGTCGGCTTTTGGTTTACTGATGCTGAACCTTTAGAAATATTGATAGTCAGGGCTGGTTTCCCTTTTTCGTCCTTACTAGTGTTGGCATGGTTGTTGCCATATGGGCATTTCCCTTTGTCTTCGAGCGTTGGAAGTTCACCCTAGCAAGCATGCATCACAAGCATTCCTTTCAGCACTGTCGGTACTGATAAGGAAAGGCGTCTGCTCCGTACATTAAGGAGGGTTGTGCCAGAGTTTGATTGTAGGGAGCATATTTTTATGGCATTAGTCCATCAGCACGGGTTCGGGCACCAAGTGGTAGCCTCAAGACCGGTTGGCGGAAGCGCTCGATGTAGGCACGAACATGCTCCTTTTCTTTTTGAATAATGTCCATAAGAGCGGACATTGTCATATCCATTCCCTTCGTAGAATCGGGATAGGAAGAGTTGTTTCAGATCGTCGATCGACGAGATGCAGTTGTCAGGAAAACTACAGAACTACTCATATGCCACCCCCTGTAACGCCCCGACGAATAGGCTTGTGAGCAGGGCATCTTGTTTTGGAAAATATCCCATCAAAGGCTAAGTACGTCAGATATCGACGAAGACTCTTTTTCGTCGAACGACGTTAATGTCTACGGTTTGTTCTTAGGAGGGTAAACCACATTATTCCACTTAAGGGGATATAGTTGCCAGATCCCCAGTTTTTGGAGTGACTCGCGTTTGTCCATGGCGTCAAAGCGAGCGTATAGATCTCTGAGAGCCAATTGTATGTCCTCTGACATTGGCGGGCCAGATGACCGTGGTAGTACATGGTTCTCAGTTGGGAGTGGCACCTGAGAAGGCTTATTAGATTCTTCATTTGCCTCTGGTCTTGATTTGCTGGAGTAGGGGCACGGGGTGGCAATCTGTCCTTGAGTTCTAAAACCACGAAGGTCAAGGCTTGCATGGATTCGGTCAATGTATGGAGTCCTGTTTCGAGGGCTATTATACGCTGCAGGTGGTTTGATCCTTCGCTACTCCCTGCATTGTCACCCATGATATATACTGACATTAGGTAGTTGGAAGTAGATGGCATAGTGGAGCATTCGCTTCGGCTCGGATCCTTGGGTTTCACCTTCCTGAGGAAAGATCGGCAAGTTGTTGTCATCTTCCGATTCAAATAACTACCCCTAGCCTGATGATAGTTTGTGCCCCAGAAGCATCTGTATCCGTCCTGTACAAACCCTCGTCTGGTTGGAACGACGGATTATAACGGAATATTGGGATCCTGCTACTCCCAGTTTGTACTACCAGTGAAGTGACAGTTCCTTCTGACGAGGACTTAGCCTTGGACCGAGTGTATTAGAAACACCCGTGTTGGGTACTGCCGGCTTGTTGCTTTGGAGTAATCTTACTTGCCAAAATAAGAGGATTTTTGGAGGTTTTCTTGATGGAAGGTGAACTCCATGTTGCATTGTACAGGGCAATCAGAAGTTCATCTTCATCTTCTATCGACAACCTTTTACCAAGCTATTGTTGAATAGTGATGACGGTCGCAGTCGTTGGAAAATTGACTGCCTTTCGCTCCTTGGTTATGTTGGCACATTTTATTTTGATAATATTAACAGCATCTTCGTAGTTAAGTTTTCTCTGTTGTCAGATTGATATCATTTCAGAAGCTCTACTACATAAAGTTGGCCATTCAAGAATAACATTCATTGTCTTGAAGACCGAAGTTTCCTGAAAAGACGGCTCTCAACACTTCAAGTTTTCGAGTCTGTACAAGGTCTAGGTCTTTCTGCAAACACTTAAGGTTGGATGACAAAACTAAAAGCCTTTCAATTCTTCAGTCAAAAATCAAGTTCTTAAGGAACGGCATACTGGCGGCATGCCCCGGCATACCGGCGGTATACCGTTTTATTGACCACAAAACTTTCTGTGAGAAATGTCGCATACCGGCGGTATACCATTTTGTGGACCACAAGACGTTTTGTGTCAAACATCGCATACCGACAGTATGCTCCAGCATACCGACGGTATACCGTTTTGTTTTCCTCAAAAATGTTCTGTGATAATTATCGGCATACCGACGGTATACTCCGGCATACCGACGGTATACCGTTTTGTGAGCCATAAAACATTCTATAACGAACATCGTCATACCGACGGTATACTCCGGCATACCGACGGTATACCGTTTTGTTTATCACAAAATGTTCTGTGACAAACATCGGTAAACCGACGGCATATAGCGGCATACCGACGGTATAACGGTTTACGAAATTTGATTTTTGAATGGCAAATACTAGCATTAATGGCTAGCATTAAATGCTCCCAACGGATATAATTATGACCGTTACTGTTCGACCGACATACCGACGGCATGCCGGTCCATACCGACGGTATGCCGGTCAGGCTGTATCCAGGAGCATTGAATGCTACCTACTCTTGGTTTCTTTATAATAAAGCCTTCTCTCTCTTGAAGGCTTATCCACTCTTGCCATAAATTTTCCAAACAACCAAGAGCTCCACCATTAATACTCTACCAAGCTTTTAATTGTCATCCTCTCCCAAAGTGCTAGAGTATTTAAGAGTTGTAAATTTCGATCTTCAAATGTTAGAAGATCAACAAGTTCTTTTCTCTTTCTTTGAAGTTGGCGAGCCTTCGTAAGAAAACTCGTGTATTGAAGTTGGCGAGTTCTTCGGATCCAAACTCGTGTTGAAGTTGGCGAGTTCTTCGGATCCAGACTCGTGTGCACTATTTTATTAAATAGTGGATTTAAGCCGGAGAGAGTTCCAGGACTGGATTGCCTCTAGCGAGGATACCAGGATACATCTTGTGTTTAATCTTCTTACTCTCTTTTTTTATTGACGTATATTGCTTCTTGTGCTTAAGTTAATTTTATTTTCCTATTCACCCCCCTCTAGGGTTCTACAATTTGTATCATAGCTTTATTCTCTTGATTTGGTCTTACACCTTAGAGTGATCAATGGACACTAACCCTAGTATCAAAACTTTTACAATGAGGGACACTCCACAAATAGGCCTCCCCTATTTGATGGAACCAACTATAACTACTAGAAGATTAGGATGATCATTTATCTGAAGTCCATAGATTTTGATTTATGGGACTGTGTGATAAATGGTCTCCTACTTCTTCCAGGGTTATTGAGGATGTCGCATCTGACACCCTTATGGACTTACTCACTAAAAATACCAAAAAGCTTGTTAGTCGAGATGCCAAGGCTATGAACGCTCTTTACTGTGCTTTCGATAGTAGTGAATTCAATAGAACCTCTACTTGCAAGACTTCCAATGAGATTTGGAAGTTGCTTGAGTCACACACGAGGGAACATCACAAGTGAAAGAGTCCAAGATTAGTAGACTTACACAAGAATATGAGTCCTTTAATATGAAAAAAATGAGTCTATTACTTGCATGTTTACTCGTTTTGGTGATATCATTAATCCTCTCTCTTCTCTTGGTAAGGAATATCCTGTTCATGAAAAGATCAGAAAAATTCTTAGAGGATTGACAAAAGGATGGAGTCCTAAAGCTACCGCCATCATTAAAGGAAACGACCTGACGGTCATGAACCTTAAGACCCTCATGGGGAAGCTTATGACTCACAAACTCGACATGAAAGATCAAGAGGAATCTTTCATACAAGAGAGGGAGAAGGAGAAGGCCAAAGAGAAGGAGAAGTCTCTGGCTCTCAAAGTTACTAAGTCCTACTCAAAGGATAGCTCCGACGACAATGAGTCGGATGATAATGAAGATATAGCTCTCACAGCTAAGCACTTCCGAAAGTTCCTCAAGTTCAACAAAGCCAACCGCTTTAGACGGGACAACGATGAAGATCCGGCATGCTATCAATGTAGAAGAACCGGACACATCAAGAGATTTTTCCATGACAAGAAAAGACTAGTAAGTATGAGAACCGAGCAAAGGAAGCTCCTCCTCCTCCAGAAAATTTGCCAACACTAGTATTTGGTGTGAAAGCGATGCTAGTGATTCGGACAACGACAAAGATTGCAAGCACAATGCAAACGTTTGTATCATGGCAACTGATGAGGTACTTGATGATCTTTCCTTAAATACTCTTACTTATGATGACTTGGAGAAAGCTGTCTTTGAACTTCATGAAGAACACAAAGGTGTTAGGAATAAATACAAGAAATCTCTAAAAGAGGTTGATGCTCTTCAACTTGAAGTAGAGAGACTCTCTAGCATCATTATTGATGTAAAAGGGAAATCTTCCGCTTCTGACACGGATGAGATAGAGTCTTTGCGACTCAAGTTTCAAGAATCCCTTATCACCATCAAGAAAAAGAATGATGAGATTCAATCCCTCAGAAGGGCTTATGAATTTACTATGCATAAAGTTCAAGATGCTAATAGAAGAGAATATGATACTTCTATTAAGTAATAATCTTCTTGTACAGAGTAAGAAACTAGGTAATAAGAACACTACTCACACACATACTCCAAGACACCCCCACACTCATCACAATGCTAGTCATACTTCTTACATGAACAAGAATACTACACACAAGTCCTATTCTAACATAAGGAAAGGACCGTTTGTTAAGAAGAACACTTCGCATCATGCTTTTTATTATCATCATAATACTAGTGATAGAACTCCTCGCACTAGAGATTCACATGTGCATGATACTCACACGTCTTTTTCTAAATCTTCTATGATGTGAAACTACTGTGGCTTGCTTGGACATACGTCCAATTATTGTCATACAAGGAAACTAGTTGATATGAAAGTTTATAAATGGGTTCCTAAGACTAACACTCAAGGACCCAAACGATCATGGGTACCAAAATATTCATCTTCAACTTATGTTATAGGTGAAGAGTCCTTCTCATGCTAGAAGCAAGTGGATTCTCGATAGCGGTTGTTCACGGCACATGACCGGGGATGCTTCATTATTTACAATGCTATCGATGAAGAAAGAAGGACACATCTCCTTTGGTAACAATCTTAAAGGTCACATTATAGGAAATGGTAATATCGGTTTCCCTCCTTATCCTTGTATTAATAATGTGTGTCTTGTTACTAATCTTAAACACAATCTTCTTAGTATTAGTCATCTTACCGATAATGGTTATGATATCAAGTTTGTTAAGCTTAAATGATTCATTACCAATAGTTCAAATGGATCTATTGTTTATAAACGCATTAGAGAAAACAATATCTATGTTTTATATCTTGTCGAAGACACTAATAATGACAGGTGCTTAGTTGCTAAGAACGATGAAATTTGGCTTTGGCACATGAGGCTCGGACACGCCAACATGGATACCATTTCTCGTCTTGCCACCAAGAAGCTTGTAAGAGGACTCCCAAGTATTCCTTTCAAAAGGATATGGTGTGTGAAGAATGCGAGAAAAGTAAGTTGACCAAGTCATCCTTTAAATCCATCAACTCTGTGAGTACTACTAGACCACTTCAACTAATAATTATGGATCTTTTTGGTCCTAGTAGAGTAGTCTTGGAGGCAAGCTTTATGCTTTTGTTTTGGTTGATGATTTTTCGAGAATTACTTGGGTTATTTTTCTTGCTTGTAAAAGTGATAATTTTCGTGAATTTGTTGCTTTTTGTAAACATGTTCAAAATGAGAAAGGTTTTTCTATTAACAAGATTAGAAGTGATCATGGAGGGAATTTGACAATACCGATTTTAAAAGATTTTATGAAAAGAATAGTTTTGGACATGATTTTGCTTGCCCTCGAACTCCTCAACAAAATGGTGTTGTGAGAGAAAGAATAGAACCCTTGGCGATATAGCTCGGGTTATGAAGCCGTTAACACGGCATGTCTTGTTATAAATAGGGTCTTGATTAGACCTATTTCTAAAAAGACTCCTTATGAGCTTTGGTTTGACAAAATTCCCTCTAAAATATTTTAATGTTTTTGGACGTAACTGTTTTAGTTTGAATACCAATGACAACCTAGGAAAATTTGAAAAAAAAGCCTATGAAGGAATATTCCTTGGGTACTCAATTCATAGTAAAGGTTTTCGTGTTTTTAATAAAAGAAGTCTTGTTGTCGAAGAGTCAATCAATGTCTCTTTTAATGAACTTAACTCTTCTACATTCTCCTCTTCCGATAATATTGATGACATCTCATTTGGGTTGGAGAACTCCTCTATTGGAGATCGTCCTTCTTCATCTAACAATGAAGTTGTGACTCCTCCAACAAAAGAGTCCCCACCACTCGAGCCTCCTCAAAAGGATCTCCCAAAATAATGGAGATTTGTCACAAATCATCCTAAGGAGCCATTGGGAATCCTTCTACCAGTGTAAGCACTAGATCCTCCACTCGTGATCTTTGTGCAAATGTGGCTTTTATCTCTCAAATAGAGCCTAAAAATATTAATGATGCTTTTCATGATAAATTTTGGATGATAGCGATGCAAGAAGAGCTAAATCAATTTGAGCGAAACAAGGTTTGGGAACTTGTCCCTAAACCTAGTAATCACCCCATTATTGGAACAAAATGGGTGTTTCGAAATAAACATAATAAAGATGGGTTAGTGACTCGTAACAAAACCCGATTGGTTGCTCAAGGCTATAACCAAGAGGAAGGCATTGACTACGACGAAACCTATGCTCCGGTTGCTCGTCTTGAATCCATTCATATGCTATGTACTTTTGCTTTCTTTAATGATTTCAAACTCTTTCAAATGGATGTTAAAAGTGCTTTTCTAAATGGTATTATTAAACAGGAAGTTTATGTTAAACAACCTCCTGGCTTTAAAGATTTTTAATTTTCTCATCATGTTTTCAAACTACACAAAGCCCTTTATGGCCTCAAACAAGCTCCCCGTGCTTGGTATGAGCGCCTTAGCTCATTTTTGTTCCCATAATTTTTCTAAGGGCAAAGTAGACACGACACTTTTATCAAATCTCATAATGGCACTCTTTTATTAGTTCAAATTTACGTCGATGACATTATTTTGGTTCTACTAATAATGTACTTTGTGTAGAATTTACTAAATTAATGCAGAAAGAATTTTAAATGGGCATGATGGGTGAACTATCATTCTTTTGGGCTTACAAATCAAATAAGGATCCAAAGGAACCTTCATCAATCAAGCAAAATACAAAGGATCTCCTCAAACGTTTTGAACTCGACTCATCCAAATCAATGAGGACTCTTATGGCAACAACGACAAAGCTTAACAATGATGAAGATGGCACATCGGTCGACATTCGTAAGTATCAAGGTATGATCGGTAGTTTACTTTATCAAACTGCTAACCGTCCTGATATCATGTTTAGTGTATGTCTTTGTGCACGACATCAAGCAAATCCAAAGGAATCGCACTTATGTGCCGTCAAGCGTTTTTGATATCTCAAAGGAACCGTTAACATGGGCCTTTGGTATCCGAAATCTTCATCCTTTGAACTTCATGGCTTATCGGATGCAGATTTTGCCGGATACAAGATTGACCGAAAAACACTAGCGGCATGTCAATTCCTTGGGAAATCCTTAGTATCGTGGTTTAGTAAGAAACAAAATTCTGTTGCTCTTTTAACCACTGTGGCCGAGTATATTGCGGCCGGTTGCTGTTGTTCACAAATTCTTTGGATGTCACGAACACTTATAGATTATGGCATTTCTCATACTTGTACCCCTATTAAATGTGATAACACTAGTTCGATCAATCTCACGAAAAAACCGATTTGTCACTCACGTACGAAGCACATTGAAATTAAACACCACTTTCTTCGTGACCATCAACAAAAGGGAGATATCCTCCTTGAATTTATTGACACTACTTATCAGTTAGCCGATATTTTCACCAAACCTCTCCCGGAGGATCGCTTCGTTTTTTTGTGCCAAGAATTGGGCATCTTAAATTTCGACTCATAAGTTCCTCTCAACCGGCACACCGACGGCATACAACGGTATACCGACGATATGCCAATTTTGGTTCAGAATTATGTTCTGTGCCAAAAATCGGCATACCGTCGGCATACGTCGGTATACCGACGGTATACGGTTCGCGGCGAGCTGCCGTGTCACATCAGCTCGGGCCCCACCACTCTTCCATTCTCTTTTATTCCTTCTCCCCTATTAACTACCCATCACATCCATCATCTCCCCATTAATACCAACTCTTCCTCTCCTCTTTCCAATACCCTAACTTCCCATCCTCATTAATACCCATCTCTTCCTCTCCCCCATTAATCCTCAATTATCTTCATTTCAAAACCTCTACACTTTCCCATTTCCTCTTCTATAACCATTCCCACCTCTTCCCTTCCCAACAACTCTTTAAAAACCCACTTTCTTCTTCATCTTTTCTTCATTTCGAAACCCTACTTTCTCCTTCAACCTTCTTCCTCTCTTCCATGGCCACCCACAAGCGCCCCCGCTCTTCCTCCACTGCTACCAATCCCTTCACTCATGTGCCTCTCTCCCATGGCTTTGATTAGCGGATCTTCACATCTTCCTTGGCTACCGAAGCATGGTTCCAGCATTTCGTGTACCACAACTTCTTCAAAGGCCGCGCCATCAACTGGAACCTCTTCTCCGGCCATCTCTATTCGAGGAGGCCGGTCTCTCTTTCCTCCTTCGGCGTCAGGTGCCTGTCTACCCCGCTGTCGTGTGTTTGTTCTACTGTAACATGGTTCCTGACATCGAGAACGGCGCCATTGAGACGATGGTGAATGAGCGCCACTTCTGCCTGATGGCTCGTGACATTGCTGGCTTTTCGAGGTCTTTTTCGATGAATTCTGCGGAATCATATAAGGGACCAAATCCTCCTGTAATCCCGGCCCTTTCCGAACAGTTGGAGCCGTTCTATTACGAGCTCCATAGGAACTTATGCCACACCGTCTATCCCAAGGGCGGTAACTATGATGTCATTACCGCTGACGCCCTGGTTTGTATGTACTATCTCTATTCGAAGAAGCCTTGGTCCTTCCCCAAGACTCTTCTCTATACCTTCTTCGACGTCCTGCCCGTGGGGAAGCAGTCTCTGTACTATAGTTCCTTCATCACCCTAATCTTAGAAGCAAAGAACGTCGACCTCTCCCTGTGCTACTCGGACGGCGTCCCATCCTTTCTTGTTCTTTCCGTTCCCTCGATGGTGCCTCCTCATCTCGTACCTCCTCCTTCCAAGAGCCATCGGCCACTGCTCCAGCTGCGCCTACCTCTACTCCTCCTGCCTCCGGCCGTTATATGCCCCTGACCAGCAGCATTTCGTTATGTGCATGGCTCAGGCGGAGGAGCAGATGCAGGCCAACACTCGTGGCCTTGGAACCCTGATCCAATCCCGCTTCCATGACCAGGCGTATTTCATCCAGCGCACCCTTCAGGACTGGGATGCATTTCTGGATCTAAATCTTCAGGATCCGATGTACCAGGCCTCTCGCTTTTTCGATCCCAATGCCTATGACTTTATGTACCCAGACGGCATTGATCTTTTGGTGCTTTCCACCGGGCTCAGGATGGGAGGGATGATCCGGCTGATGAGTAAGTAGCAGCTTCCTAGTGTTGATGGTGTCGAATAATTGGTTTGTTGTTTTAGTGTGTCTTTTGAGGTCCTTCGGGGACCAGTGTCAAGTGCAGTCCTACGGGGACTTTTATGTTTATTTTCAGTTTGTCTTGCTGCTATCATAGAGGAGAGTTTTATTATCTTCTGTCGTGTTTTATGTAGTGTCCTGCATGTACCCAATTCCTATCATTAAATATATATGCATGTTTCTGTTTATCTTACTGTTTACGTAAATTTATTGCTATATTTGTTTTATTTCCCATCTTTGACTAAGTGACAAAGGGGAAGAACGTATTGAGGGGGAGTTGTCGACCTACGGGGGAGTCACTCCTGAAAGATGCTATTTCTCTATTTTGTCAATTATCAAAACGGGGGAGATTGTTGGCACATTTTATTTTGATAATATTAACAGCATCTTCGTAATTTAGTTTTCTCTGTTGTCAGATCGATATCATTTCAGAAGCTCTACTACATAAAGTCTGGCCATTCAAGAATAACATTCATTGTCTTGACTGAAGCAAAGACCGGCGTTCCCTGAAAAGACGACTCTCAACACTTAAAGTTTTCGAGTCTGTACAAGGTCTAGGTCTTTCTGTAAACACTTAAGGTTGGATGACAAAACTAAAAGCCTTTCAATTCTTCAGTCAAAAATCAAGTTCTTAAGGAACGACATACCGACAGCATGTGTAAGCCCCCTGAATTTTTGGGATTTATTTTCGAATTTTCTAAATGAATTATTTTCGATAATTCATTTTTATTTAATTAATTTGATCTTTAAAGGCTCTTTACCGTGACTTGGAATTCTAGAGCATCAGGAATGCCAATCTCTGGAAACTTCCTTCTTGAAGTTTGTAGTAGACGAGATTATCTTTATTTTGATATTTTGTCCCACTCGAACTTGTTCCCTTGTGCTCAATTTGCTTCACGCAACTTTCGGGTCAATTTAGACCAATTTATCGTCTGCCGTAATTTGTGATTTAATTTCCAACTTAATTTCGGGACCCTACATCGGTCCAGTCCAGTCGACCCAATATATGGCCCTGGCCTGTTTTGAGTCTACTATGCGCGTGCCATTTACGTGCCACCGATTTGATCTCCCTTGTGCTCCCATTTCATCCATGATTTAATTTGGTTTAAAATTATTATTTAATTAAACCTTGGCCCCAAGCCTGACCAACTTGGCCCAACACCCAACCCAAATTGGTGTGACCTTACCATGTCTACCCATATCACCCCACTATTGTATTTGCATTTTCTCTACTCAAAAATATTCCTATTTTATATAAATATCTTATTTTTCTCTCTATTATATTATATATATTAATAATATAATATATATATATATATATATATTTTTTTTTTTTTTTTTTTTTTTTTTTTTTTTTTTTTTTTATTATACTCCCACTCTCTCTCTTTACATTTAAACATCTCTCTCTCCCCACACACAAATCACCCCCCCAATGCCAGCCGACCTACCCATTTTCTCTCTCTAAAATATCTCTCTCTCTCAAATATCTCTCATTCTCTCCCTCTTCTTATATAATATACACACATAATATATATATATATAATATCTCTCTCTCTGTCTCACCCCATCACACATAAGCACCCCCCTTGCTGTACGAGAGCAGCACCCCCCCTCCATCATTTTTTTTCATATTTTTCTTCTCCTTCTTTCATTATCATCATCATCCCCACCACCATCTAACACTAACACCACCACCACCACCTCAATTCCACCTCGAACCACCACACCGAGCTTCCCCACCTTGAACGGTCGACCACCACGAGCCCAGCTCCCTGGCTGGCCGTGCCACCACGAGTAGCAGCTGAGCACCACCATCATCATCTTCCTTCTCCTCCTCCCACTTTAAACACCACCACCAGCACCACTTCATTTCCATTAACACCAAACCACCACTCAATCACCACCACCGATCATCTCCACCACCATAGCCCGTACGGCCGTCGCCATGGCCGCGCGCCACCGCCCTCGTCGCACCAGGCTGCGCACCGCCGCACAGTGCTGCAACAGCAGTTGCGGCAGCAGCATGGACAGCAGGCCGGTCGGAAATGGCCCTGTGCCCGCGCGTACGGGCGCTGCCGCCGGCCGCCGCCGCCATGGCCCGGCCCCCCGTGGTGGTTGAACACCGACGACCCCCCTGGGCGCGTCTCCCTCCCCGGCGCGACGTATAGGCGATTCGTGCATTTTGCATGAATTTCCGCCGTGACGCGCGCGGAATCAAGTCTGATTGTGCACCCCGTCGCAGCAACTTCGTGCACGATTTTTGAGAAATCTAATATTGGATCGAAGATTTCTTTGCTCCGTCTCAATCTCGGTATATACCCCTTCATCCCTCTCAAATTTCATCCGTTAATTTCATCGTTTGATAGATCAAAACCGGCCACCAAGTTGACGTTTTAATTTGAACTATTTTTAGACAGTTTCGTGGAGCCGACTTCCTCAGCTCGTAACTCTGCTGTTGTAGCTCCGTCTGGCGTGCCACCAGTTCCTGTGCATAGCTGGCATAACCCTCTTCCTTCCCCTTAAGTTTTGTTTCATTGTGAGCACGTTTGATTGGTTGAATTTGACGCCAAAGTTGGTCGTCCGAATTCGTAATTTCCAACTTTTAAAATTCTATTTTTGAACTTGGGACTCCGAATTCAATTTCTGACACCACCAGTCGACTCGTGACATTGTTCTGGCACATTTTTATATAAAGTTTGTTAGATTTGGACCCTGGCACGCATTTTGGTACAAAGCGGGCCCCACAGTCCGGGTCAACGGGACTTTTTAATGCTGGCTCGTCGGAATCCAATTTCAGATATACCGTTGAGTTCGTATCGTCATTCTGGACTCGTTGGCAATTTGCTAGATTTTAGTGGACATTGGTTCGAAACGCATTTCGCTACAAGTCGGATACCAATATCCGGGTCAACGGGTCATTTTGAGATCGACTCATCGGAATCCAATTTCGGATATACCTTTGGGTTCGTATCGTCATTCTGGTCGTTGATATATATTTCTAGGTTTTAGTGGACATTGGTTCCGACACACATTTTGGTGCAAGTCGGATACAAATATCCGGGTCAATGGGTCATTTTGAGATCGGCTCATCGGAATCCAATTTCAGATATATCGTTGGGTTCGTATCGTCATTCTGAACTCGTTGACATATAATTTGTTGAGTTTTGAGGACATTAGCTCCAACACGCTTTTCTGTACAAATCGGAATTCCAATATCCGGGTCAACGGACCGATTTGAGATCGGGTCAACGGAATCCAATTCTGGATATACCGTTGGGTTCGTATCGTCATTCTGGATTCGTGGACATATAATTTGTTACGTTTAGTACACTTTTGTTCCGGCACATTTTTTGGTACAAAGTGGGTCCGACACAAACACCATTTTGGCCCGAAATTACCTTTTTGCCCCTGTGTCCAAATTGGACTTAGGGATAGGCTATCCTAGCTAATTTGACCATTCTGGACACATTGGTGATGGTTGTTTCACCATTCGACAACACCTGTAGGTTTCACCCTATTATTAAAATCCTTCTCTTTTATTCGTATTTTTAGATCTTTGTATCGGATTTGAGATCCATCGATTCCAGTGATTTCACCATCACTAAAATTGATGTGTTGACCCTGTAGATGTTTATAGAGACTAGCCTTAACCCTGTTTGACCATGGTTGACTACTTTGACTGAACGTTGAAGTAGAGTCAATATTTGACCTAGGTTAGACTAGTTTCGACCTCGGTTGACCAAGTTTGACTGCTTTGACCAAAAGTCAACTATCAGTCAACACATGGCCTAGAAATATCTAGAACTTGACCAGAGTTGACCAGTTGACCAAAAGTCAACTGTTAGTCAACATTAGCCTAATTGACCTAGAGTTGACCAGAGTTGATCAGTTGACCAAAAGTCAACTGTAAGTCAACCCTTGACCCAGTTTGACTTAGTTGACTGAGACTGACCTAGATTACGTAGCTTATACTATAGAATCAAGCCTAACACTGTTGAACCCTAATTAGCTTATATATATCTTTCTTTAGGTCTGTGGCATCACTCTGAGCATCGACCACATTTGACAGCTCAGGACCGCAGGCGAGTACATTCACTGATAGTTTTCATTGTCTTGATATCTGCTATATCCGATTCAGTCGTAGTGTCTTATTTGATTTCCAGTCACGATAGTTCACGGACTAGTAACATTGGATCATGACATGAGATGTTGTTCTTGGATTTTTTTTGGTATATATGTACATTTCCTGTCTTGTTCCCTGTACTTGTATAGACACCGATTCCTGAGAGAAAGTAGCTATCCTCTTAAGGAATCCCGTGTCATGACGTGTCATGTCCAGGTCCATTATACTATTCGGAGATGGGAAATTATTAGGGGTTATGTGATCCAAGTCACCCTGTCACTATTCTTGTGCTCGTGCCACTCTCCCCTCACGTAGGGTGTAGCGAGATCCTATTTACCTTGTGCTCGTTATCCAGGTTGGCTGGCATGACTTTCCGTTGAGGTCACGTGGATGTCGGGCCAAGTGGATAGCCTGTCCTGTCACTTATCCCAAGCCGATCACATAATGCTCTAATAATTCAAGGCACATTTTATATTTACTTATCTTATCATATATCCTGTTTGTTCTACATTCAGTACTTTCTCACCATGCTATGATATTCAGTTACTCACATGTTTTACATGCCTTTATATTGTACCTTGATTAGAGGCTAAGTTCTGCTCGGAGAAGAGTTACAACCCCGGTCCTTGTTTGGTTTAAGGATTGTAACTCAGCATCTGAACGGTTCCCAAGTCTTCATATATCTTTGTCTTGTAGTTCATTATACTGTCTCTTTAGAATTTGTCAATTCACATGGAACTGCTGTTAGCGTTTGTACTTGCTCATTTTCCTGACAGGATACCGTTGATAATATTTTAGGAGTGTTTATACCATTATTGGACTTCATGATGTTGCTAGCTGAGGTGGATCTCACTATTTTTCTATGTGAGTTGTCTGGTAGTTATCCTTAGTTTGTCTTATTTTTCCTTCTTTATTTTCATGTCTTATGATTCCTTCTAGTAGTTTCTATTGTTGTTGTGCCTTTGTTATCTTTCCTGTCTTATCTTCTTTAGATGTTGGGTTGTGATTGAGTACATTTTAGTTCATGGAACTTCTAGATGTAGTGTATATTTATTGGGTACTAGACAGCGTTCTACCGCCGATACTGCGGCATAGGCTTGGCGTGGCCCACGTATTCGTATCCATATATCCGGGTGCGGGTCGTGACACGTTTTTAGTGGTAGCCCATGCAGGTCAGTCTTTGCAATTAATGCGAAGTCGTGGTAGTACTTGAGCTTTTCTGTACTACTACGAGCCTGCCCTAGGATTAAGGTTGAGTCATGGAATATTTTAGAATTTGGTACTCAGTCACATATTAGGAACTCTTGGTAGATTCCAGGGATGACCCCTGGGAATCTTATTTCGAACTTTTTGAAACTTTTTCCATTTGGTCTTGTCCGTCATAATTTCTGAAACATCTGTCCGTTATCAACTTTATTCCTTCTTTTGATGAGTTGTGGACCCCAGGAGGAATGTATAAGTTAAACTTATATATCTTCTAGGTTGAGACGAGAATATGATTTGCCAGTCTTATATCAGGTTGAGATTGTTTTAGATTATATTCCAATGATTTCCTTTTATCTTAACCTAGATAGTACCTTTAGACATCTCCTGAGAATTTTCTTCTAAACTCTACTTTGGGATCTGTTTTCGCTAGTTTCCATCTACTTATCCTTGATTCGTTGTTAAAAATTTTGAATCTTGATGTTCATTGTTGACTTCCATTTTGATTCTGTTTGAAGATAAGTTTCTCTGGATTGAGTTAAGATATTCTGATAAACATATTTTACGAGGACGATGAAAACGATAAATGTCTACTTTATTTATGAAGTTTAGAATTTATCGCAGTCATATTAGCTAGCCTGACAGGGACATGGAGCCTGATTTTAGATATGCTATCCTAGTTATGGCATTTAGATTCTCTTACAGCCATACCGGTTGGCGTGGTAAGGAATCTAGATGACATGATTTTAGGGTGTATACCTTAGTTATGGACTCTATCGTTTATTGAAGCTATGCTTACTGGCGTGGCATAAATTCTGGCAGCATGGTTTTGGATAGACGTGTATGGTTATCAGATCGTATCTTAAATTGATTCACTTCTTTTTAACCAAATGATGAGGACAATTCATACCCTTATTTCTCGACTTATCATTCGTTTCTTTTCTCATCGTATGATGATTTCTCATCTTGCCATCATTTTCTTTGACTTGTTTAGCTATGTCTTTATTACACCAATCGCCTATCTTATATCTACATCTGTCATCTACACTTGAAAACTCTAAAAATTTTAAAATTTTCATATCTCAATTGTTTCTTAAAATTCGATACTGTTAAGATTTTGATTCCCTTCTGTCTATGACCAATCAATTTTGGTCGTCTTGTTATTCGTGCCAAAGAGTCTTGGTTGCTGACTAGACTCTAGATGACTTCAAATTCCTTTGTGACTTGATTTTCATCCTTGGATGTTCGTGCCCAGCCTTCGATGATCTTATTCTCCATTTTGCCCAAATTCTGATTTACTCAAAAGTTGATCAACTTAGATCGTGTTGAGACAAATTTCTTTATCGTGGTTGGATTTCAATGCTATTAATCCTCGTGCATTGACTTTTGATTTTGATCATGTTTAGATTTTGGACACTCGTGTCTAAATTCTTTTCGACCTTGATTTCATTTTCTGATTACATCCAAATTCCTTGTGATTAGTCATGCCTAGGTGACTTGCATGACTAAGACAACTTGGGGTTTCCTTGACAGTGATTTAACAATCATAACTATATATTTTATCTTACCTCAAACTCGTGCCTAAATTTTTTGACTTTCAATCACGACTAACTAGTGTGACTACGAAATTAGTCGTGTTAGAATTAAACATGTTTGACTTTCTACCGTACCTAATTGACTTGGGTTCCTTCCTAAATTGTGCTTTTAAGACCTTGATTTTGAATTCATGATTTATCGTCTTTCACAACTGAACTTGGATCTTGATCGTGCTTATGTGACCTATAATCTGATTTCTATCAAATCTATCTCTCAATCGTGCTATACTCAAATTTTTCTCCCCATTTGCTTCTCTTAGCCATGTTTTAGATTATGACTATCCGACTTTGATTTTCATGATCTTGATAATCTTAACCGCCAAATCGTACTAAATCTTGAACCCAAATCGACTGTGTCGAAATAGATCTCCTTCGTACTTAAATTTTGATTTTCTAGTCGCGTGCTCAGGTTTCATTCCTGATCAAGACTAGATTTTCGATTTTCCTCTTTCTATTCCAAATCGTTCCTAAGTGGTTAATCATCACAAATTTTTAACACATCTGAGTCTTGATTTCACTCATGACCAGATGGTTAATCCTTGATCAATGTTTGTGCTAAACATCTGATTATTCCTAACAATGCCCAACCATATCATTTTCGTCTTGATCGTGCCTATGTATAATCCTAAATCTAATTTCATCGAGCTGAAATCCTGTTAGTCAAATTTTTGACTTGATTGTAATCGGACGAAGCTCAAGTTTTGATTTCGTTGTCTTACCTCTATCGTGCCAAGTGAACTTAGACTATTTCCAATTTTAATCACGTTCGAGCTTGGATCGTATTTCATGATTTTATTAATCATACTCCTTAATCTTTGATCGGGCCTATAAGACCTTGACTTCGATTTTGTTTGTGTCTGAAATTTTATCTCAACCATGCCAAACCTTGTTTTGGTCATGGTTAGCTTTTTATCTTGATCGGGCCTGTGCAACTTTCAGTTGATTTTCATCAACCTAAGCCCTACAGATCACCCCGTACTTGAACTTTATGTATATCTTCGATTCTCCTAATCGTCTCTAAAATCGTGCCCCAATGACTTGACTTATTTCTGAAATCATGCACATATGATTTTGTTCATATCATAATTCGATCGTGCCAAAATCCCTCATCGTGCCTGAATAATTTTGAATTGATTATCTTGATCGTGCAAAACTCGTCATTCTTGGATCGTGCCTAAAATATTGTCTAAATCTTCTATCACATTTTAACCCCACTACCAACCTTTAATTTCGAGGACGAAATTTTTATAAGGTAGGTAGGATGTAAGCCCCCTGAATTTTTAGGATTTATTTTCGAATTTTTTAAATGAATTATTTTCGATATATCATTTTTATTTAATTAATTTTGATCTTTAATGCTCTTTACCGTAACTTGGAATTCTAGAGCATCAGGGATGCAGTCTCTGGGAACTTCCTTCTTGAAGTTTGTAGTAGACGAGATTATCTTAATGTTGATATTTCGTGTCCCACTTGAACTTGTTCCCTTGTGCTCCATTTGCTTCGCGCAACTTTCGGGTCAATTTAGACCAATTTATCGTCTGCAGTAATTTGTGATTTAATTTCCAACTTAATTTCGGAACCCGACATCGGTCCAATCCAGTCGACCCAATATGGCCCTGGCCTGTTTTGAGTCTACTATGCGCGTGCCACTTGCGTGCCACCTATTTGATCTCCTTGTGCTCTCATTTCATCCATGATTTAATTTGGTTGAAAATTATTATTTTAATTAAATCTTGGACCCAAGCCTGACCAACTTGGCCCAACACCCAACCCAAATTGGTGTGACCCTACCATGTCTACCCATATCACCCCACTATTATTTGCATTTTCTCTACTAAAAAATATTCCTATTTTATAAATATCTTATTTTTCTCTCTCTATTACATATATATATATATATATATATATTTTTTTTTTAATTATATATATATAGATATATTTTTATATATATATATAAATATATATATATATATATATATATATATATATATATTTTATATATAATATATATATATATATATATATATCTTTTTTTCTCTCTCTATTATATATATATATATATATATATATATATATATATATTATATATATATATATATACAACACACACATAAAATATAGACACACATAAAAAATAATATATATATATATATATACACATAAAAAAAATACCACAATATATATATATATATATATATAAAATATAAATATTATATATATATATATATATATATATATATATAATATATATATATATATATAATAATACTCTCACTCTCCCTCCCTCTATATTTAAACATCTCTCTCTCTCTCCATACATAAACCATCCCCCCCAATGCCAGCCACCTACCCATTTTCTCTCTCTAAAATATCTCTCATTCTCTCTCTCTTCTTTATATAATATATACATACATATATATTATAATATAAAATATATATATATATATATATATAATATATATATATATATCTATATATCTCTCTCACCCCATCACACACAAGCACCCCCCTGTTGTACGAGAGCAGCAACCCCCTCCATCATTTCTTCTTCATATTTCTTCTCCTTCATTCATTATCATCATCATCCCCACCACCATCTAACACTAACACCACCACCACTCAACACTATCACCACCACCACCTCCATCCACCTCGAACCACCAACACCGCTCCCCCCCACCTTGAACGGTCGACCACCACGAGCCCAGCTCCCTGGCTGGCCGTGCCACCACGCAGCAGCTGAGCACCACCATCATCATCTTCCTTCTCCTCCCCCACTTCAACACCACCATCACCGCCACTTCATTTCCATTAACACCAAACCACCACTCAATCACCCCACCGATCACCTCTCCACCACCATAGCCTGCACGGCCAACGCCATGAATGCGCGCCACCACCCCGCCGTGCCTGACCGCCGTGCCAGGCTGCGCGCCGTCGCACAGCACCGCAACAGCAGCTGCCAGCAGTATGGACAGCAGGCCGGCCGGAAATGGCCCTGTGGCCGCGTAGGGGCGCTGCCGCCGGCGTGGCCGCCCCCCCCCCCTCCGTGGTGGGCGAACATCGGCGACCCCCCTGGGTGCGTCGTCTTCCTCCCCGGTGCGACGTATAGGCGATTAGTGCGTTTCGCACGAATTCCCCCGTGCCGCACGCGAAATCAAGTCTATATACACCCCGTCGCAGCAACTTCATCTACAATTTTCGAGAAATTCCATTGGATCGGCGATTTATTCGCTCCATCTCAATCTCGGTATATACCCCTTCATCTCTCTCAAATTTTATCCGTTAATTTTGTCGTTTGATAGATCAAAACCGGCCACAAACTGACGTTTTAATTTGAAGTGTTTTTGGACAGTTTCGTGGAGCCGACTTCGTCAGCTCGTAACTCCGCCGTCGCAGCTCCGTCTGGCGTGCCACCAGTTCCTGTGCATAGCTGGTATAACCCTCTTCATGCCCCTTAAGTTTTGTTTCATTGTGAGCACGTTTGATTGATTGAATTCGTCGCCAAAGTTGGCCGTCCGAATTTATAATTTCCAACTTGTAAAATTCTATTTTTGAACTCGGGACTCCGAATTCAATTTTTGACACTACCAGTCGACTCGTGGCATCGTTCTGGCACATTTTCATATAAAGTTTGTTAGATTTGGAGGACGTGGACCCTGGCACGTATTTCGGTACAAAGCGGGCCCCACAGTCCGGGTGAACGGGACATTTTGACGCCGGCTCATCGGAATCCAATTTCGGATATAAAGTTGAGTTCATCGTCATTCTGGACTCGTTGACATATAATTTGCTAGGTTTTAGTGGATATCGGTTTCAACACGCATTTCGGTGCAAGTCGGATACCAATATCCGGGTCAACGGATCATTTTGAGATCGGCTCATCGAATCCAATTTCGGATATACCGTTGGGTTCGTATCGTCATTCTGGACTCGTTGACATATAATTTGCTAGGTTTTAGTAGACATTGATTCTGGCACGCATTTCGGTGCAAGTCGGATACCAATATCCGGGTCAACGGGTCATTTTGAGATCGGCTCATCGGAATCCAATTTCGGATATACCGTTGGGTTCGTATCGTCATTCTGGACTTGTTAACATATAATTTGCTGAGTTTTGAGGACATTGGCTCCAACACGTTTTTTCGTACAAATCGGAATTCTAATATCCGGGTTAACGGACCAATTTGAGATCGGTCAACGAAATCCAATTCTGGATATACCGTTGGGTTCGTATCATCATTCTGGATTCGTGGACATATAATTTGTTAGGTTTAGTACACTTTTATTCTGACACATTTTTCGGTACAAAGTGGGTCCGACACGGACACCATTTTGGCCCAAAATTACCTTTTTGCCCCTGTGTCCAAATTGGACTTATGGATAGGCTATCCGAGCTAATTTGACCATTCTGGACACGTTGGTGATGGTTGTTTCACCATCCGACAATACCTGTAGGTTTTTACCCTATTATTATAATCCTTCTTTTTTATTCGTATTTTTAGATCCTTGTATCGGATTTAAGATCCATCGATTCCAGTGATTTCACCATCACTGAAATTGATGTGTTGACCCTGTAGATGTTTATAGAGACTAGCCTTGACCCTGTTTGACCATGGTTGACTACTTTGACTGAACGTCGAAGTAGAGTCAACATTTGACCTAGGTTAGACTAGTTTTGACCTCGGTTGACCAAGTTTGACTGCTTTGACCAAAAGTCAACTATCATCAACACATGGCCTAGAAATATCTATAACTTGACCAGAGTTGACCAGTTGACCAAAATTCAACTGTTAGTCAACATTAGCCTAGTTGACCTAGAGTTGACCATAGTTGACTAGAGTTGACCAGTTGACCAAAAGTCAACTGTAAGTTGTCACGACCCCACCCACTGTTAGGGTACGAGAACGTAACAACGCCCAGCCTACGCCGCAGTGTCGACGGTAGAACGCTGTCCTAGGTCACATCATCTAACAATATATGCTAAGCAGATACAGTCTCAATCACATTTAAGGTAGAGCATGATAAGGTTAGATAAAACATAAAATCCAAAGAGATACGGGAGATAGAAGTCTAAGTGTCTAAGATACAAAAACCCAGAAATACATCTCAAAACTCAAATACAGTAATCCACAAAGTAAATACAACTCCAGACAAATGAAATAACTATCTAAACAACCTCTAAGGTGTCTCCTCTAGGCTAGCAGGCAACCTACAAGCTATCTGTAAAATTTATCAATAGGTCCAGTCAGGACAGGAACGAGCACATCTCATCTAGGAAACCCAAGTAAATGACAAGAACTATAAAGCAGTTATAGGCAGTTGTATTGATGAAAATGGCAGTTGTATTGAGTAATGATGTAGAGAGCAGTTAAGGTACAAGAAAAGTAATGTAACTAAAAGAAAAGAAAAATAGCAAAGAAGACTGTAAATAAGATCTAGCTAACTAGAGTAACATAATGAGTTCAGATGGTACAATATAAGTCGAGTTTAATTCTAATGTGAGTCTAATATAAGATGAGTCAAATGTAATTCTAATCATTATTCTAATAAGGTGAATCGAATAAGGTGATACGAATAAGGTGATACGAATAGTGATTCACATGATGTTCCAATAATGATTCGAATAAATTCTCCAAGTATGTTTTAAAATACTTAGTTAGACATGTAAACGGCTATGGGTAAATCCGGCACATCACACACCTGGCCGGGTGTGGAATGGCTATCATTCGAATATATTCACAGGGGGTGTTCGAATAGTGGGAATGTTTATGTCTAATCAAGTTATTTCTCCGCCCATCTAATACAAATGAATCCAAAATCCGACACATCAATCGAATAAAAGTCCAACCAACATATGAAGATACGAATAGGGTGATTCGAATAGTGATTCGTATGGTGATTCGAATAATAGAGGTAAGACAAGTAAGTATGTGTGTCGCATACATGGATTCAGAAATAAAAATACGTGTTGTAACAGAGAATCACATACAGCTAACTAGAACTGAAGTACAGTAATTGACAAATAAATGAGAGAACTATCAGAGAATGTACTCGCCTGCTATCTGAATGTCCAAAGAAAATGTATTGTCCGAGAAGAGGTGTCTGGCTCCTATTTAGAACAGCACAAGTCACAACATGTCCAGAAGGGTAATATAAAGCACTATAATGCATTCTACATGAATCTAGGTCAAACTAGGCCAAAGTCAACCCTTGGTCAACTCTGGTCAACTACACTAGTCAAACTAGGTCATGTCCTAACCCAGCAAGTCTTACTAGGCCTAACCAAGACTATCCTAGCAAGCACACATCAATACAAGGCTATACAAGCCAACATACACCCAACTCTATATAGCATGCAATTATTCAATACTCAAAATAGGCAAGAATTCACATTGGATATACACTAGGTAATCTATTACTTTAAGCTATATGTCTACACATATATACACATGCATATATTGGTATTCAACATTAGGTCTATAATCATGGCATTTCAAATGGTTATATAAACTTATATATTACAACACAATATGCTAACATATATATAATTACATACATAGCTAAGTTAACTATATTCATAAATACTTATTTAAGAGGCTATGTGTGTGTATGTGAACATGATAAAGGGGCAAGTGAGGGTTAAATGGGCATACATAGTGTATACATATCAAAGAGTGTCAAAGTGTAAGTGAACAATATGTCAAGTGTGATAGTGTCAACATAGTGTAAGGGGGTACATGAGGTAATATAGGATTTGTGTTAACATAGAATGTTACATCTCATTAACTTGTATATTGCATACATTACATCTATTATTACATTACATTCATGCTTGCATTCATTCATCATTCATTTATTCTCTTGCACTACTATACACCATACATTACATACTATGGAACCTACATATTCATTACAAGCCATACTTATACATGCTTACATTAGATAGGATACTTACACCTCATACATCATTTATTTAAACATTTAATCATGCTTGCATTCTCTATTTAGTTACATAATGTATATACATTAACATGGGTTAAAATCAAATAGAACATTATATTACACACAAGGGTGCACAAAATGCATATGCCGAATAATAACTCCTACTAATAATGAATACTGTACCATCTCAGCATGAATTAAACTCTATGATTAAAGTATATATAGATCTATGTGTTAGTTTTCCGAAACTTTAAACGGATCGCGTTTTTGTTTCCGGAAACTCCCGGAATCGCAAAAACACCGAGAACGCGTTTGTTTTTCGTACAGCTGACACTCAAATAATTCTCCAGAAAGTTACAGAAAGAATTAGGCCGATTAATATATGTTTTTGGAAAGCTAACTTCAATACGCTCCTTTTAAAAAAAAATGGGAGATTAAACCGAGCTTTGAGCTAGAAGTTATGACATTTCGAAGTTAGAACTGAAATTAAAACGTGGATAAAAATCATGACGGATTTAGATAGTTTGAGCCAAAAGAATACACAATATATATCCTAATTATCCACAACAATAATAGCAATAATAATATGAGGAACCACACTCACAAACTTGATTATATAATCATCATGAACCATTTATTACTATATAAATATAGATACACTCTCATTATATATATATATATATATATATATATATCTATATATGTAACATGAACACATCCACAACACAAAGGACACTCCTATGACCTCCAAATGGACACAAAATGACACAAATGGAGATACAACCATGGGGGTCATTCCTATGGGTTCAAAATAGACCTATATACATGAGAAAATGAAAAGGAGAAGGGATTTATACCTCCCGGTAGATCGAATCGAAGAAAAGCCTTCCCGGAGCGACACCGACACGTAGAGATTCCAAAAGGATACGAACGAGCTCCGAATCCTCCCAAACTTGGGTAGCTTCCTCCTTGGCTAGAATGGAGAAGGAAGAAGAAGATTTGGTGGTGAAATAGAATAATTTGGTGGAGAAATTGCTAGAGATTGCTCTCTAGGAATTTGGAGAAGAACAAGAGAGAGAAAAATAGATGGATAATGACAAATGGGAGGCTCAACCCTATCCTTATTGTGGCTGGCCATAAAGGTGATTTTGTCCTATTAGGAAAAGTCCAAAAGCCCCTACTAACCTATTCTATGAGTATTAGGAAAGGGCTAATTGGTTGGGGCTAAATTAGTCATTCTAAAGTCTCTAATCACACTAACCTTATCCATAATAATTAGTCTAACCTCTAACTAACTAAATTTCTATCATGTGGACTAAAATTAATATCAAGTGGGCCATGCCTAACTAGTGTGTGGGTCCCACTAGAGTCAAACTACCCCCGGGTCCCCGTTTCAAGTCGGATTGAGTTGAAATTTGAACCCGACTCAAATAACCCCAAAACAATATCATAAATAATAAAATAATATCAAAATAATTCAAAGAGCTCAAATACAAAAATATCCTTAGGCCAAAAATAACATTAAAATATCATAATCACATGGTTAGGCTCTAGGTCAAACAGTCTCTAGGGTTTCACTAGCAAAACGTCAAAATCACAAGTCATTGATTTAAATAATTTTAAAATAATTTAAAATCATCAAAAATCATATCATGAATTAAATATTATTATTAAAATAATTATAAACACGAAATTTCAAAATTACCCTCAATCAGAAAATTAAAATAAAATGAAAAAAAATTAACCCAAAATTTAGGGTGCTCACATCCTACCCACCTTATAAAAATTTCGTCCTCGAAATTAAAATATTCGTAATCCTTCTAGGTCAAACCCCCACAATCAAATCCCAGAACTTAAATAAATCATACCATCAAAAGGACGACATACAGGGTCATGGCATACGGGTAGTGAAAGTCTCATCTAGGTATTCTAGTCATGCTAAACCAAAACGGTCATAGGGTATCAAAACACGCATACAATCTAGGGTGCTAAAAAAAGTTACAAAACAACAAACCATCAAAACTGTAAGGCAGTCTACCATCCTATATGAAAACTGATACTTATCATAAAAATAAAAAAAGTAACTACCCATTATCTTTAAAGGGTTCAGAAAAAAAAAGAAAATTAAATCAAAGTTAAGGAATAAAAGCCAATTCCATGGAAAATTTCCAATCACAATACGTATTAAGAATATTTAGTCTTGATACGATCTAAGTTGATCAAATTGGGGAAAATCAAGATTTAGGCAATATGGAGGACAGGTTTAACAAAGTCTGAGATCGAGCATACAAGGATAGAGATTCAGGTCACAATCACATTTAATTCAATTAAGTACAACCCAAGATATAAATATGATAAGAAAAGATAATCGACATCGATTTGGTCGGATTAAGGAAACTAGGATTCAATGATATTGAAAAACCCCTTTTAGAGAAAACAGGAAAAGATTTCATACGAAGTCAGCAAATCATCCCTCTCTAATACTATCAGAGACTTACCCTTGATCCAGTTTGACTTAGTTGACTGAGACTGACCTAGATTACGGAGCTTATACTATAGAATCAGGCCTAACACTGTTGAACCCTAATTAGCTTATATATATATTATCTTTAGGTCTGTGGCATCACTCTGAGCATCGACCCCATTTGACAGCTCAGGACCGCAGGCGAGTACGTTCACTGATAGTTTTTATTGTCTTGATATCTGCTATATCCGATTCAGTCGTAGTGTCTTACTTGATTTCCAGTCACGATAGTTCACGGACTAGTACGTTGGATCATGACATGTGATGTTGTTCCTGGATTTTCTTGGTATATATGTATATTTCCTGTCTTGTTTCCTGTACTTGTATAGACACCGATTCTTGAGAGGGAGTAGCTATCCTCTTAGGGAATCCCGTGTCATGACGTGTCATGTCCAGGTCCATTATACTATTCGGAGATGGGAAATTATTTGGGGTTATATGATCCAAGCTACCCTGTCACTATTCTTGTGCTCGTGCCACTCTCCTCCTCACGTAGGGTGCGAGGTCCCATTTACCTTGTGCTCGTTATCCAGGTTGGCCGACATGACTTTCCGTTGAGGTCACCGCGGATTGTCGGACCAAGTGGATAGCCTGTCCTATCACTTATCCCAAGCCGATCACATAACGCTCTAATAATTTAAGGCACATTTTATATTTACTTATCTTATCATATATCCTGTTCTGTTCTATATTCAGTACTTTCTCACCATGCTATGATATTCAGTTACTCACATGTTCTACATGTCTTTATCTTGTATCTTGATTGGAGACTAAGTTCTGCTCGGGAGAAGAGTTACAACCCCGGTCCTTGTTTGGTTTAAGGGTTGTAACTCATCTTTCGAAAGGTTTCCAAGTCTTCATATATCTTTGTCTTGTAGTTCATTATACTGTCTCTTATAGAATTTGTCAATTCATATGGAACTGCTATTAGCGTTTGTACTTGCTCATTTTCCTGACAGGATATCGTTGATAATATTTTAGGAGTTGTTATACCATTATTGGACTTCATGATGTTGCTAGCTGAGGTGGATCTCACTATTTTCTATGTGAGTTGCCTGGTAGTTATCCTTAGTTTGTCTTGTTTTTCTTCTTTATTTTCATGTCTTATGATTCCTTCTAGTAGTTTCTATTGTTCTTGTGCCTTGCTTATCTTTCCTGTCTTATCTTCTTTAGATGTTGGATTGTGATTGAGTACATTTGTAGTTTATGGACCTTCTAGATGTAGTGTATATTTATTGGGTACTAGACATCGTTCTACCGTCGATACTACGACGTAGGCTGGGCGAGCCTACGTATTCGTATCCGTATATCCGGGGGCGGATCGTGACAGCATGCCTGGCATACCGACGGTATACCGTTTTATTGAGCACAAAACTTTCTGTGAGAATATCGGCATACCGACGGTATGCTCCGGCATACCGACGGTATACCGTTTTGTGGACCACAAAACGTTCTGTGTCAAACATTGACATACCGATGGTATGCTCCGGCATACCGACGGTATACCGTTTTGTTTGCCTCAAAAACGTTCTGTGATAATTATCGGCATACCGACGGTATACTCCGGCATACCGGCGGTGTACCGTTTTGTGAGCCATAAAATTCTGTGACAAACATCGGCATACCGACAATATACTCCGACATACCGATGGTATACCGTTTTGTTTATCACAAAATGTTCTGTGACAATCATCGGTATACCTACGACATACCGCGGCATACTGACGGTATACCGATTTACGAAATTTGATTTTTGAATGGCAAACACTAGCATTAATGGCTAGCATTAAATGCTTTCAATGGATATAATTATGACCGTTACTGTTCGACCGGTATACCGACGGCATGCCGGTCCATACCGACGGTATGCCGGTCAGGCTGTATCCAGGAGCATTGAATGCTACCTACTCTTGGTTTTTTATAAATGAAAGCCTTCTCTCTCTTGAAGGCTTATCCACTCTTGCCATAAATTTTACAAACAACCAAGATCTCCACCATTAATACTCTACCAAGCTTTTAATTGTCATCCTCTCCCAAAGTGCTAGAGTATTTAAGAGTTGTAAAGTTTGATCTTCAAGTGTTAGAAGATCAACAAATTCTCTTCTCTTTTCTTTGAAGTTGGCAAGCCTTCGTAAGAAAACTCGTGTGTTGAAGTTGGCGAGCTCTTCGGATCCAAACTCGTGTTGAAGTTGGCGAGTTCTTCGGATCGAAACTCGTGTTGAAGTTGGCGAGTTCTTCGGATCCAAACCCGTATGTACTATTTATTGAATAGTGGATATAAGCCGGAGAGAGTTCCGGGACTGGATTGCCTCTAGCGAGGATACCAGGATACATCTTGTGTTCGATCTTCTTACTCTCTCTTTTTATTTGACGTATATTGCTTCTTGCTTAAGTTAATTTTATTTTCCTATTCACCCCCCTCTAGGGTTCTACAGGTTACAGTAGTAGTTGATGATATATTAGCACAAGTGTGCCCTGAGATAGGCACATTATGCATAACATAGGTCTCTTCTATCTTGTGTTTGCAAGAGATCGCATCACGCAAGTCACATGAAGAGGTATTCACACTTATGTACACTTCATGTGTGCAGTCGAGTTGAGCGTATGAGCGTAGATGTGATGAATGCGCCCCTCGACCCAATTCCTGCACATGAGACATACTTAGGTCATAAGTGGAGGGTTGCTTGTGAGGCAGACCCACTTTACGTTCGCAACCACACTGCTCATATGAGTCTGTCACCATAATATTCATCCCTGGCTTAGTTCCTACGCATGAGCGACCAAGTAATAGGGTAGCTTTGAGAATTGTGTCATTCGTAGCACAGGAGCACCTGAATCAGTTCTGTACAACTTGCCATCAGTTGTGCGCAATACTGTCAGCGCTTGCTTTCGGCTAGCTGTTGGCGTAACACATTGATCGTACAAGGCGCGTGCTGTCTTGGACTTCTTCGTACTAGCCCAAGAAGGCACTAGTACTCAGAGTCCAACTTGGCCTTGCCCATGGGGCATGCAATTCTGTTAAATACATAGGATCTTTTCTGTATATTTGGCATCGTGCGCAGATGGGATGCTGTGCCTTTCTCCTTATAATGCATCTTTGTTTGGCGTATAACCTGGGATTGGCAGCCTCCAATGTGCTTCTCAGAAACTGGATTCGGTTGAAGAACCACAACAGTAGTGAGTGCAAGCACATCGAGTGCTCCTGAGTTCTGGAAAGCTTGGGGCGCATCCCCTTCAGTCTTGCTGATTGACACAACAGCCTTGGGCACCTAGGTACGGTGAGTCTTCTTCGGCTTTTCTAACTGCTTCGAAGGACTCATGTTGCCTTCATAGAGTAGGCCCTCAAAAGCTTGATGATCGAAACGTACGACCAACATCTTTTGAGAGGACCCAGCAGGTTGTTGTTAGATTACGTCACCACCTTCTTGTCAACTAAGAAGGAAGTCCCCAGCAGAGTCGCCATTTTGTTTGCTGTGAATAAAGTTATAGGAACTTTTTGTATTACAAACGAAAAAAAGTACAAATAAATCCTAAACATGAGATCTAAGTACAATTTGATTATGGGGAAGTATGATAATAGAGATCGAATATTGTAGTGGTTCCTTTACTCAGTTGACGATATGACAAGAAGAACTTACTCTGAATGCCTGTGAGTGGGTGATCTGGATTTGCCAATCAAGAAGCAATCAAAGATACTGAATGATGGAAGACTTCTTCTATTTATAGGCGGGCACATATGCGATGTGCGCAAGGGTTTTTGGTGTACAGGAGCGCTGCATGCGCAAGAATATTATCAAATCTGTTTAATACTATTAGGGATGCTGATGAGCTAATATGTGGCAGTTGTTGAGATTCTCTTGATGCTAATATCTTGGGTGGTTGGCACTCATTCATAAACATGACTGAGTCAATGACACATGTTGTGTGCACATCGCTCAAAGATCTCATTCTGTTTGAACAAACTGGATTTGATTGTATCTCAAGAGATACGATTTCCACATGGCATATTTCAATGATGTCGTGGGTGGGCTGCACGTTGTAGAGGCTATGCTTCTGGACCTCATAGAGACTGTGGTTTTGGGACATCCTAGAGGCTGCGCTTCTTGGATGTCATGGAGACTGCGCTTCTTGGACGTCATGGAGAATGCGCTTGTTGGAGTACCAAGTGGCTACGCTCTATAGGGTGCATTGGAGTTTGAGCTCTCTATTGATGTCTATCATCTGACATTTGCCGTCTGACATCTGACTTCTGCCATATGATAGCTGACATTATGATAGTTGTATTTGACTTTTTGTGTCAGCATGTCATAAATATTGAAGTGATGGCCCGGGGTAGGTGTTGTGTTCTAAGTGTTGCGCCTATGGGTATTCCAAGGCGCTACGCTTTTGGGGCTCTGAAGCACTGCACTTTTGAGGCTCTAAGGCATTACGCTTTCTGGGCTCTGAGGCATTGCACTTTTGAGGCATTTGAGTTAATGCCTCCTTAATTTCTGTCACTTTTGTGGGGCTCGAGAAGTGATGAATCGGTAAAAAATCTCATTAAATGAGATTCATTGTGATCAACTAGGTTCATCCAATTAACTCGGAGCCTTTGACTAGCTGCCACTTGGCATGTGGGTTTGATCACACACAACCTATAAATTGGTATATTTTTAGGGCATAACTCATTCATGCACCCTTCTCTCACTTTCTGTCGGAGACAAATGTTGTACCCCGATGTGCCTTTTCCTGGGCGAGCTTCGAAAAAATTATGCCAGTCGGGAGCTAGGATTGCATAACACTTTGTTCATAGAAGTAACAAGCTTGATGAGAAGAACTCTGCTGACTATGGAAGGAGTTGCCCCTGTTTATGTAGCGTGCAAGCTATGCTTTGGTTCGAGATGTCACCGAGTGCCAAGATACTGAACAATGGGTTTGGATTGGTTGACTAAATGCGTCATTAGCGATGCACCTGAGCTAAGATGGGGAAGTGATGCGCTCCTGACGAGGAAATAATTTGCTCTGTGCCTTCATCTGCTGCACTTTTTGTGTCCTGCATTTTTGTACGCTTAGTAGACAGTGTGCTATGCTTTTGGACGCTGGATAGATAGCTTTATGTGTAATAATGAACATGAAGAATCTGTAATAGACTTTTGTAATCATGACTATCTTAATAAAGAATCTTTTTTCTTTCCAATTTTTCCTTGCACTTTTCTTGATGTTGTTTTTCTGAGGTGCACAACAATTTTGACTGTGCTTTGTAAATGCTGCGCTTTCATGCTTCAACAGAGACATGGCCTGTTCCGACCAACGCCTCTGAGGTGAGAAGTTTTCTTGGGCTTCCCGGGTATTACCAGAGGTTTATAGAGAACTTCGTAAGGATTAGATGACTTGGTTGACCCGCAAGGAGCAGGAGTTCGTGTAGACTAAGGAGTGTCAGATGACATTTGACAAGTTGAAGAAGCACCTGACCACTGCAGCATGGAAAGGTTAAAGAGCCATGCTTTGAGTGTAGACTAAGGAGTGTCAGATGACGATTCCATCTGGACCCGAAGGGTTCGTGATCTATAGTGATGCTTCTAGGAAAGGATTGGGATGTGTATTAATGCAGGATGGAAAGGTTGTAGCCTATGCTTCCAGGTAATTGAGGACTCATGATAAGAATTATCCTACTCATGACTTAGAGCTTGCCGTAGTGATCTTTTCATTAAAGCTTTGGAGGCATTGTGTATGGGGAGCAAGTAGAGATCTTTATAGATCATAAGTGTTTAAAGTATGTCTTCACTCATAAGGACTTAAATATGAGGCAGAGAAGATGGTTGGAATTGATGAATGATTTCGAGATTGACTAACAGTACCATCCGAGAAAGGCGAATGTAGTAGCCGATGCTTTGAGTAGGAGATCTATGGCATTTCTTGACTAACCAACCATAATTATTGAAGGATCTACAGAAGTTATAATGTCAGGAGTAGATGGCCAATTGATGAACCTTCAGGTGCAGAAGTCATTGGTCGAGAGGACCAAGGCTGCATTGTCGACGGATGTGAGATTTCAGAGACTTCGACAGAGGACCGAGGCCGATATGCAGACCGGATTGTGTATTCATGAGAATAGGACCTTGAGGTGTGGGAATCGCCTCTATGTTCGGAATAGAAAGATTCGGCAGGAGCTGATGACTAAGTCACATAGTTCGCCATATTCCATTCATCCAGGAGGAACGAAGATGTACA